>CM029013.1:135511804-135642523 GCA_016801055.1 Panax notoginseng | reverse complement strand
TGAGGGCTTGGTCTTGGTCATTGATGCAATACGTAGAATTGTTGTTTGAAAATATTAATATTTTATTATTTTAGTCTCTTTGGCGTTCTAGCATTTTCCTATAAATAGGGGCTAAGTTAGAATTGAAATCATACCAGAAACAAAGTTTTCTCTCTTTCTCTCTCTATATTATCGAGCGTATTCTTGTGAGTATACTTTGAGTGTTGCTATACGGTGCGAGTTTCTGTCAGCACTATACCCGAAATTCAGTCAGAAGTACGATTATTTTGAGGTAAGGGATGTTATTTTATTCGAAAATGATATTATTTCTTCAATATCATTATGCCGAAATATTGGTTGGAAATTTTTATCAAATTTGGAACTTTTCACGTCGGGGTTACTATTCACGAGTTACTATTCACGAGTTACTATTCACCGAAAAATAAAATTTTCTTCTTTTCGTCCAAAATATCTGTTCTGGGTACTAGCTTTGATTGTATCCATGTTTTGATCATTCTTGAATTCTACTTCACTAAAAATAATTATAAGGTATTTTTGGACATGGATAAATCGAAATACGAATCCGTAATATTGTTATTTTGTTTCACTGGATTCGTTTTCTTTAAGATATTTTTCATCATCCTCAGTCCTAAATGATACTGAATATCTTTGGCCCGTAGTGCAAAGATGAATGATTAACTAATGAATATCTTTGGCCGTAGTGCAAAGATGAACAGGTGTTGAGATGAACATGACCGACCAGTGATACAAGTGAATATCTTTGGCCTGTAGTGCAAAGATGAATATTTGATTAAAGATGGTTATTGATTATTGTTACAGGGATAAAATATTGATGATGGACTTTTAAATCTTAGAAGATAGTAGAACTCATTCTCTACTTGACTCTTCTAATGGTTTGCTGTTTCCGCTGCAGTTATTGATTTAAAACTTGTTGTCTATTGTATTCTATTAGATTTTTTTTTTCCGTTGAAGACTAACGATAATTTGTTCTGTATTATCTTAGTCATAATGTTCTTTACTGGGCTAGTTGAGCTCACCCTTTTCCTTTTTGTTCCATTTTTCTCAGGAGGCGAGAATGTAGCGAGTACTAGTCGGTGTATGGAATGATGGTTCTAGAAGTTATTTTAGTAGTCCTCACCATTTTTGTGAAATAATGTTTCAATAATTGTAATGAGGACTTATTTGAGTGTGGATATTGTCTAAATGATAATATTTGTATTTAAACTCACAGTTCTTGTGTTGTAATAATAAAGATGTAGTTGTTTCTGTACCATGTATTTTGGCGACTCAGAATGGGTGTTGTATACCTATTTTGGGGGCGTCACAGTCCATTCCATCCAACCCACTCTGAGTCGTCAAATACATGGTACAGAAAACAACTACAACTTTATTACAACAATTGTCGTGTAAAATATAACAACACATATGCCGTGAGTTTGGATACAAATATATACCAAATGTGACTCATGTCCCAACCGTGGATAGCACCTCACAATGACACCTTACATAAAGGTATAGTCAAAAATTATTTTAGAAATTAGAATCTTTGGGAAGTGCTCAAGGAAACCTTCGTACATGGGAGGCCATGCTTCTAGGTTGTGATAGATATTATATGGACACAGAATTATCCTTGGTTGACCCAATATACCCCAAAGAAAATGAGAAGATTACTATCATATTCTTTCCAATGGTGAGTCTTCTCTTAACTTATCATTATCTCCACTGTCTCTAATTGAGAATTATACTTCAAACAAACACCAAGATTATATAGGTAGTGCTTATAAATATACTCAGCAAGTGGATGTGCACAACCATGTCTTATGGTGATATGAGGTTGTATGTCATTAGACATCTTGTAAGATAGTGGCAAAACACCCTTCCAATGTTGGGTTCACCTAACCCTATTTTATTCACCAAATATAACTACTATATGATGACCGCCATTCTATTCCCTTGTTACCCCCGCTCGACCCAGCTACACTCTTATTACCTGAAAGGAATTGTGAAACAGAAGGGTGAGCACAACTAGCCCAGTAAAGAATATCATGACTAAAGATAAATAAATTATCAATAGCCTTCAACAGTAATAAATCAGAGATTTAGAACATATGGTAGATGATAAAACTTTTCAACCATAGTTGCAGCGGAACGAGCAATCCATTAGAAGAGTCAAATAGACTACAAAGTCTATTATCTTCTTCATGTTAAAAATCCACCAACAATGTTTTATCCCTGTAACATCACTCAACAGTTCCTTTCCACAATCATATGAATAACTCATAATTGTGATTCTAAATTTCTCTTCGCACCCAGGACGAAGAATATTTTCATCACCTGTCTTTACCTGAAATATCAAAGATCATGGTTATACCAAATCACAGTTCATGTTTATAATCATATTAATAAATTCATCTTTGCACTACGGGCCAAAGATATTCATCAACAGACCATCTTTGCACTACAGGCCAAAGATATTCAACAACAGATCATCTTTGCATAACGGGCCAAAGATATTCATCAACAATTCATCTTTGCACTACAGGCCAAAGATATTCAACAACAGATCATCTTTGCATAACGGGCCAAAGATATTCATCAATAATTCATCTTTGCACTACATGCCCAAGATATTCAACAACATGTCATCTTTGCATTACGAGCCAAAGATATTCATCAAAAACTCATCTTTACACTACAGGCCAAAGATATTCAACAACAAGTCATCTTTGCATTACGAGCCAAAGATATTCATCAATAATTCATCTTTGCACTACGGGCCAAAGATATTCATCAATAATTCATCTTTGCACTACAGGCCAAAGATATTCCTCAACAGTTCATATTTGCACTACAGGCCAAATATATTCATATCTCAAAAAAATATATAATCATTTTAGAACTTATATAAACAATAATTATAACCATGTTGATTAATTCACCTTTGCACTTAAGCTAAATATATTCAATTATAAATTCAATGGTCATGATCATACCAGTCACAATTTAACTTTTCCACTACTGGCCAAATAGAACCCTAGTCATGATCATACCAATAATCTACCCATCTTTACACTCAAGTGAAATAGAAATTCAACATCAGGGTTATAAAAATATTATATATGATAATAAAAACAATATGATCAACAACTGCATTTATTTTAAGAGCAACAATCATAAATCAACGATAATTTGGTCAGAAAAAGAAACTAATTTTTGTCATTAATAGTAACTCGTGAATAGTAACTCGTGAATAGTAACTCGTGAATAGTAACTTATGAATAGTAACTCGTGAATAGTACTCCGTATTCGTACATAGTACCGTATACGTAAATAATGTCATATACGTAAATAATGCCATATACATGAATAGTGTCGTATAGGTGTATAGTATTGTATACGTGAATAGTAATCCTGTAACGACCCCAAAATCCATACAAATTAAATCTCAACTTCGGTTGTTAACCATACATTAAATCTCTAATTTTACATCATTATTCGATGTTAAACTTAATAAAATTGCTGAATATTTAAAACTTTTATACCTTTCCTTCTTTCTTGCCCTGAATCGCAATCATTACATTACATCTCTTTGATTCAATCTTATATCATGAATCGTTACAACAAAATGACTATACAAAGTCTTACATCATAACTAAATATCCATATACATTAGCTTACATTTTAACAACATTTTACGTTCAAAATATGAAATACATTTCTCATAAAACATAAGTAATCTTCGTGAATATAGATCTCTATAACTCACATAGCACGTATCTTTACCTTAAAATTTGTACCTGCAAAAGTGGTTATTTGCAAGAGTGAGCTCGACAGCCCAGCAAAGTCTAACAGTTTTCATGCATCACATAACACATAATAACATGCTCGATATACATCTCATTAAAGTAGCATGGCATACATACTTTTAATTCACAAAGCAAATATAAAGATTGAGTTCCTTACTCAATCATCATTACGTAGCCAAAACAATGTAGTCATATATTGACTTTAACATTTCATGATTCAACATGCTTAACATATCATGCAATTTAAACAGTTCATCAAGTCCACGTAAAAAATAGGAACCGAAAGACTTGCTTTGATCGTTGTTTACCAATAACAGTTTAACAGCTTACAGCTATCTGCACTTCACGTGCCCTACGCAATTATATAATCATACACATCAAATATTAGTCACATAACAACACATAGTAATTGTAATGTAAACTCTACTCCACATCTCAAAATCTTTCCTATTAATTAGCACACAATGTTCAATTATATTGTGTTAACTTTCAACTTATATCTCACTGTATTTCATATTCGCAGTTCATTCAAGTGCTTAAGTCTTGCTAGGACTACTTATTGGTTTTATATTAAACCAATTCCATATCTTATAATATCCATTTCAATTGAATTGAAACACTTTTTAAGTTCATTAACACTTGGCACGGCGTTTCGACGTTCATTCGTCACACGCCCGATTTGCCTCTCTTGTGTAAGCTTACTATGCTTCTATAACTCATCTAATACATCATGTATTAATGTTAAGCATCATTATAATTACTAATATTTATGTTTTATAACTTAGGACATCGTCTTTTATGGTCAAGAGCACTACACATGCATATGTGCATGCCCGACACCCTCAGATTGCCTCCGAAAACACAATAGTCCTAAAGATGACCATTTTGACCCATCTTAATGACCTCAAATTAAAAAACTTAAAGAACGAAAGTTGTAGGTCTACTCGTCCTCTTTCCGGATCATCTTGAATCACCTCAATCGGAGTTCGTATGAGGAAGTTATGGCTATTTTACTACAGGAGGTCAAAACTGTCCAAATCAGACCACAAATCCGGCGCTGGGGCGCGGATAGTGGCGCCGGGGCGCGAGTACCAGCGCCGGGGCGCGAGTTCTGGTGCTGGGGCGTGAGTCCTAAGCTAGCCAGTGGCGTCAGGGCGCGAACTTTGACGCCGGGGCGCGAATTTTGGCACTGGGGCTCCAGTTTTGGCGCTGGGGCGCCAAAAACTAACAGAACCAAGCACGAAGACCATTTTTGGTCTGTTTAAGAAATTCTAGCAACTAATTATATACGTATAATTGATGTAATTTATACATAAATGCTAACAATCATCTATATCCCAATTACCCACCACTAATCAACAATATCATAAACTAATTCTTTGAAAACGCTATATTTTTTTTAAAACAAAAACTCCATTGATGATATTCTTGACACAGTGAGCACTGTAATCATAGTTATAAAATAATATGATTTATTCTAATTATATTCTATTAAATTCTTACCCAATTCATATAATCACAGTTCAATTTCATGATTATCATAAAATACAAGTATAATATTTGGTACTCTGTAAACCACGTTTATACATATATGTTCACTGTAATTCCACTTCCTTTTTCTTTAACACGTAATTAACATGAAATCTTAATCACATATCTATATATGCCACTATAACAATTATAAAAACATAGTTTTACAAGAATTTTGTAAAAACCTTCTACTCAGTGAAAAAGAAATACACAAAGACATATAAATTATATGTGTATCTAGTATTAAGGTCATAGACATACTTTTTGTTGTTAAGAAATTCGTGTTAAACTCTAATAATAACTTGAAGAACTCAGCTCTTGTTGCTTCTCTTTCTCAGACTCTCTCAAACCTTTCTGAACTTTTCCTTTCTCTGTAGCTTTTCTTAGGCTTAAGCCAAACAATATACGTAAAACCAAATAAACTAAAAGCCAAACGTACGAAACTGCCATATACTTAATAACCCTATTAAAATATCAGTTACCAAATTAATATATATTTTATTTATATTTTGTTTAATTTTAATTTAATTTATATTATTAATAAATCAAATTTAAAAAAAACCAAAAGCCATAGGCTCCATTTGGCAAAAACTCTTTAAAATTAAAGACTTAATATATTTAAGCCTTGTTTGGCAAAATAAATTAAAACTACTTTAATTTATTTTAATAACCACTTATAATATAGTTATTTGTCACACTTCTAATTAATTAAGTTTTCATACTTAATTAATTAATTCAAATAACAATTTATTAATTAAATTATTTAATCACATAACTCAATACCACTAATTATCCATCAAATTAAAATATCACTATAATAATAATTTCCTTAACTTATTAATTAATTATTTAACAAATAATTAACCAACTTAAATCAAATTAAACAAATACAAATATGTATTAATCAATAACACATCCCCAACTTAAATCAAATTAAACAAATACAAATATGTATTAATCAATAACACATCCAATAAATATTTATATAAATTAATAAATATTTATAAATTACATTTAAAATTCTAAAATTTTGGAATGTTACATCATTCCCCTCTTACAAGGATTCTGTCCCCAGAATCACAATTCAAACCACTCATTCGTTACAAATCCCGACTCAAAAAGGTAGAAATTCCACAATAAAATCCATACCAATATTTCAGTATAATGATATTGAAAGAATAACATCATTATGAAGAATATAACATCCCTTAATATCCCTTACTATCTCTTACCTCAAAAGAGCAGCACTTCACACTGGATATCGGATATAACGCTGAAGGAAACTTGCACTGATGAATAGAAACTCACCAAGTATCTAAATACTCACAAAATATACTTCATAATATAGAGAGAGAAAGAGAGAAAACTTATGAATTCTGGTGTGATTTTTAATTCTAACTTAGCCCTCTATTTATAGGAAAATGTTAGCACGCCGAAGCAGACTTAACCTGTAACCTGATGGCTTTACCTGCTACTATTCCCACCCACCACATTTGAATAAAAATTTCAGCACATTTTTTTACCAACCAAGAGTGGGGCCCACCAATTCTAGAATTTTCCACCAAAATGATAAACTCCGAAAATTCAATAATTTCTGAACCAGTCATCTCGTAAAATTCATAACAAATCATTCGTTCATTTCCAATAAGGATTTCTCCTTACTAGCGCGCAATTATATGACCAAACCTCTCCTTAGACAGAACTTTTTAGACATTGCCAATAATGCTATCTAATAATATTATTCAAATAATATGAATTATTGATCTGATAATGGAGATGATGTGCAGCAACAATTATTGAAACAACAATAATATAAAATATCAACGCAGCAATTATTGAATCAATAAAATAAAATATTGAACAGTAATTACTGTGACAATTATTCAGTAGTGCCTTCTTACGTAAGAATCAATAATTTCAAAAATACTGTGCAATACCGTGTGCTACTGTGCAATAACACGTATTACTGTATTTTAACCACCGGGTATTTCAACAGTGTTAACGGTAACAACTACGCCTTTAATTATAAAAACTCAATTTTTGTCGTTATCTTCATCCGACCGTTTTTCGTTATGGAACCCACAAATAGCTGCGCCGTCGTACGAATATTCCACGACAGAAAGAATATTCCACGACCAACGAATATTCCCCGACAACAATGATTATTTTATAACCACTTGTTTATTTTGAAAATTTTTCACATTTCATCCATAACTTTAACTTTTTATCAATTTAACCATTTTCTGAATTGTAATTATAAGAAAAATTGAATACTTTTATTTCATAAAATTTGGGGTCTTACAGTTAATACATAAGTCCCAGGTCCACTAACCTTAACATTACAGAAATACCCCTTTAGATATACAAAAAGGGTTTATAATACAATATAACATAATAATAATAATGTTCATAACACTATTCCAGCATCTTGCATTTGCCTTTGTTCTTCTTTGACCCGCTGACCTCTTCGTTCCTAGCTGAAATGTTTTATTTAGCAAGGGTGAGCAACTAGTTTGCCCCACAAGTTAAGACATACAATAAAGGTATAGAAATCAATATCAATTGTTCTAACATTCTCCGCAACAATACTCTGATAATGAAAGAGTGTAACGCCTTCAAGATTTTCTACGATATTCAATGAATAATCAAGAATTAATTCTATGCAATTACAAAGTGGAATGTTTTCCAGATTTATGCTGAGTGATCACACTAGATCTAGAACTTCTCTTCTCGAGTAACTATCAAAGATTGGACTTTGATATACCTAGGTGTATCAGATAACCATAAAGATTAAATCATACCCCTCTGCAAGTACTTAGAGCCGGCCAACTCCTTGTACCCTATATTATGCATAATACTTAACAACGCGCAATGGTCGAATATACGACCCAAAATGTTCCCTTTATATAAAAGGTTGTTCTTCTCAGTCTCAGAATCAAGATTTTTGATTTAACAACGAAATACTGTGATTTTAAATTCTATCTACTTATTGATCTAGCCAAAACAATTGGCATCGATCTATCAATAACAATTGATTTTTCTTCTCGTATTTATCAAGTTCTAACAATTGTTCATCTAGCCAGTATAATTAGCTAAGACATTTCTCAATATAATTTGACAATAAATAAGACTTATCTGTATTGTCAATATTAGTTTCTACAGATATAAATATCCAACAACAGTAATTCTACGAATATATATTTTCCGAATCAGTAATTCAATTTGAATTTTAATCATGCACTAACTGCGAATAATCAACAATAAATTCCCTTGACATGGTATAATTATCAATAATTAACCATTAAAATAATTGAATGAATATAACTCAAGGTTGAGTTAGGAAACTTGCCTTTCGCGTTGATTACAGCTGCACAATATAATTAACTGCGTTCGTAAGACCTATAATCAACAATGTCGGTTTCACAATTAGCACAATCATTTATAACACGTAACACTGTATTCTACAATCAAACTTCTCCTAGGCACATTACCACATAATCACATAAGTGTTTATAACCTATATAAACACTTATCCAGTCTAACTATTTCGATCTGGTTAGACCTCGGTCCATTCTCGGTGTTCTGGTCAACCTATCCGATAATTAACACATTGATTGTCAATTAAACTTGGTCTCTAAGCTTCAATATTATCTTTGATAAGTCAAATATCGTTTATAATATTTCTCGGAAGCTTTTAATAATTTATAAATAATTATTGTAATTTATAATAATTTTTCAAACACTTAAATCATTTTTAAATGATTTAATTATCAAATAATTTTATCATTATTAATATTTAATAATATCAAAATATTAATAACATACTTGTCAAAATATTAAAGTTATTATGAATAACTTAAAATATTTTTAAATCATCAATATTCTACTTAAAT
Source organism: Panax notoginseng (assembly GCA_016801055.1). Classification (NCBI taxonomy): domain Eukaryota; kingdom Viridiplantae; phylum Streptophyta; class Magnoliopsida; order Apiales; family Araliaceae; genus Panax; species Panax notoginseng. Next base: position 135,633,294 of record CM029013.1, on the reverse strand, counting down.
GATTTTTAAAGTAATTAAAATTATTTTTAAATCATCACCATTAATATTTAAATATTATTGTAATTATTATAAAAATATTAAAAGTCATTAATTATAACTTAAAATAATTTTAAAACATTTTTCTCATTTTTAAATGATTTTTAAATCAATAAAATCATTTTTAATTCATTTATTTAATTTAATAAATAAATAATCTAATATCATTAATATTAATTTATTAATGAGAATTCTCCAAAAATATTGAAAATTATATTTTATAACTCCAAATATTTTCTAACACTTTATTCTTATTTAAAATTATTTTTAAATCAATAAAACCATTTTTATCTTATTTATTTAATTTAATAATTAAATAAATTTAATACCATTCATATTAAATTATTAATGAAAATTCTCTAAAAATATCAAATGTTATATTTTATAACTCAAAATATTTTTAAATACATTATTCTTATTTAAAATGATTTTTCATAATATTAAATCATTTTTCTCTAATTTATTTAATACACTAATTAAATAAATTAAATACTTTTAATATTTAAATAATTATAAATATTAAAGAAAAATATTCTAATTGGTAAAAAATTATTTTTCATAATTTAAAATAATTTTTAAAACAATTTTTAATAATTTTTATAATTTATTTTCTATTTTTAATTAATTACCGGAAAAAATCAGAAAATAAATTAATTAATCTGTCGCTAATGGCCTATAGCGACACTTAGCGTCGCTGTTGGTGTTCTTGAGCTCAAGAACACTGACAACCTGCAGTATAAGGGGTCAACTTTGACCGGATTTAAATCTCAGCCAAAATTGTTTCTGGGCAATTTCTAACCATGAGCTTGTAGTATAAATGTAACTCTACAATAATAAATTAACATCTTGATCATAACACTTCTCAACAGGGAGATCTAAGCCTCAAAAGTCACTGACAACGTGTTCCTGGGTTTTCTGGGTTACCCAGAAACCCAGGCAGTTACGAGTACCCACTTTGCTGCTCGATTATAACTAGGTTCTGGTCATCAAACAAGTTATTTCTTGGTTTATACTTCTAGTCCACATGACAAGGAACAATACTGAAACAATAGATCAATTATATAACAAACAAATCACAAGTTACAGCTCAGTCAAACTCTGTCAGAACGCGTGTTCATAGAGTTTCTGGGTTTTTCCAAAAATACTTAGTCAGGCTCGGTTGGTTACTTTGACCATCCCTAAAATCCCACTGGTTTGATATTTAAGAGATCTAAAGGTATAGATCTCAAGTCCACATATCAGACCACACATTGGTTATCATAACACTAACATAAAACTTAAAGACTCACAGATCAAAGCGTTCCAAAGTCTTGTCAGACACCGAAAGGTGCTTTCTGGGTTACCCAGAATTAGTCTGGTCAACCGACTTTGACCGTTAATAACCTCTGATCTAGACCTCCAATGACCCTGATACCACTTACAGATTAAAGACAATATACGAGGCTACCAATACCAAACATAAAACAAGAAAAAACATAAACATACACGGATCTGTGGCTCCTGACATTTGCTTGTCATACCACAAATCGTGTTCTTGACAGTTTTGGAAAAAACACCAAATTAAGGCACTTTGATGCTATGGATATATGTTTGATCATCATAGATCAACATAAAACATCCTCTAGCAAAGATCTAAACACAAAAACACAATTTTTAAAAGCATACAACATCAAAAATAAAAATTTAGGTTATACCTTTCTAATTCAATCTTTGATCTTGATCTTTCTAATCTGATATTGGTTGATCAAGGAATGTTTTTAGGACTCATCTACTAGCTATTTTCGGAGCTTCTAGTGAGAGAGAGAGTTGGTGAGAGTAAAAGTGAAAAATGGCAATTTTTGTGACTTTTCTCTCTCTAAATCTCTTATATAATGTGCTAGTTTGCTATGGCTGAGGCAATGGACGATTTTTGCTGCTGATTTGCTGATATTTTTATGCCACAAAGTCAAGAATAGTTGGTGACCAACTAAAGTTAAACCAAATTTTACAAGTTAGCTTAAAAATATAATAAAAGGGCATTTTTGTCATTTCTAAAATACAATCAATGACATTCTTGTCATTTGTTCAAACCCTTAGGATTTAGGGTTTAGGTTTGGGTTTAGGGTTTGGACTCTTTAGGATTTAGGGTTTAAACCCTTTAGATTTCTAATTTAATTTCTAAAATTTTTAAATTTCGTTTTCCAAAATAAAAAATTAATAATTCCAAATTACAATTAGGATTCGATAAATATATTAATATTTCCTAATCCTAAAACTCAATCTTGTTAATTAGGATTTATATTCCTAATTAAAATTGCTTAAATTAGCAATTAGGGTCAAAATGATCATTAGGGTTTATAACCCACGAATTAGGCTTTTAATTAGAAAAATAAATTTTTTAAATTACAATTAGGATTTGTAAAATAGAAATTAAGATAACTAAAATATAATTAGGGTTTTCTAATTATATTTAAGTTTAATACACACATTAGGCTTGCCAATTAGAATTAGGGTTTCCTAATTTAGGGTTTTGGATTCCCGAATATGAAATTAGGGTTTCCCGGCTTTCGATTAGGGTTTCTAACAGTACGTTATGGTTTCTAATCCTGAGATTAGGGTTTCTAATCTCTTTTTAGGTTTTATTAATTTCAAACCTTATCCGATCAATTATTGATCAATAAATTTCTTCGGTACAAACACGAACTCATTAATATAATTATTTTAATTATATTTTCTATCGAATCCCTTTCCAGAAATTAGGGTTAGGGTTTCTAAAGCTGTTAAACATAACTCTACTCTAATTTTATTAGTCAATACACAAATTGACTTTCTCGATACACGTATCACCGATACTTGTCACATAAATGATAATTAATATTAATATTAATAAAAAAAAATTTATTCGTAAATTTTTGATTATTCGAAATCTCGGGTTATCACAATTTTGCTAACAAATTTCTTGATGACGTGATAAAAGAAAGGTCCAAAAGGTGAGTAGATAAGAAGGAAAGAATTTTATAGAAGTCCCCTGTAATTTTGTAAATAAGCATACCTAGAGGGGTGAATATGTGTAAATATCAAAGTGATCTACAAGTCAATTTTTAAGTTTTCTTGGTATAGGTTATAATCGGACAGGTTAACCCTGTCTGTTTTAGTATATGTTCTTCATCAGTTATAATCAGACAGGTAATCCCTGTTTGTTTTAGTATATGTTCTTGGTCAGTTATAATCGGACAGATAATCCCTGTCTATTTTAGTGTATCTTTAAGCACGAACTGAACCTAAATATGTAGAATACAAATGCAGATTAAAGAAAAGAGCAGAACAGATCACACAAAAAGTATTACGTGGTTCAGCTCTTAACCTCTAGTCTAGCGGCCTACATCCACGTCCAATACCAAATGGTATTAGAGACTCAGTTTATTCAATTTAATATTCAAAAGATTACACAAAAAACTTCATGTTCAAAAAATTTCAATTATGATTTGGACACCAATGCCCCATTTGCACTTCTGCAACCTTTCTCACAACTGAAACATTTGAAGATTTCTTTGAACCAACTAACTATTACACGAGAACCCAAGCCACACTCGGCTTGTACCTAGATTATAAAGGTTATGAAAGAGAACAATTTTCAGCTAAAAAAGATTTAAGAATGATATAATCAATAGCTAAAATAAAACTAAATAAGCTCTCTGATGTATTATCAAATGGTTTGCAGCTTTAAGTGTCGTCCCTTCTGTTGAAAAATTTACTTTGTAGTAAGAAATAGAACAATAATATCCTTGCCTGAATCGAATGGTTGACCACTCTTTCCTTAAGATTATATTCGCTCGTTACTTTTGCTACACAAGGTTACTGCGAATTAGTCTCCCAAGATAAGACAGACCCATATATAAATGAAAGAAGAAAATTATAACAAGAAAAATATATAGAATAATAATTTTTCTTAAGAAATTGGAAAGGATTGAATAATTTTCAGTTAGTAATTTGAGTGAATTTGTAACATAAATGTTGTTACCATGACTTGAACTCAAGTCCTTAATATCAACACCTCTCTCTTATCCAACTGAACCAATATTAATTGTTGATTACACGGATAACATATAATATATTTATTATATACTTTTAGATAATGAACATATCCAACAATCCTCCCCTATTTTCATAATCCTCCAATCCTTTTCCTTTGACATTCTTCTTTCTCTTATTAAATATAGTATACATAAGTAATAGGTGTCTTTCGACTTGAACCTTTACATAGTCTATTTCACAAAATATCTGAATTTTTAGTAGCGTTAGCTTTGAACTAAAAAATCTTACAGTGATATCTTGCTTTATAGTTTAAGGAAACCCAACACATTTATGGCCTTGTGTTTACCTCTTGGGTTTCGTAAGTGACTTAGAGATAAACCTTATATCTCGCGGAAGTGGTCCACTTTCTTCACTTACATATGTGAATCTAATTTGATGCACTTATATGACCTGCATTCTCCAAACCGGACATAAATTCATTAAAGGTTTACCCTACCCTCTTTGTTCTCCATACAAGCATACACTATCTTTGAGATGGTTTTGAAGAATTTCTTCTCCATACTTGTCTAGTGTATAATTGGTTATTACTATAAGTATTTTTCCATTGAACTAATATACCAGATGTTACTCTAGTATTTAGTTGGGTTCCACTTATAGATTGTGACACCCACAAATCTGGGTACTTCATTCTCCTAAGACTTGGTGTTCACTTTCCATTTATTCATACTATCTACCCAAATATGATAACATTTAAGCCATAAATCCTCCCATTAAAGGGTTACATCATTAAATTAAAAAGTTTTCCAGGTTATCTAACCTTTAACATAAATCAAGTGCGGAAATAAAAATAATTACATCACATCATTTAAATAAAGTTTATTAACATAAAAGCCAATAAATTACAAGTCTTCATCACTTGTACATTTTTTCTTTTCCTTTGTTCGTAGTAGGTTCATCGACCTTTTCAACCTTAGCTGCAATAATTATATTTATGCAAGAGTGAGCAAAATAAATGCTCACTAGATATAGCAATGAACAATAAGAGAATAATAACTGCCTATGAATAGGCTCATCAAAACTGAATAATACTCTATCAATGATAACCAAAAACTGGAATCAAAATATGAAATATATATGAGGGTCATAAGACCACGAACTATGTCCATTGTTACAAGTAATCTTTTAACTTTAACCTAAACAGTTATACTGTAGGGACTTCACGTACTTAGGGGGATCAGCCCTTCGTATCATGTTTTGTGCACAAACACTAGTACAAAATCATAAAAAGACAACACTTAAAAGATGACGTTTTTATAAAAAAACGTTGTAGTATTTTTTTTCATAACGTTTTTTAACAAAATATTGTAGATACATATGAAAAAACGTTATCTATTTATAAGGACAATTTTTGATTTTAAATAGATAATGTTTTTTCAAAAAAAAAACGTTATATATGTAAAAAACAAGGAGGTGTTTATGAAAACTTAAAATTAAAACACGAAGCGCAACATAGTTATATGTCTTTCTTTGCTCTCTTTCGCTCATAAAACCAAAACCCTAGTTATCGATCTCTGCTGCAATGCTGCCAAAGTTTGACACATCTCAAGTTGTCGACGTCTACGTACGTCCAGGTAACCGGCGTCAAAGTGGGGGCGGCGAGTTGGTCTGTCTCCTAAAAAAATTTGGAGAAGACCAGGTGACTGAATCTCCTTCTTGATTTGAAGACTGTAGAACCAGAACGTATTTCAGTTGACCATATCGCACATGTCAAACCGTCGGATTTAGGTTCTTCATGCCGCACATCTTAAACCGTCGGATGGAGGTATGACTCGATCTAAATAGGTTTTTGTGTGGTTATATCTGCACAAATAAGAATTCTAGGGAGCTGTTCTGTTCCGTCTTTTTATGTACAACATCTGCATATAATAGTTAAGCTATGTGTGGATTACATATACAAGTAGGTTTAGTAACCCTTGTTTCTGCATCGCAGCATAATGCTGAGCCTGAGGCTGTTGATCTTCTGATGGAGGTATTACTGTTGTATTCCTTGTGTATCCTTTCTTCAACTCTTCAACATATATATAAGTGAGGTTTTGACTCATTTCAGGTTGAAGACATTGATTTATTAATGGAACATGTTGACAAGACAAATTATAAGAGGACATGTTTGTATCTGACAAGTTCAGCGAGGTGGGTGGAATCCAACAATTTTACATGGATTTATGAGGGTGACCTGACTTTGTTTTTTATTTAATAGTTGAATATCTTTGGTGGTATAGTTTATTTGGCTACCTTTCATGAAGTGCTTTGTTAGTATAAACCTGAGTCTCTTAATTATTATATCCAATACAATTGTAATGCACAGTAGAATAGGCTTATAGTTATGCTTTATAATATGCATCTCATATCTGATTAAGTAACTGGTTGGCTTATTCTCAAAGATTTCAGCATTGTGGATTATTGATGTCGCTTCAGGTCTAGAATAAGAACTTACATTATCTACTGAGTTACATGATTCAATTAGAATACTACTTAGGCAATAGCTTTATGATCCAGGTGTTTATCAAATCATGAAGTTTGATATGAGGCTATTCCCAAGAGTGGCAATGAAGAAAATATGAGAGCGGGGGATGTCTTTTTTCAAGTGTTAGAATTTGATTGATGTGGATTGAAGACTTTAATGTTTATAAATGTTGTAGGTCTCTTTAGAAACCATGTGTGTTTTTGGCAATTTGGGTCTTTTAGGACATTACCTTGAGAAATTGTAGATTTTTTAATAAAAAATCAAGGTAAATTTCCTTGTTGACCCAAACTGCCAGAAACTACCTTGTTTCAGGTGTATTCTATAATATCTGCAAGTGCCAGCATCCAACACATCTCAGTCTATCATTTAATTAAGGAGTTGCAATTTTGGGGTAAAAAAGGGGAAGTACTTGAAATGCAAAAAAAGTTGGATACTTGAAGTAAAATATAAGACAAATGGCCTCCTATGGTAGAGATTATTAACTGATAAAAAACTGTAGCTAAATAGTAAATCTAGTAAAAATTGACCTAGAGAAATGCGGCTTAGCATTTAACACCCAGAATTGAAGGAGATAATATTAACTATTATACTCTAAACTTGACTGCTTAGAACCTAATATGCAAGATAATAATTGCTACATTTTTAAGTGAGAATATGGTGTTGTGTAAGTAGGCATTAGTCAAAACGTAGATTACTAGGAGTAACTACCAAGTTAAAGTAGGTAGGATTTATAATCAATATTCTAAAAATCCTTGAAGGTGTCAGCCTAGGTCCGGAATTGGTCCTCTACTACCTTGACTTGGTTGGGTGCTTCGCTTAGGCCATGCATAGGTGGAATCAGTACTACTAATTCACATGACCTGAATAATCCTGAATTTTGATTATTTTTATTGGGTTATGACCCTTGAATTTTCGAATTTATCTTAAAATTATAGCGTCCATCCTAATCTTTCTTTAATTTTTATAATACATCACATTTTTTGAATACTACAACTCTGAAATCTATACCAAAGTTTTTTTAGGTGCTAAATGAGCTTTATGTAAAATAACTGATTTCTTATTAAAATCAAAAGAAGTGTCATGAAATGTGTGACACCCCTAAATTCGGTACTTCAATTTCCACAAGATTTGGTGTTCACTATTCAAAAATCATATATCTATCTACCCATAATAAAGGTAAACCATACTATAGATATAAATAAATTCTCTTCTTATGGGGTTACAACATCTGAATAAAAAAAATACAATCCCATGTCATACTAACCTTAAATATCTGTGCGAAAACACAAACAAATAATAAGTCTTAAACAATATCGAGTCTTAACAATAACATTTTTAAAATTTAATAATACGCCTTCATCACTTAATAGTTTTGCCCTTGCCCTTGCTAGAAGGAGGCTCGTCGGTTCTTTCGTTCTTAACTGTAATGTTATTATTACGCAAGAGTGAGCACGATTGCACACAAGTATAAAAATGAAATAACAATATAATAACATGCGAGTGAATTGAAAAATTCTGAAATGAAGCTCAACTTTTGAACCAAAAATGATTACCAAGAATCAAAAGAATTCTGAGGGTCATAAGACCTTGAACTATGTCCTAGGTTATCAAGGATTATACTTGAAACATTTAACAATTATAAGACTATGGACTCTTCTTCTCGTACTTAGGGGGATCAACCCTTAGTACCATACTATGCACAATATCTTAACGCTAGCGCATAAGTAATCTCTTTACAGGGTTGTTCATCTTAGTTTGACGTTAGAGTCCGCACCAAAGGAAGTTTGGTTTGGATAAATCAATAAGGGTTTTAAAATTTAGAACGTTCATCAACTATGGACTAGTCGAATCAATAAGGGTTCGTTAGTCTAACAAGGTTCAACAATAAATGGTATTTAAATTGAATAACAATCTCAAGAGATATACAATAGAACAAGTATTGTATAACATATTCATACTTTGAAAAGATAATTAGTCTTTAATATAACAAATCAAACTTGATTTAATAATGACAAGAATTGCTTGAAGTAATTTACAAACTTGAATAATGATAACAAGTAGGGTTAGGATACTTGTCTCGTGCGTAGATTACACTTAATTAACTCATTCTTTGAATTAAATCCTACATATCAATTATGGTCACAATACCAGTCAATAATAACGTACTAAACATCATAAGTTATTCTTTGTCTAATCTCGAATTCATTACTATACTTAGTCAATTATTCACATTCATTGTCACATAATTTACACCTCACAATTAACAAGCTAATTATGTAATCAATAATTCAATCCACATATAATTATGTTATTTACATGTTAAGTATCTATTTTAACATCTCATTATACTTATAACATAATTTTATGTTCATTACATTAAGTTAACATCACATTCATGGACTTAAACACTTTAAAATTTTCGTTTCTGAACTTTCTGGAGAGTGGCGCTGCGGCGCCACTTTTGTACTAAGGCTTCGCGCTGCGGCGCCATAGCGCTGCGGCTTGAGACCTGGCGCTGCGACGCGGTGGCGCTGGGGCGCGAGAAAAAGGCAGACAGCTGGGGCCGCAACGCGGCGTACCAGACACAGGAATGGCAGTTCGCAAAAAATCGCAGGACATGCCAATTTCTACCAATTTCTTAATTTCTACTCGAATTTACACATACCCACATGATATAATTCACACATAATCGTTACCCAACATTTATATAACGACTTTAACCAATTTAAACACTTAATTATAGAATTAAAGCATGCAACTTCCACTGTTCTTGATGTTCTTGAAGGTTTGAAAACAAAACATAAAAATTTACACTATGGCTTCGTTATAACACCGAATCCGTTCATTTAAACTTTGGTCTCTTCGTATCAACATACATAATAATATACGAGTGTAAATTTTACGAAAATATTTATGTTTGACACACTAAAATTACGTATAAGGGCCATAAGGCCAAAACCCAAACTCTGTAAATTTTGAAATAACAAGTCATCGTATTATGAAAGTTATGATATGGAATCATGCAATATATATATATATATATATATATATATATATATATATATATATATATATATATATATATATATATATATATATATATAACATGTTATGTTACTCGTATTATTACATATATTCATATAATAACACAATTTCCCAATTATAGAGACTTTACAGGATGAATGAAAGCCATTTTCATAAAACTCAAACAACGTAAAATAGAATTTGGTTTGAAGAATTTACCCAGAGTATAAAGTATATATTAGAAAACTCAGATATTTCTTTAATCACCCACTCTTAATTTCCTTCTCAATACTTTAATTATCTCCGACAAACTCTCTTTGAGTATTCTCTAAACTTAGTAAAATAATAAGAGAAAAGAAGACGTCGTATTAAATAAACTGGCGCGTTGTGGTCAGTTACCCATCATGGGTTAACTGCCCTCAACCTCTACTAGTGTCATGTTTGGCTAGCCTTAAAAGGCTTGTTCTCATTTAATTTAATTACTCTTTTATCATATAGTTTAAATCATGTCGCACCCTTACACAATAATTCAATTATCTTATTTAATTTAATTAAATAACATATAATAATTTCTCATTAATTCACATAGTCAAATAATTAAATTCTCATTTATTAATAATGCCAATTTATTAAATCTCTAATTAATTATTACATTACTTAAAATAACATTATGCTTATTAAATATTTTATTTAATTCAATAAGCTCACATAAATACATACTTGAATAATAATTATTCTCCACATTAATTTAATAAATATAACACATATAAGTAAATTAATCTACCACAACTTCATCAATTAATTATTTAATCTAATAATTAATTTATCAAAAAATATTTATTTAATTCAATAAATACTAAAATTAAATTATAAAATCTCGTTTGTCACATCTTTCCCCCCTTAAAAGGATTATGTCCCCAGAATCGAAGACACAATTTAAACACATAACTCAGAGAAATCTTTCATCATTTTATCTAGATATAGATTTTATATTTCATACTACATTCCTTACTTTAACAAATTCTAGGTTTCATTTCATAACTTTCACTTGAACTCAATTATATTCTGAGTATTATATATCTTTTGACTCATTTATTTCCTTTTCTAAGGATCGCTATCATAAACACTAGGGATATTACATTTACCATTTCTTCTAAGAATTTCGTCCTCTAAATTTTATCTATTAATATTTATTCATTCAATCTATCAAAGTAGATTTTATGTCACTACTTCATTCATTCATTGGTTTCTGCAACCACTTTCTTTCCACAAAGATCATTCTACAATTATTAATTTTTCTATTAAAAGTTTTACAAATTTCTTTGATAACTCATCCCCTTCTCATTTCAAAATCTCTTTTCTCACTTACTATTCATCATTCAGTGTCGTTCTACGACTCAGTTCTTTCTAAGGAATACTTTCCTTACCACATTCGCCTTTTAGAATAGTAAGAATCTTTCACAATTGCTCAATAATTGGGAAGAAGTATGAATAACTCAGGAATTTAAAAGATTCCAAATCATGCTGAGGGGTCATAAGACCGTGAACTCTCTTCTCGGTTTACTAGTGCTTCAACTCAATCCTTCACACTGCAAACCAGAGTGTTTATCAATCACAAAGACTGAAAACACCCTTCTCACGTACACTAGGTGGCCAGCCTATTGTACCACTACGTTGGGCCGCAACGTAGTGTTTTGTAACGACTATATACGTTACGCTCGGAACCATTGTCCCCTTATAGGGTTGTTCACCTCAGCTTTTCAACATCTGAATCCGCACCAAAATAATTTGGTTTGGCATAACTTTTCAATAAACGCTTGAATTTCATGAACATCTTTCAATAATCGTCTAGCTGAATCAAATAGCATAGACTTGTACAACAATTCGAACATCAACCGAAATATACATACACACACACACACACACACACACACACACACACATATATATATATATATATATATATATATATATATATATATATATATTCTCACATCTTAAAGAAGCCTCAAAAATCTTTTTATGGCGTCATGATTATAACATTGTCATACTACATCTCACCATAGTGGGCTGACGATCATATGATCACATCCAACACCAGGTTCCATTGCATTGATGACTCCATCGTTTATCATATCACCTGATATATATAATTAAAATATATTTTGAAAATTTAAAAATCATTTTTTTTCTAGTCGAAACAAACAACATAGATACGCGAATAATAACACTGTTTTAAAAATTCTTTGGTTCAGTAGTGTGATCCAACATTTTTCAAAAATCAAAAGTACAACCATAGGCACGAAGTCAATAAATTTCGAAAATCTAGCAAAGCTATAAGATTTGGAAAAACCTATGTCTCCACCTTCTATACTGATCCATTACTTAATAATTCTATCTATTCCCATAATCCTCAATTATTCATTCATAACTTATCTATACCCCAGTTCATCAAACTTACTACACATTAGAAGTTCAGGAACTTGCCATAATAATATGAGTTTAAGAACTTATCCTAGTCAGACCATAGGCGTCCATTCGCTGAGGGGTTCAAAATATACCATATTATTATGAGTCACGAACTTACCATATGCATTAGTTTTAAGAACTCGCACCTAACCCTAATAATATCTAACTAATCTTAGTAGTTTCTAACTATCAAATATACACATGAGAAAAGAATCACCTTTTTACCACATATACATTGATAGCGCGACACCAACATTCCAATGATTATCAATATGATAAACTGAGTGCAAGCACAACACCCTCGCCCATACAAAGATTTGTACAACTCAGCCATCACATGAGTCCTCAATTAAAATTCCACCTAACTCTATCTTACTCTTAACAACTTACGCTTAACTTGCTCAATACGAATTCCTCGTATCACATTATCTATAACTCCTTGTGAGTTATCTTATACTATATCATAGTACATTATCTTTATAGCATCAAGCTATAATCTTTCTTTTATAACTTAAACAGATCACGTCGTGATCTTATTCTATAATCATCTCCCTTAAATTTTTTTTCTTAACTCGTGATCGTTTTGTTTTACGATCCTCTTTCTTCGTTATCTTGGCTTTTGGAGTTAGGAAACTCCCATTTTTTTATCTTTATATCTCTTAGATTCTTCTTTGAATCTTCTTGTTTATAAAACAATTCTTCCTTTAAGAATTCTAACTTCATTTACATCGCTCAAAATTTCATTCAAGTTCTACACTTTCATCATACGTGTCCATTTTCTACACTTGGTACACATCGAGTCTCTAACAGTTTCAATATGGTACGCTGAGTGGTTTACCACAAACAACCAATAAACTAGGTTTCGAGTTGCTAGTTCGTATATACCTCCACTCTATGAAGGAATCGTTTAGCCCAGATACCATACATCAACTACTAAAGAGTACAATTGTACCATACTTAAAGATAACTCTCTATTTTTAACTTCTTTATCACTCTCTATCTATAGACATTGTCTATTTATTATCACCTTACATCATTATTATTAGAGTTGGGTAACCCCACATTCATATTCCTTATAATTCTGCGAGATTCTTCTTTGAATCCTTTCACGAAAGTTTTAATCCCTTCTTTAAAAATTTCTTAAATTACTTCTTTTTGTTCAAACTCTATTTGAGCTTATTCATTCATTATCTTCACCTCTCTTCTCTAAGGTTATAGCCTAAGGTACTCTTATCTAAGGTTTCTAACCTATCGCCTCTGATACCAACTTATGACACCCCCAAATTCGGTACTTCAATTTTCACAAGACTTGGTGTTCACTATTCAAAAATCATATATCTATCTACCCATAATAAAGGTAAACCATACTATAGATAGAAATAAATCCTCGCCTTATGGGGTTACAACATCTGAATAAAAAAAAAACAATCCCAGATCATACTAACCTTAAATATCTGTGCGGAAATATAAACAAATAATAAGTCTTAAACAACATCGAGTCTTAACAATAACATTTTTAAAATTTAACAACACGTCTTCATCACTTAATAGCTTTGCCCTTGCCTTTGCTAGAAGGAGGCTCGTCGGTTCTTTTGTTCTTAACTACAATGTTATTATTACGCAAGAGTGAGCACGATTGCCCACAAGTATAAAAATGAAATAACAATATAATAACATGCGAGTGAATCGAAAAATTCTGAAATGAAGCTCAACTTTTGAACCAAAAATGATTACTAAGAATCTAAAGAATTCTGAGGGTCATAAGACCTTGAACTATGTCCTAGGTTATCAAGGATTATACTTGAAACATTTAACAATTATAAGACTATGGACTCTTCTTCTCGTACTTAGGGGGATCAACCCTTAGTACCATACTATGCACAATATCTTAACGCTAATGCATAAGTATTCTCTTTACAGGGTTGTTCATCTTAGTTTGACGTTAGAGTCCGCACCAAAGGAAGTTTGGTTTGGATAAATCAATAAGGGTTTTGAAATTTAGAACGTTCATCAACTATAGACTAGTCGAATCAATAAGGGTTCGTTAGTCTAACAAGGTTCAACAATAAATGGTATTTAAATTGAATAACAATCTCAAGAGATATACAATAGAACAAGTATTGTATAACAGATTCATACTTTGAAAAGATAATTAGTCTTTAACATAACAAATCAAACTTGATTTAATAATGACAAGAATTGCTTGAAGTAATTTATAAACTTGAATAATGATAACAAGTAGGGTTAGGATACTTGCCTCGTGCGTAGATTACACTTAATTAACTCGTTCTTTAAATTAAGTCCTATATATCAATTATGTTCACAATACCAGTCAATAATAACGTACTAGACATCAGAAGTTATTCTTTGTCTAATCTCGAATTCATGACTATACTTAGTCAATTTATCACATTCATTGTCACATAATTTACACCTCACAATTAACAAGCTAATTATGTAATCAATAATTCAATCCACATGTAATTATGTTATTTACATATTAAGTATCTATTTTAACATCTCATTATACTTATAACATAATTTTATGTTCATTACATTAAGTTAACATCACATTCATGGACTTAAACACTTTAAAATTTTCGTTTCTGAACTTTCTGGAGAGTGGCGCTGCGGCGCCACTTTTGTACTAAGGTTTCGCGCTGCAGCGCCGTGGCACTGCGGCTTGAGACCTGGCGCTGTTGCGCGGTGGCGCTGGGGTGCGGGAAAAAGGCAGGCAGCTGGCGCCGTGGCGCGGCGTACCAGACACAAGAATGGTAGTTCGCGAAAAATCGCAAAACATGCCAATTTATACCAATTTCTTAATTTCTACTCGAATTTACACATACCCACATGATATAATTCACACATAATCGTTACCCAACATTTATATAATGACTTTAACCAATTTAAACACTTAATTACAGAATTAAACCATGCAACTTCCACTGTTCTTGACGTTCTTGAAGGTTTGAAAACAAAACATAAAGATTGACACTACGGATTCGTTATAACACCGAATCCGTTCATTTGAACTTTGGTCTCTTCGTATCAACATGCATAATAATATACGAGTGTAAATTTTACGAAAACATTTATGTTTGACACACTAAAATTACGTATAAGGGCCATAAGGCCAAAACCCAAACTCTGTAAATTTTAAAATAACAAGTCATCGTATTATGAAAGTTATGATATGGAATCATGCAATATATATATATATATATATATATATATATATATATATATATATATATATATATATATAAAACATGTTATGTTACTCGTATTATTACATATATTCATATAATAACACAATTTCCCAATTATAGAGACTTTACAGGATGAATGAAAGCCATTTTCATAAAACTCAAACAACGTAAAATAGAATTTGGTTTGAAGAATTTACCCAGAGTATAAAGTATATATTAGAAAACTCAGATATTTCTTTAATCACCCACTCTTAATTTCCTTCTCAATACTTTAATTATCTCCGACAAACTCTCTTTGAGTATTCTCTAAACTTAGTAAAATAATAAGAGAAAAGAAGACGTCGTATTAAATAAACTGGCGCGTTGTGGTCAGTTACCCATCATGGGTTAACTGCCCTCAACCTCTACTAGTGTCATGTTTGGCTAGCCTTAAAAGGCTTGTTCTCATTTAATTTAATAACTCTTTTATCATATAGTTTAAATCATGTCGCACCCTTACACAATAATTCAATTATCTTATTTAATTTAATTAAATAACATATAATAATTTCTCATTAATTCACATAGTCAAATAATTAAATTCTCATTTATTAATAATGCCAATTTATTAAATCTCTAATTAATTATTACATTACTTAAAATAACATTATGCTTATTAAATATTTTATTTAATTCAATAAGCTCACATAAATACATACTTGAATAATAATTATTCTCCACATTAATTTAATAAATATAACACATATAATTAAATTAATCTACCACAACTTCATCAATTAATTATTTAATCTAATAATTAATTCATCGAAAAATATTTATTTAATTCAATAAATACTAAAATTAAATTACAAAATCTCGTTTGTCACAAAATTACTACAAATAAATTTGAAATAATGACTAATAATGGTATTTTAATGAAGGCTTTGAAGTTTTGCAATGCTTGAAATGAGTTTGCTGTGTACTTGTGCCTCACAAGTTTTTTATAGGGTATGTTATTCATGTACAATTTTGAGCATTTTACATCTAATGAGTTATATCGTGTGTGTGTGTGTGTATATATATATATATATATATATATATATATATACTCACATAATAAAAACACCTATGAAAACGCATAGGAAGACTTTGTGATAGGCACGTATTGGGATTTAGACACATTGGGTTTTTAAGCTTTATATTGCTAAATATTTCCATCAGTTAGTTTTGAAGCCCAACACCTTAAGTTCTCTTTTCTTGAAGATTTGTTTTCTTTGGCTCTATAAATAGGGTCTTTGGCCTTAATAGGGTACCTCTTTCACATATATGAGAACATGCTTACACATATTGGTGTTCACACTTTAATCTGTTGCTTCATCTTGCAGATACCTTCCTGGACCAGATGATATGTTAGTCCTTGATATTGCATACATGATCTATATGAAATTTGAAGAATTTCCAAGCACGCTTCAGATCGCTCTATATCTCGATAACATGAAAGTTTGCCCTTCAAAAGTATTCTGGTATTAGTTCCTCTTTTGGTCTTGTCCAATTGATAGCGCCAATCAGAAAATTTTTATGACCAAAGAAATGAAGCTGTATGCTAGATTAAGAATTTCAATTTTTGTTTGAATAACTATGAATGGAGTAATAACTATCAATTATGAGGATCATAGCGAGAAAAGTGCGTTCCTGGTGGAGAATTAGACTGCATTTTTAAGTGGAATATATTTATATAGTCTAGTTTTTTTTACTGCCTTTTGCCTATAATGTATCTCTTGGTTATTCACTCTATTGCTTTGGATAATTAATTTTATCTTTTCCTATAGTTTTACTGATATGAAGTTCTTTATTTACATGGACTACCTGCTACGACTCAGAGTTGCACATCATAACAATTCTCTCTATCAAACTTAGTTATGAAATGATTGTAGCTATTTTTGGTATCACTTTGATTCATATGTTCAGTATTACAATTATGTTTAGAGCGGACGCATTACCAAATTTAAGGTTGTTATTGCTAGTGGTATTGTACTCTGTTCCTGTGACACCCCCAAATCCTGGTACTTCATTTCCTCAAGATTTGGTGTTCACGCAATCAAAACATTCATTTCTAACTACCCAATTATAATAAAATTGAATAAATAAAACCTGCCCATACAGGACTAAATTTAAATAAATCTCCCAGGTTATCTAACCTTTACAAACATTCATTCATTCATGCGGAATAATTAAAATAACATTCATTACAATCTTTAAACAAGTCTGAAAATAAACTATTCAATCTATTACAGGTCTTCAGCATTGTTTCATCTTTCCTTTCCCTTTACTGGTGCTAGGTACATTACCATTTTCAACCTTAGCTGTAAGAAATTTTACAGGCAAGAGTGAGCAAACAAGGTCCACTTGAAATAACAATAATTAAATCATTAAACTTTTACATCATTTGTCAACATTAAGCTCAATAGAATTTAACAATATATTCTATTAAGTTTTGGAAAGCTTTAACCTTTACTGAGGGTCTAATGACCACGAATCATGTCCACAGTTATAAGTAATTTTTCAACTTAAACTTTAACAGTCATAAGACTATAAGGACTTCACGTACTTAAGGGGATCAACCCTTCGTACAATGTATTATGCACAACCATTTCAACGCTAAGCGTAACCTCTTATAAAAGAGTTGTTCTTCTCAGTATTTAGAATACAAGTCCGTACCAAAGTGAGTTTGGTTTGGATACATCATGGGGTAATTTAGAATTCAACGGTAATCAACTAAGGTTTAGTTGATTACAACGACATAACTGTATACTATGGAATAATCATAGTTTAATTGATGTTTATAAATTGACATCATGCTTTAGGGATAATCTAATAACATACAATTTGAATAATTATAACCTACCTTGCTTGAACAATAATAAGATAAGGTTAATTGAATAATAAACATCCACAACATGTATATAATTGTACATCCTAAACCACAAGTTAAGTACAAGAATAACTTGCTCCAAATAAATTTACACCATTATATGATAATCGAAATTGAAACAATAATTAGTTCGATAACACCAATGATTAGAAAACTTATACAATAAGGAACTTGCTAAATATCAAAAGTTAAGACTTAGAAACTTGCTCAATATAAAATGTAGGTTTAGGAAACTTGCCTTTAGCACAAGCTACACTTTTACCACTTGAATTGATACCCTAAACATATGTCATATTGACATAATTAGTCCTAACCAACATTGTACATTTATATAAACAATTACATTCCTCATATGGGTTGAATTACCCATTCACATAATCAATTATATTTCAAGTAGATAATACTTAATAACATGATATTTCATAGTCTAATAATACTGAAATTATCATTTAACATAAATACATAACATTTATTTTCAAGTTTTGTACATTTAAACAAAACTGTCAGACAGTTCTGCCAAGCCGCGCCGCGGCGCCACAGTTTGTACTGTGGCTCGCGCTGCGGCGCTGAGCCGGCGCTGCGGCTCAGCGATTATACTACGAGCTGGCGCTACGGCGCAGTGATTGTGCAGCAGGTCGCTTACGTCATGGTGATGGCGCTGCGGCGCCAGCAATGAACTGCTGGGCCGCGCCGCGGGGCGAACTGTCAGCGTCGACTGACAGCTTCGGCAACCATGAAAGAAAAAGCCAAATTGGCCAAAAAGCTCGAATCTAATAGACTGATTATCATGAAAATTGCATATAGACATCATATAAACATATTGTGAGTACTCCTAACATGTTTCTATCTATCAATTAGCATAAACATCAATTATACAACATCCAATTTCATTGTTTTTGGCAAAACTCCATATTTTGATATTTTCCATGAAAATTAACACTGTGACTTTGTTATTAAATCAAAATAGAAATTTCTACACATCATGATTATGATTCTACATACTCTAGCAATTCTAACAGTCAATTTATCAATACCACAACCAATTAGACCTTAATTTCTATTTTAACTAAAGCCATATTCATACATAAAAACTCTCTATAAAATATTTTCTTCATTAATTACATACTTACATGAATTAATTTCTCTATGATCATGCATAACTCATGAAACACATATACAATTGATAATCATACAAAATTATAATCATAACAACAAAATTTCGTTTATAAAATTTTTCACAGAGACTTTTTGGGAAGAAGAAAAATTTTAGAGTTTTACAAAAGAAAAGATGACCCACCTTGGATTATGAAGAAGATGATGACTCTAACTCTTTGATTATCAAGCTTTTCTCCAAAACCTATAAAAACTCTCAATTCTCTCTAGTTTCTTCTTACTTTTTCTTCTTTTCTTCTTCTTCTTCCTCTGAGTTTTCTCTTTTTCTCCTTTCTCTCTCTTCTATCTTACGTATAATATTATAACGTAATAATAATAATAACATATATTAATGATATAATATAAGTACTGATATAAATATATCTGTTATAGGAGTTTTAAAATTTAAAAGCCAAAAGGCTTGTTTGGCTAGTCTAAATAAAAATAATCTATTAATCCTTACTCCTTGTTTGGTAAATTGAATTAAAACATAATAGATTAATTCTTATACCTTGTTTGCTAAAATTCTAATAGATTAAAGACTTATTATACAATAAGGTATGTTTGGCAAAACTAAATTAAACTCTTTTAATTTATTTTAATAACTCCTTTATAATAAGGTTATTAATCACACATTCATTTAATTAAATAAATCAATTAAAACATTAATCTATTAAATTACTTTAACACATAAATAATTATAATTTCTTTTATAATTATAATTTCATTTAACCAACTAATATTTTAAACTACAATTTCTCATTTAAAATATTATTATTTATTTAAAACCACTATAAGCTCTCTAGCTTATTAATTAAATTAATTATTATAAATCTCATAACAACTAATTTATTTAGCTCCTTAATTAATTACACAACAAATAATTAATTAAATCACATCAATTCCAATTGCCATAATTCGATAAATATTTAATATTGCCAATAAATATTTAATATCTACTATTTAATTATTTATTCAACAAATAATTAAATAAACTACATCACTCAAATTAAACAATTAATTATTCAATCAATAAACCTATCCATTAAATATTTATATAAATCAATAAATATTTATTATAATAATTTAAAATTATAGAATGTTACAGTTCCTACCTAATGTGCTATGATATAGCAATAGCAATTATATTCCCCAGGTGATAGGAAAAACATTCTTGTATCTGTGCTTGCATTTCCTATATATATATATATATATATATATATATATATATATATATATATATATATATGATGTATGCATGTAATATGTATGTATTAGGGATAAAGGAATAAAAGGCATGCATTCATTTCCTGTAGTGTGTGTGTACATTGTCTGAATGATTTGTTTATGGTTGACATTTTTGTAAATATATGCAGTGAGGTTGATTTGAATATAGGGTGTCAGGAATAACCATGTGAATGATATTCCTATTTACATATGATTTGATTATGATATATATATATATATATATATATATATATATATATATATATATATATATATATATATATATATATGAATGAATATGCAAGTATGCTTGCATTAAGAAAAGCTATAAAAGTCCTTTGATAGATAATAGAAACAATGTGTACAAGGACTTAGAATGAATTGATCAAATATGTTAGGTTGATCCTACATAAGATAACCAGCTTTGTAAAGTCCTTAAAAAGAAATGATGTACAAGGACTATAAATATAGAAAGATCAAGCATGTTAGGTTGATCTTATGATGTAATAGATAGGTTTGTCTGATCGTCGAGCACTGCACCGAAAATCGTAGTCTGCCAGGAGAGTCAAGGAAAACTCGGGAGCTATCGAGGCAGAATCATAGTCTGCAAGATAGTAGATCTCGGAGTTCGTAGACTGCCAGGAGAGACGAGGAAGGATCGTAGTGTGTCGAGAAGAACTTTCTCAGAGCCGTAGTCTGCTGAGGAAGTCATGTTTAGAATCGTAGAGACAATCTGCCTACGAGCCGATCGAGCATTTGCCAAAGCCAAGTCAAGAATCATAGACTACACCCGGACTCGTAGAATCTACTGATGCCGAAGCCAAATCAGGATCGTAGAGTCTACTGATCATATCTGAGGTAGAGATCGTAGTCAAGCAAGATCAGATGAAATCAATGAGCACAAGGACAGAAATAGTAGTGTGTCAAGATCTGATCTCGGAGTCGTAGTGTCTACACAGCCGAAGCTGAATCGTAAAGTGTAGAACTGAGACTTTAATAGATGTGCTCACAATGCCAAGGTAGAATTGTATAGCAAATACGATTCTCAACAAATGAACACTCCCAGAATATCCAAAGGAATGAAGCCTCTGGTCTAAGCTGCAATGTTACATCCAACCTGAAGGAAACCAGAGAGCACTCAACGAATGACATGCAAGCTAACAGAAGATCTAATCACCAACCCAATCAACATGCAGATTAAGTTGTGAAGCCATTCGAGATGAAGTCTTCCACAACTTGATCAGAAGAAGACTTCAGTAACTGACTAAGGAAAGTCATCAAGTACAGTAGCTGTCAAGTGAATAGAAGACAACGATCTTGGAAGCAACCAGGATTGTAGTGTTTGCTGAACAAAGAAGGAACTGATGGAGTGTACATAGAGATACTGGTCAGCCTCTGAAGAACAAGGTCAAAGTGATTAAGCATTGGGTCAGTCTATGATGATAAGTGAATGGGAGATCACAAGGGGAAAGCGAGCTGGACATGCCACAAATCTGAAGTGTCTTGCTATTTAGAAGGGGCCAGAGCAAGGAGTCAAGCTATCAGTATCTGAGAGCAGTTGAGGCAAACAGAAGCGTTAAAGCACTGCATAGAAGAAGGAAGAGGTGTTCTACATTGAAGATCCAATAAATACTCTTCAGGATCGTAGTGTTAACTCTACCAGTCAATAAGAAACATTCAACAAGACACTACGATCAGGTCTAAGACGATATGCATCAGAATCGTAGAGTTCAATCATCCGAAGATTGAAGCATTGGCAACGGTTCAATCTAAATTTGGACAAGAGCTTATTAAGAGTATCGATGTAAAAGGACAACCTCTGATCAAGAAATTAGAAGGAAGAAAATAAAGTCGTCGACCTGCCAAAGACATTAAAGTGACATCTCTGATGGGGTAGGTGAAATAGTAGACTGCAGTGTCAGAAAGTCATGTCATGTCACATCTGCAGTCTGCACCAAACAACTTGAGATCTGTGAAGCAATTTGAAGAGCTTTCAACGGCTACTTTCCAACGGGAAGATTGGGAAGGAGTATAAATCAGCTAGAGCTTCAAAGATCAAGGGTTACTGGAGTTGCTGATCAGTGGACTGATCTAACCAACGTAAATAGTGAGTGACCAATGAAGGTCTATAGGCTCACTCTACGATCCACCAAGAACACTTAGAGACAGAAGGAGAAAGAAGTAGAAGTGAGAGTTCTACAATGTAGAAGTGAGAATTTTATTACAAGAAGAGTGTTCTGAACTGTCGAGAGAAAGAAGAGCATCAATGTCCTCTTGATGTCCATTATGGAAAGACTCCAAGTACCAGAGAGAAGAGCTTACAGTCATCTTGGCAAGTCCATCATGAGAAGGCATCAAGTATCAAGAAAGAAGATCACCAACGCCATCATGGCGGCAAGCATGAGAAAGTTTCTAAGTACCTAGCAGAAGAGCTTACAGTCATCTTAGAAACTCATCATGTGCAGCCATCAAGTATCAAGAAGAATGATCTTCAAGGTAGTTCATCAAGGGATCATCAGAAGTGGTTAAGTAACTGAAGAAGCTGAGCATCATGCAACACTCAACTGCACTTCAAGGATGATCATGCCAAGCTGCTAAGTACAGAAGATGTTCAGAGCATAAAGACATCTTAGCAGCTCAACACCAACTCCAACAAACAAACAAACAACTCAACAACAAGAAGCCAGGGCCTGAGGGGTCCTTGTCCTGAGGGACTAAATGAAGTTTTAAGCCTGCTGGGCTTGAAGAGTTCCTAGGGAACTAGAGAAGTTTCAAGGCTGCTGGCCTTGAAGAGTTCTTAGTGAACTGAAGTCCCAAGGCTGCTGGCCTTGAAGGAATCTTAGTGATTCAGGGAGCTTCCCTTCCTTAGTGGAAATCCTGCTAGTTGAAAGCAGAAGAGTGGATTAGGAGCTTGAGTCTCTGAACCACTTAAAACCCCTTTTGTCATTTACTTTATGTCATTTACATTATGTACTTTAACTGCTATAACTGCTATGTATGTTTTAACTGCTTACAACCGAACTAACTCTAAGAACAATGTATGTATGATTACAAATATATCAATGAAGGGGATCTTTTACTTATTCCACTGTGCCTGAAAAGATTCTTATGTTTGTCATATGCTAATTCATTAGCAATACAAAATAGACGAGAAAAGTATTTGAAATTAAAAGGATCTATTCGATCCCCCCCCTTCTAGATCTATATTGTGCCTACTGGGAACTAACATAGGGTTTTGAGGCTTCAAGCTGGACACAAGTTGTGACGCCCCCAAAATTAGGTATACATCACCCATCTTGGGTCGTCAGATACATAGTACAGAATACAAATACAACTGATTAATACAACTGTCGTGTACAATACGACAAAACATAAACTGTGAGTTTGAATACAAATATTATCTTCTAGAGAGTATTCATACTCAAAAGGAGTCCTCATTACATTTATTAACACACCATTACATAGAATAGTGAGGACTACTAACTAATACTATCATTCGGACCATCACTCCGTTCCCCGACTTGCCCCAGCTACGTTCTCATTTCCTGAAGAGAACAGTGAAAGAAAGGGTGAGCTCAACTAGCCCAGTAAGAAATATTATGACTAAGATAATGCAGAATAAATTATCATTAGCCTTCAACAATGTTAAACTGATAAAATATAATAGACATCAAGTTTAACTGCAGCGGAACAAGCAATCCATTAAAAGAGTCAAGTAGAAAACAAACTCTACTATCTTTTATGATTTAAAAAGTTTTTCAACACTGTGATCGCTGGGACTCAGCTTAATAAAATAATCTACATCATCGAATCACCCCTGCACTACGGCCAAGGATATTCGTATATTCATTAATGGTCATGATCATGCCAACAACTGTCCATCAATGCACTACGGGCCAATGAGGACTTTTACCACATCATTTGTAACATTACGGTCATGATTATACCGAATAATCCCTGGTCATAATCATACCAAGTCCATCTATGCACTACATGCCACAGATGACTTTCAACATTTTATAAACATGAGGATGATGACAATGATATAAGAATTCAATAAAACAAGTTCAAGAATTAATTTATCCAGGAATTAACAACGTCCAAATTGTCAACATGATACTGCATTGTGGAGTAAAATTCAAGAATGCTTAGAAGAATATTTTCTTGAAAAGATACTGGATGAAACGCAACTATCAAGGATATTCCACAACTTTCATGGAGTATAGAAGTCAAAACTTAACCAACTGAGTACAATAAAGAATGGAATAACAAAAGAAATCACCATGCATGCGATAGACCGCACAGACAGGTTATTCCAATAGAATAATAAATAATGGAACCAGGTCCGGCGTAAACGCACAGACAGGATATTTCGACAGAATAATAAATAATGGAACCAGGTCCGGTGTAAAACACACAGACAGGATATTCCAACAGAATAATAATAAAACGGAACCAGGTCCGGTGTAAAACACACAGACATGATGTTCCAACAGAATAATAAACGGAACCAGGTCCGGTGTAAAACACACAGACAGGATGTTCCAACAGAATAATAGAAGAATGTCACCAAGTATAGGGTAGACCGCGTATACTGGTTATTCCAACAGAATAATAACAAATGGAATAACAGAAGTTCTCTTCATGAATATAAAAGAAATAATATTCCCTACCTTAAAAGAACTGGATATTGGAAAAGTGATGTAGCAGAATACTTTTATTCTCTCTCTCTCTTATTCTCTCTATACTTTCTCTCTCTATAGCTTGAATGAATTCGTGAAAAATAATGAAGCCCTAGGCCTCTATTTATAGAAAAACTGAGGGTGGCTCTTGGTCTTAACGAAGGGTCAAATGACTCTTGGTCTTAACGAAGGGTCAAATGACTCTTGGTAATATTGAAGGGACAACTACTATTGAC
This sequence comes from Panax notoginseng, assembly GCA_016801055.1. Taxonomy (NCBI): domain Eukaryota; kingdom Viridiplantae; phylum Streptophyta; class Magnoliopsida; order Apiales; family Araliaceae; genus Panax; species Panax notoginseng. The sequence goes on along the minus strand of CM029013.1, from coordinate 135,607,810 downwards.
GAAAGTAATTACTATTGACCAAGGTAAATACTATTGACGAATGTAATTACTATTGACCAAGGTAAATACTATTGACCAAGGTAAATAATATTGACGAAGGTAATTACTATTGACCAAGGTAAATACTATTGACGACGGTAATTACTATTGACGACGGTAATTACTATTGACGAAGAGACTCTTAGATGATGACATATGGCCCCCCATAAAATAACCAAACTTACCACAACGTCTCAATTATTGATTTAATAATATAACATATTATACAGATGATACTATGATAATAATTTAAGAGATATGATGCAGCAATTACTGTAGCAATAATTGAGTATAGCTGAGTGACTTCTCACGTAAGCATCAATAATCAATACCGTGTGCTACTATGCAACCACGCGTATTACTGTACTTTTACTACCGAGTAGTTCAACAGTTTTAACGGTTTTAACGGTAACACCTCTGCCGTTATTTTTATAGAAAGATAATTCTGTCGTTTTCTCAATCCGACAATAATTCCGTTGTGGGGTCCACCAATGATTGTGCCGTCGTACGAATATTCCCCGACAAAAAGAATATTCTCCGACCAAACGAATATTTATAACAACTTGCTTACTTTGCAAAATTTATAAATATTACCCACAACTATAACATTATATCAAAATAACTCCATAATATTCAAAAATGATATTTATAGAAAATTCATCTTTATTTATAAAAGTTGGGGTCTTACACAAGTACTATTTGTTGGGATGCCTTTCAGCTGAGGTTGGATGGATCTACTACGATACCATCAAGGTAATTCTGAACTCAAATGTTGACTATTAACATATATGACTGTGTAGTTTCTATATAAGTAAAATTGTGACTGGTGATTTTTTGTGTCTGGTTGAAGCAATAGCCATCTAATTGCGTTAAACCCATCCCCTCTATTCTGTGTATATAACTGCCTGTGTATTTGAAGCAAGTGAACTTGTTCTTGTCTTGCACTGATGCCGTGATATTTTTAGCCACAGCTATATACCGTCATGTTTTCTTGTTTATGATATATTCTAGTTGGGCCTTGCACTATAATACAATAACAGAGCTGGCACTTCGTATGCATTTGATCTTGTTTCTGGTCACTGATCAGTTGTCAGCTATAGGCTTATAAATTAATTTTCTGTCTACATTTTCCATCCAATCGATAATATATACACTGATTTTAGTGTTATTATTTAGGGTATTAGAAGACCTACTTCAGTACATAGCACTTGCAAGTTTCTTTGAACAAATAGCATTTTGGCTAGATGATATTCTTCTACAGATTCATAAGCATTATGCCAATATCTTACATGGATATTTTCAAGTACTCCCATGGTATTTATTAATCTAGAGTTAGCAGAAATGGTATCATGATTTCAAAATTACTTAGTTGTATGGTTTAAATTGTTTTCGATAATAATTTTTGGTATTAAACAGGAAAGCATAAAGGCCACAACTGAGGTCTCAAAGACATTCAATGAAAAAAAATCAAAAAATACTGTGACATGACTGAAATTATAACTTTGTTGCACGCTTGTCTTGATATGAAAGCCATTATACTTGGAAAATATCATTATATTCTTTACTTCCTTATTTTGGCAATGCAGGTTTGTTATTGATCTGAATCAGCTCATCATTATTTTTACCATTCCATTTTGGTACTTTTTATTTATTTAATTTAGGCCTCCCTCCAAGTGTTTAATTTGTGGTTTTATTTTAATTTCACATCCAAGAATGCTGTTATTGACAAATTAGTGGTTTGTGCAGATATATACCTTTATCCCCCATTCTAGTGGTGACTACTCAAAGGATGTTGGTGTGAAGCTTGAGAGGGCCAGCTGATGAAACAATGGTAGAGGGAGAGACATAGGTTGTTGGAGTTTAGAAGAGATAGTTTTATTAAATCACCGAGTTAGTTTTATTAAATCACACCTGTGTTGGATGTAATGCTGCGGATTGGAATTTTAGTTTTGTTATTTAGATTAAGAGCAACTTTAAGATATATATTTTTGGAATCTGGTTTCGTGCCTTAATTGGATTAACCTGCATTTTCTAATATATAATTATGCATTCTATACTGTGCATTGAAGTTATTAGTTTAAACTCAAATAGAGGTGAACCATAATTATTACAACATCATGTATTACAACATTTTAAAGTCAAACTACAATATTTTAAAAACATTGTATAAAGTAGTCTAAATAGATGACACTTTATAAACGTTGTATAAATGAGTCTAAACGTTGTCTGATGTACCAAACCACAACATTTTAAGCCAGAAAACATTGTGGAATCATATCATCTACAACGTTTTCAAGCATCCAAGAATTTATGGAAAATAAATATACAACGTTTTTTAAGAAAAAAACGTTGTGTGATGTGTCAAACTACAACGTTTTAAAAACGTTGTATAAATGTGTCAAACAGATGACACCCTTAACCATAACATTTCTGTAAGACCTTCTACAACATTTTTTACGCATTATCTATTTACTATTTTTTAATAGTGAAACATCTAAACGCATCGCGTACCCCTATAATAGGGTTGTTCTTCTCAATTTTAGAGTACAAGTCCGCACCAAAGAAAGTTTGGTTTGGATAAGCTTCAAGGGTACGTAATTTAGAGTGTAACGATCATCAACTAAAGGATTAGTTGAATCAACAAAGTTTGACAACACTATGGTTGATGAACAACAACATAATATGTAACCATTAAGAATCATAGGTGAACCAACTATATATTAAACTCATGCTTAGAAATAACTAAAACACATAAGTATTGAATAAAACAATAAACCTTGCTTGAACAATGTTAAGCTAAGGCTATGATCTTGAAATAAAAGAATTAAGTTATGGACATGTACTAAGGAATAACAAGCTTACACTAATACAAAACCATAAAAAGACAACTTAAAAGATGACGTTTTTATAAAAAAACATTGTAGTATTTTTTTTCACAACGTTTTTTAACAAAACATTGTAGATACATATGAAAAAACGTTATCTATTTATAAAGGCAATTTTTGATTTTAAATAGATAACGTTTTTTTAAAAAAATGTTATCTATATAAAAAACATAGAGCAAAAAAGTGCGCTTAAATGAAAACTTAAAATTAAAACACGGAGCTGAGTTATATGTCTTTCTCTACTATGTCTTTCTCTGCTCTCTTTCGTTCACAAAACCAAAACCCTAGTTATCGATCTCTGCTGCAATACCGCCAAAGTTTGACCCATCTCAAGTCGTCGATGTGGGAGAGAAATGGATCCGTTCCTGGTGGTGGTGGGTCAAGCTCAGAAATCATGGATTCGAGCCAAGACAATAGATCGAAGGGGTTGTAGTGAACGATATCGCAAGCGAGATGAGAAAGGCCATCTTGTTGAGCTTGGCCCATCACTTCTTCGAGGTGCTCGAGTTTATGGGCAGCATCCGCCATGTCAGATGACCGGACTTTATAGCCCAGAACAGCCAAAAGCTCGTCAACTCCGGCGTCTTGTTCAGTTTCCTCCCACATCTTAGATTTCCCATTTGAATACACACCGCTATTGTTGACGGAGGAGCTACCACCGGTGCCACCACCACAGTCTGTGGAGAAGGTGCTATGATTAGGTTGTGGGTAGTCTCTCTTCATGATTTGGGGGGATTTTTTCTCTCCCTAAGAATGGTTGGGTTTAGGGGTTTGAGAGATTATTGAGTGTGAGAGGACTCGAAAAACGAAGGAGGGGATTGAATGGGTAAAGAATTTGAGCATTGGGGATTGGACGGCTCTGCATGGTTCTGTTCTGTTCTGTTTAAGGCTACCCCCAGAAGCCAACCATGGTAATTAAATCATTCCAAAAAATATGATATTATTTATTTATGAATTTATTCTCAAATAGTACTCCCTCCATCATAGTATAGATATCATCCTATATTTAAGAAAATAGTAATGAGAAAGCTGTCTATAGAAAGCTGTTTATTATTTCCTTGAGATCTCATAATGCTACTTCTTTCAGGCATTATCACTTCTTGCTGATTATATTGACAAAGAAGATTCTTCTGTTAGAATAGGTGCAATAATGGGTCTGGGCCTTGCATATGCAGGTGCTCGGAATGAGCAAGTGAAATTTCTTACTTTCTATTGTGAGGATTTGCTTTGTATATTTTTTAACAGAATTCCTATATAGTGAAAATATGCTTCTTACCGCTTTCAGAAAACTTATGCAAAGCTTGGATGTACCCAAGGATGGTTTTCTGCATCCCTTTTTCATCCTTCCTCAAGGTGAGTAAGAATGCAATAAGTAATTATCATCTCCTTTTTGATTTTGTACGTGAACAAGGAAAGTAGTTACAGAAGTTGTTGAAGGCATGTATGTTTAGCTTAACATTTTAATTTTCTCCAGGTATATTGTTGAAAAGGATGATCACTAGTAATGGTTGCTTGGAATTGAACTTATTGTCTTCAAAATTTATTGCAACAGAAAATAATTTAGTTATTTTCATTGATAAATTCCAATTCTTAGATAAAGTGTTTAATGCTTGTTGGTTTACTTGAAATTAATTCAATTATCTCCATATTTGATAGTTATCTATATTTTTCACTATTTAACACTGATATGATTTTATTTATATGACAATTTAGAAAATGTGCATGCCTTCATATAGTTTCTTAGTAGTACAGATTTTCTTTGTCCGCACACAATATGTTTGTCTAATGTACTCACCATTATAATAATTTGGATTAAAATTGTACAATAGTTCAAATACTAAAGAAATATGTATCTATGTTCTAGTTGTTCAGTTTTCTTTATCCTTTCTTAAAGGAGTTGCAACATTAATGTTTGATTCCAATATATCAATTAACATATCTGTATTTGCGTGTTTGCCTGGTTTCCTTTTAGTTGATTTTTGCTCCATGTGTATTATTTATATCTTAGTTGCTTCCCTTTTTTATTTATGGGTGCAAGTTAATTTTAGATTCAATGCAGGAATATTGCACAGCTTGCAAAGGTTAAGATCATGAAAAGACGTGGTGAATGACAAGAGCTCAACATACCTCATTAGTAAGTCGATAGTTTATTTTTTATGTGTTCTGATTAATCTGTCCATTTCTGATCTACACATTTTTAGGTTTTAGCTGCATTATTAACAGAGTGAATCATGCTAATGAGCTAGGACACCTGATATATGTTGATACCGTGCTTGCTCTTAATGCGCCTTTTTTGTGAGCATGTATCTGCAACAGAATTGAACTGAACACCATCTATAGTTCTCATTACTTCTGGTGCTCACACTGCTCATCTGATATATGAATGGTGCTCACACTGCTTGCAACTAGTAATCACTAACTTGGAAGCATGTTTTCATGGGGTCATATGAGTCATATGGATGGATCATGGATTAAAATTTAAATTACTTATAGATGTTAAGTATTGCATGATATTGGTATAGCTCTTGGGATTCATGTCTAGTTTAGAAAGCTAAGCTTTTTCTCATGGTCTAAAATCAAGTTAAAGGTTTTGGGACACGAAATGACACCGGGTTCTATGTTTTGGATCTTACTCTCTTTGTTTCCTTTGTCCATCTTTTTCTTATTTGTTGAGTTTCCTTTCTGATGATTAACTCTGGCAGAATTATATGGTACTGCCTTGCAGGGGAATGATTTGATGAGAGTTCTAAATATTGCAGCTTTTGATGTCTCTGGTTATGCATCGATAGAAGGTCGGCAATACAAACCCTTCAATCCTCTTCTTGGAGAGACCTATGAGGCTGACTATCCAGACAAGGGTTTACGCTTCTTCTCAGAGAAGGTAGTGATCTTCTATTCCCAACAAATTCTTGTATATCACATAACTTTTTATCTTCTAGACAATCTATGTTTTGGATTTCAACTTGCCTTTTCATGATGAATATAAACAAATGAAAGTGGAAGACACCTCTATTTGCCTTCTTTCTTTAGTTCCCCCCCTTTTCTTTTCATGTTAAATATGATTTGAAACAAAGTTGACAATAACCTTGACATTTGCAAAACAACTGGTTCTTTTTCTAATGAGAGGCCCTTATCAGGTGAGTCAGCACCCCATGGTTGTTACTTGTCATTGTGAGGGCAGAAGCTGGAAATTCTGGGCAGATTCTAACCTCAAAGGCAAGTTTTAGGGATGCTCCATTCAGCTAGATCCTGTAGGAGTCCTTACCCTGCAGTTTGATGACGGCGAGACATTTCAATGGAGCAAGGTTACAACTTCTATATACACTATTGGTAAAATCTAGTGTGACCACTATGGTACCATGCGCATCAAGGGCAGTGGAAACTACTCGTGCAAACTCAAATTCAAAGAGTAGTCTGTTATAGACTGGAACCCACATCAGGTAATTTGTCTGTGATCATGATTTCTAAAGAATTTAAATACGAACATTGAAGTTTTTTCATAGGTAAATTTTAACTGAATGACAGGTCGCTTATTTCTATTTATTGTTATTTAGTTTGTCTAGGATAGAGAGTGTCACCACTATTTCTATGTGTTCAGTAAACCCATACTGAATTGTCGGCTGTCCAGATGGTAGTTGATCCTACAACAATTTGACATTGTCTACGTGACTCAAAAGTCTATCAAAGGTCAAGGAATTGCGGATCAACTGGTTGCCGCACCTTCAGGGGACTTCAAACCCTTGGAAACATACTTCCCAGATGAAGGGGTAATGACAATTCAGCAACAACATCAGTATGATGCACGTCCAATATGGAACATGTATTTTGATAGAGCTATTAATACAGAAGGTTCTGGAGCTAGAGCAGTTCTAGTATCCGGTACGGGGGAGCAGTATCCCGTCGCCGTCAAATTATAGTTTATCAGCACAAACAACACAACTGAGTATGAAGGCTATATCATGGGGCTAAAACTTGCCCGTTCAATGGGTATCAGACGGTTAACTGTCTTTGGGGATTCAGAGTTGGTAATCAAACAATTCACAGGAATCTATCAAACCAAAGAGCTGCGATTGCTTCCTTACCATCGGCAAGTTTTACAGATGGCTTCAGAGTTCGAAGAAATCTCCTTTATACACATTACTTGTAATAGGAATGACTTTGCGGACGCATTAGCAACTTTGTCCTCCTTGATTCACATCCCCGACAAGGAACACATGCCAAGCGTCACATTAACCCTGCAAAAGGCACCAGCCTATGGGAACTATGTTGGAGAAGTATCGGATGAGCTACCTCCCATCCAACAACCTTAGTATCAGCATATCAAGGAGTACCTACGAGATGGATCTACACCCGCTAAGGCGAGCCTGACTGAACAAAGGCAGATTCATCGACTTGCTATGAAATTCTTCCTAAGCGGAGATGCACTCTACAAGAGAGATGCAGGACTAGGTCTTCTCTGATGTTTAGACAAAGACCAATCTCAGAGACTCATGGATGAGATCCATGGTGGAGTCTGTGGCCCACACATGAGTGGCCTCCTCCTTGTCAAGAAGATCCTCAGGACAGGACATTATTGGCTCTCTCTCAGAGCTGATTGCTATGACCATGTCAAGAGATGTTATCAATACCAAATTCATGAGAATGCTATCCATGCCCCTCCACGGGAGCTCCACAATATGAGTTCACCTTAGCCCTTATCAATGTGGGAAATGGACGTGATCAGGCCCATCGAGCCCAAAGCTAGTAATAGAAATCGATTCATCTTCACCATGATCGACTACTTAACCAAGTGGGTAGAAGTAGCCTCCTTCCCCAGGGTTACCAAAGAAGTCATCATTGCTTTCATCAGAAATAATGTCATTTGTCGATACGAACAACCCAAGGTAATTGTATCAGACAATGCTAAGAACCTCAATAACAAAATGATGGCGGAACTATGCAGTAAATTCCACATCAAACACCTTAAATCCGTCATCTACCGTCCAAAGATGAATGGTGCTATTGAAGCGGCTAACAAAAACATCAAGAAGATTATGCAAAAGATGTCCGCCAATCACAAAGGATGGCCTGACCTATTGCCTCTTACTCTATTAGCCTACAGAACATCAATGCGCACTTCAACTGAGGCAACCCCCTACGCATTAACCTATGAGATGGAAGTAGTACTCCCCATAGAAGTAGAAATGGAATCCCTCAGAGTGTTGATGGACGCTTAGCTGGATGAAGATCAATGGGTACAAGACAGGTATCACCAATTGTCTCTAATAGATGAAAGGCAAACTGCGGCTATCTTCCATGGTCAATTATATCAACAACGGATCTCCCGATCCTACAACAGAAAAGTACGGCTATGGTAGTTTAAAAAACATGACTTGGTTTTGAAGATGATCATTGACAACCAAGATTAATATAAGGGAAAATTCACTCCTAACTGGGAAGGCCTGTTTGTTGTCAAGGAAGTATTGACAGGAGGCGCTCTCAGATTGCAAGAAATGGACGGCGATGAATTTCCACAGCTTATGAACTCGGACACCGTGAAACGGTACTATGTCTGAAGTTACCATCAAGCAAACATCCTGGTGTTGGATCATCAGATCACCAGTCATTCCGGTTCTTAAACCCTTTACCATATACAACTCTTGTCCACACTTTGCCCCTCAGGGAAACATACTCTTCAAGCCAGCAGCCTGGCTTCACTGCGCTCATACAACTTAGGTCATTCCACTACGGATTGAACCTCTCGCGTTTGCAGTTTGGCTACCCATACATGGGATCAAACTTCTTGTACCTGCAGTTTATCCTCAACCTAGGATCAAACTTTCTCTTCCCCGCAGTCTATCTTGCACATGGGATTAAACTTTCTTCTCCACAGTTTGACCTGTACATGGGATTAATCTTTCTTCCCCGTAGTTTATCCTGCACATGGGATCACGCTTTTCAACTCGCCCTGAGGGGCGAACTACGTCGACCTGATCTCCTTGATACACAGGAGTACGTAGGCAACCATATTCTATATGGCCCAGTCGCAATAAACAAAAAACAACAAAAACATTTCTACCCTTTTCTAGAAAAACAAAAACCACAAAAACACTTCTACAACCTTTTTCATCAATAAAACTTCTACACCCATCTGCCTTTCATAAACAGCGTTGAACCTCTTACACCAGGTTCGAACTACACAGACCTGATCTCCTCTTCAATAGGAGTACTTAGGCAGCCATTTATGGTTCGGTCTAATCCCCTACCAAAACACAAATACTGTCAACGGTACTGGGATCAAAATTTAATCCACTACATTTCATTGGCTTCAGACCAAAGGGATGGAATTACCTGAACTCCTCCTAAATAGGAGATTCGGCGACCATCTAAGCTGCGGTTGTACCTTTAAGAGCAACACCAATCTATAAGAGATGGAATTAACTAGGCTCCTCCTAAATAGGGGTACTGGTGACCATCTGTGGTGCGGTTAATCTTAGAGATGAAAGCCACCATATAGAAAGCAGTCCTAAGACACCAAAAAATGGTAGGGATACACACAGATCCATGATCTATTCTGAACTATCCAGAGACAACTCAATGTCGATCCATCAAGGAGGAATTCAGAATACATCAATATCACAAACCCTGAAGAAGCAATCAAATATCAAGCAAGTATAAGAGCATATCTAAAACGAAAGTGATCAAAAATATATTTTCCTGCTATATAATGTTGTTTGATATACACAATGTAAACTGTACATGATAAAATAGCTAAGCTAGTTTGTGTAGGAAAATACAAGCCCATCTACAAATCAGTGTGTATGCGAGCTAATAAGCCCAACATGGCATCCCTCTCAGAAGAATGAGGTAAGGCTGTGGTCTCCTGTACGAGGATATCTAAACGACCCAACAGATCTGCAGCCATCTGCTTGGTGACCATGTGCTCATCGATGTAACTGCTCATCTTTGCGATCATGCCAGTGGTAAGGGACCTCACTGCAGTACTATCTATGATGGCTACATCCCGGGCAGATATGGCGCTATCCCGCTCAACTATCATGCATCTCTGACTGATCTGGCCTCATCCCGCTCAACGACAGCGGCATCTATACGAGCTAATGCCTCGTCCCTCTCTAATAGGGTTACGTCTCTCCCATCATGAGCTATCAACATCAGGGCTCTAGCCTGATCTCTCTCAAAGGTCATCAGATGAAGACTCCGCTCAAGGTACTGTGCTGAATGCTGAATCACGACAATGCTAGTACTGGGAGAATCTAAAGAAGATGCTAGCAACCCAGCACCTGACCCCTCCTCGGTGTGAGAATTAATGTCCTCCATGGGCTATCCACCATCTGAATCAATACTCGGTAATGTGGATACAACCGCAACTGATGCAGTCTCTGTCTCCATCCATGCGGAATACTCTGCAGAATAACCTGGATGACTAATAGAGAAAATAGATATCTCACGCTGATCCCAACATGCATAGACACGGGATCGGTCCTCTGCTGAAAGATAGTGAGAAGCTAAACGCTGGCCCAGCGCCCCCTTGGAAGGATGAAAATCCTGAAACTGGTCAAAATGCGACATCACGGCTAGTGGATGGTAAGTAGTCATGCCCCTCAAACCAGCCAGAGGGATGTAATCCATGCCCGGAGCATGAGTAATAAAGCTATAAGGTGAGCTGAGCCCTGAGCACGACAACATACTAAACGGGTCTACAATATCAGCTAAGAAAGCGGACCAAGACATAGCATCCGTACACTTCGCAGGCTGAAATGAATATGACTTAGCTATATCATGGGTGAAACAATACCCATGCCGTCTGAAAGTGCCAATCGGTCTCTGATGTGACATAAATCACACGTATAGCATGACCAAACTGCCCGTAAATACTCATGTCAGATAAGTGTAGCAGTATGTAGCTGACCTCAATGTCTCAGCTATAATCATAGGAATGATGGTACGATCCTCCCTGAGAGCTCTCACCGCCATGATAACTCCTATGTCCAACTCTTCCATATATAGTGGCATGTAGACATATGACAGTACACACAATAGCAGTACATCAACTCTGGCCAGATGCCAATGAGTTTTCGATGTGGTGAAATCCCCAGAATGTCGTCTATAACTATCCTCAGAGCCAAATCTGTCAAACAAAAAACGTTGGGATATAACGTGGCCAGATGTAAGCTCATCCTGCACCACTCTACGCCTCAGTCTAGTGAGGGTCATGAACCGCCGACTCATGTCCCCCAAAGCCATATGCACGTAAGGTCTGTCCAGTGGCAGCATCGTCAATCGAGCATACTCCTCCAGAGTGAGAGTCAACTCCTGGGTTCCAATCAAAAAACCTGCCTCTCCAAGACCCAGTGCTCTAGCATGCCATCCACGAATCTTGTGGGAACCTGAAATATCAACAAGGTCATAGTATGCTGCAACAAATGATCTATGGTCACCCTATCTGATGATGACATGCTATCATACCACGATCACATACCCGATACCACCAATGATGGTGGGGTATGATCAATACGGCTAACTGTCGAAGAAGACATCTGCACGGGCCGTGTCATAAGACCATCCAGGGGTCAATGCTGAATATCTCTGGACATACATACATATGCATAACATGATACATGCATTACAGATAATAGATGACAATATGATATAGGGAATAAAAAAACTATGCATACATTCCTAAGTATATTATCATCTAATACATCATCTCTATACAGCTAAAAATACAGGAAAATGGGGCACAGACGCCCTACTACTAATAGATGTCTATCAAAAGATATAGCGATAATGGGGCACAGACACCCACTAGCTAACAGAGGCCTATCAAAAGATATAACGAGAATACACAACAGAAGAAGACAATGGTGTCGATGTCCACATCATCAATCCTGTCCACCTGATGTAACTCTTAAGTCACTAGATCTCTATCAATAGGGATGTCAGGCCTATACAAAGGAGGATCTGCACTGGCAAAATCAAATGGGTCATCTGAGGGGCTAATGCCTGAGCTGAAAGGATCAAACGAATTTACCTCTGCCGGATCTCTGCCCAAATGTCGGATAAAGATATGTGCATGGTCCAACTGCCAGGTCAAGCTGTCAATCTGTGTCACATGAGTCTGATCTCGGACACTGGTTAACCAATCCGTCATCATCACAGATCCTGGAACCATATCCCCTATGAACTGAGTGGCACGGGTCTGGGCTCTAATAGTACGAGGGATCCACCAGCGCTGGAATACATCCTGAGTGCAAGGACCATCTGATAATGAAAAATAGTCAACACCTAACAATGGAATATCAATGACGGGTGACTGCGACACATGCCAATAACGCCTGGCAGGAGGCAAGATCGGAATACGGATCTCTCATGTGGTGCTCCTAATAGCACGCTCTCCTAAATAGAGCTCCCATCCTCCATCTGTAAAGAGAGGAACCCTACGGGTGGAAATCACATACTTGACACCAGTCGGGTATCCATCCTCAAATTCAATGGCCAAATGCTCCCCAAAATAGGGAATCCATGTGATAATGTCAGCTGTTAACAACTCTAGCTGTAAGCGGTAGTGAGTGAAACCCTCAGCTACAGGGACCTCCGCCAATATAGAATGATGCCATCACCGTCCTCGTGGGTAGGTATCCAATCCTAGCACACTCACCGGACGCAAACATGGGAGTCTCTCATAGGCCCAAAACTACCAACAAAAAGGCAAACATCTGCTATCAGTTAACACTCTTAACCTATACATGGTAAATGACAAGAGAAATACTTACCAGCAGAAATGGGTAAAATCATAACCAAGCCTCGGTCAAGCCCAGCAGAATGCTCCAAAACCCTAGTCATGCACAATCGCTCTATAGTCAGGATGAAGAGCCTGGTACATGGAGTGTATACTGAACCAGTTCCCTCGAGGCTGTGTAAAGCTAGGAACCTGCATGAAATGTAGATCAACATTAAATCCTTTTACTCCTCACAAATAGGAAAGAAGGAAGATCAAGTTCTGACGTCATACCTCGTTAGCATACAAATACATCGAGGGATGTCGACTCAAGTCACACAGAAGCTCTAGGTTTGCCACCTGAATACTCGAGAGGTCCCTACAGGGAATATGCGCAGCAGGAGTGGGGTTCACAATCGGAACATCCTCCTCCTCGTCTTCAAATTTCGGTACATCAACATGGACTAGATGTATCACTGCCTCCACCAACCTGCGAGGCTTTCTAATAGAACAGGGTCAAGGCACTTTAGAAACCCTCCTTTGTACACTAGAAGTGGTCCTACGGGAACTACTCGGCTGATCCAGATTCATAATCTATGGACAACAAGTCTCAAAATCACCTCAGAAAGGGTGTGGACAGTGTAGAACACTTGTACAGTGATAGAATTTGTGGAAAGACGTCTGAACTATGCAGATCTGAAGAAGAGCTCTCAGATTTCCTTCTCGGCGCAAGTTAAACATGACTTATGAAAGCAACCTGCTGGTCTTTATCATCTATGGTTGGCTGTAGGTCCATCCGCGACTGCAGTAGGTGTACCTGCGGTACCCCTATGTGGGTCCCACCCCTCTGATTCGGTCCAGTTCGGGTTGCAAAGGAGTTTTCGCAAGCTGAAAAGACCAAATCAGGGATAAAAATGCTACGCGATTGAGCAGAATAGCCTACAACCCTGGTTGAACCGTGGGTCTTCACATCATTCATTGGTATTCATCCAAACACTGGGTAAACTATGCCGATGATCTCAGATGATACAAGTCACGCTCAGCGATACCTCACACAGGTCTAATTCCTCTCATTTAGGATCGTCATCCTACTTTGCCACATAACCCCGGCGGGGGTCACAACGCGGTACATATGTCGAAGTACATAACCCCAGCGGGGGTCACAATGTGGTACATATGTCGAAGTACATAACCCTGACGGGGGTCACAACTCGATACATATGTCAAAGTACATAACCCCGGCAGGGGTTACAACGCATATCATCCGTTGACATACATATCAACGAAGGTCAAGCAGCCTTGGCATCACTATAATCATTGGCAAGTAAATCCAACAGAGCGTCGAAAGCCGTTTGATGATTTTAGCTGCTAATACACACATCAGCGAGGATCCAGTGGAACCTCAGTGGGGGATACAACGCACTTGTATATATCAAAATACAAGAGCCCCCGGCGGGGGTCACAATGCATTATCATCCATTGGTGTACGTATCAATGAAAGTCAAGTAGCCTTGACGTTATTTTAGCCGATGGCAAGTAAACCCATCGAAGCATCGAGAGATATTCGAGGATTTCATACTAGGGTAATCATATTCCCCAGCGAATCCCCAGAGGGGGTTACAACGCGTTCTGCCATTGACACACACATCAATGAAGGTCAAGCAGCCTTGACACTGTGCCCATAGAGTATCAACTGTTGATTCACATATAGGTGAAGTACACATCAACGAAGGTCAGGAAACCCTGACAGCATATGCTATTGGCAGTAAACCCAACAGAACATTGACGTACTCTGGCGATACAAACCAGGAGAGGGAAACGTCATCAAGGAGGATTGATGACGGAATATATTATACACATCCTCAAACAGACAAAGCTTTATCCCCACAGATCTCTTACACATAAGAGGCACTTCTTCAGAATCAAGTCTGTATCAAGGATTAAGGACTGTGGTGATAACCCCAACGTTAACATCCTCAAAGATTTGGATCGCACATCCAATTTGGTTATCATTGCCAAATCCCCAGTAGAAGCTGTAGGGAGATAGCAATCATCCTCAGCATGTTGGGCAACAACCCCATACACATGCATCATACAGTTGCTTCATGTTATATTTCAACTGTCTAGGATTATTTATTTTATCCATGCATTACATTGCATGAATATGATAAAGAGGGGCATCTGTAGACAATCAAAATTTTCTTCATATCTATTACAGACATCGCAGGAGTGCAAATTTGTCTTTCAAGAGGAAACCCTAGAAGACGGTTCATATCCATTTCGGATACCACCGGGAGGAACAGCTCAACCCCGACACACACACTGGAAGTAACAACCCAACCCCAGAACACACACCGGGAGTAACAATTCCAACCTCAGAGATAACCCCGAGGCATGCAGATCCAATACCGGAACACAAATCGGAGAAGACCGATTCATCCCGGAGATAACCCTGAGATGTTCCGTCCCAGTCCCAACACTGGGAATAGTAGATTCCAACCTTAGAGATAACCCCAAGGAAGGCAGTGGCAGTTCCAGAGATAACCCCAGAAATGTTTGTTTCAAATGCATGCCATCAACTTCAACCTCAGCGCTCACACTGAGGCACTCAGTACAAGACAAGCACACCTTAGAGATGACACTGAGGACCCTCAACATTTGCAGCAGTCCAATCTCAGCGATAACCCTGAGCAACGTTTGCTTTATCAGCCCAAATCGGAGATAACCCCGGTGAGGGGCAAAGTCATCATCTTGCCACCATGACGCCACATCACACCGTCTCAACATTTTAGACATACATTTCTACACAACAATGTCCCACAAGAGCCAAGGAAAACCAATCCTGAGTGACTATTGCGCAGGATAACGGATAGAATTTGAAGTTGAAGACCGAAGGGCATCGTCCCATCTTCATGACTTCGTACAACCTCTAATCCCATGTCATTGCGTAACTCTCGACAACGGCGGTCCAAAATAGGTCCTATATACCTCAGTCGGATGCCCGGATTACAATTCTAAAAGTTCGAGCAGACATAATGTTGCCTACGTGCACGTACTTCGAGACAGTGAGACCCGCGAAGCTTGGGGCACCCCGGGCAGCCTCAGGTACACATGCGGCCTAGCCGCAGGTACACACCCCAAATTGAGTAATTTCTCATTTTAAACACTTGTGAGCTCCCATATAGCTACTTCTGTACCGGCGAAAGCCAGTGTTTATCTACTTTAAAGTTATTAAAGTCTTCTTTGACAGCCCACTGTAAGCCTTCTTACACAGTTTCAAGCTTTTCTCTTCACATTTGCACACACACCCTTCTTTACGTTGAGAGTCGTGTTGCGTGTGTTTGCCCGGACTTCGATCCGTTGTTTTATTTCAGTGTGTATATATATATATATATATATATATATATATATATATATATATATATATATGGACTAACATTATCGAGTTATGCCTCGATTGAGCCTAGACTTCGGTCTGGAGCGTTTACTTGCTTTTGTATATATATGCATGTCGAACTCTGTTCGATGAGCCTTGACTTCGGTCTGGAGTGTTTACCGCTTTAATATATATATATATATATATATATATATATATATATATATATATATATATATATATATATGTCGAACTTTGTTCGATGAGCCTGGATTTTATATTCGATGCGTTTACTGCTTTAATATATATATATAATTATATATATTAACTATTGTTGGACTTTGTCCGATGAGCCTGGATTTTATATCCGGTGCGTTTATCGCTTATATATATATATATAT
This sequence comes from Panax notoginseng, assembly GCA_016801055.1. Lineage (NCBI taxonomy): Eukaryota > Viridiplantae > Streptophyta > Magnoliopsida > Apiales > Araliaceae > Panax > Panax notoginseng. The sequence continues at coordinate 135,591,391 of CM029013.1, read as the reverse complement.
ATATATATATATATATATACATACATTTTGTCCCACCTGGAGTTTATTTCGTGGTGGTTGACCGTTTTTACTACTTTCTGTACATTTCGTCCCGCCTAGAGTTTCCTCCGTGGCGGTTGATCGCTTTTACAACTTAATTTGTATTTTTGATCCCCCATGGAGCTGCTTCGTGGTTGGTGATCATGTTTGTATATATATATGTATAGCTTTTGTATATATACTTGTTTACTGCGTTTATATCAATTGCGGCATCATATGAACCTAGGAATCATATGATCACAGATTCAGTCTACTGAATCTAGATTTACTTCCCGTGATGGACCTTTTCAGTTGTAAGCAGCTTGTAAATTTATTTGTGATGTTTGGATTTCCTCAGATGGTTCTCATACTCACGAGGAATTCAACACCTTTTGTACATTATTTTCATACAGGTGCCTCGCATCTGTAGAATAAAATCAATTAAGCCGAATACGGAATAAAATAGAAGTATTAATGGCCTCAATTACTTTTGAGCACAGGGTTTGAAAAACCTCTTTTAAAACATCACTGTTATATCTTGTTTAAAGCTGAATTTTTATACAAATTCAAACCCTATGTATATAGGTGCAAACGAGGCATAACACTACTTCCAAATAACAGCGCATTGACCCACACACACACACACACACATTCATATGACAGTTTATTGAAAAGTGGCGGTCACCGTGGCAACACGGATGTCGGGGGGGGGGTGCCTAACACCTTCCCTCTGCATAAGCAAGTCCCTGGACCCTAAATGAATCTCGGTTTCACAAACCCGTTTAGCAGTGTCATATCATTGGGTCAATGTGCAAACCTTTTCTCGATTGTGTTGGTACAACCAGTTAAAAAACCAACTGGCGACTCTTATAGTCAAATCGTCAACTTTACACATGTCGAACCTTTTTCACTTGTTTTTTCAAACAAATCTCACCAAAAATGAGAACACAAAAGAATAGGTAACGAAAACGGACAAATAAAAATCCCGACGTCGACACCAACTATATATTAAACTCATGCTTAGAAATAACTAAAACACATAAGTATTGAATAAAACAATAAACCTTGCTTGAACAATGTTAAGCTAAGGCTATGATCTTGAGATAAAAGAATTAAGTTATGAACATGTACTAAGGTATAACAAGCTTAGAATGAAACTTGCTCAAAATAACAATAATATTTCGAATTGTGTCAAGTAAATGAAATAGAACAACTCAGTTAGAGATTTGAGTTCAAGAATTTATATTTATCATAAAAGAATAGAACTTAAGAAAACTTGCTTAACTATAAACAAGTTTGAATAACTCAACAATGATTAGAATTCAAAACTAGCTCGAACAACGTTAGGGTTAGAGCTTGCTCAAATAAAGTTTAAGGATAAAAGAATTTGGTTAATTAAATTCTAGGGTAAGGAACTTGCTCAATGTAAAGAGGTAAGGTTTAGAAACTTACCTCATGCGTAAGCTATAAATTACAACTCACGTTCACCTACACATTTTATTAGAATCACAATATCTATTAGATATACTAACATCCACTTCCAAATTAAAACTCATTCATAGTTAAACTTGTTACTTCAATACAAGTTTCCATTCACTCCACATACACTTTAGAAATCTCATTATTTGATTTAAAACACTTATTTACTAATTCACGTGTTCAATAAATCACAACATATCACTTTCATAACTTACTAATCTCTTATAACTTTAGAATTACTAACCACATGACACGATTCTGTTTTAACCTCTTTATTACATGTTTGACACATTAACACATCATTAGAATAAGTTACAATGGTGTCCAAAGTCTGCAGAAGTAGCAAACTTCACTGTCTCTGAACAGGGTATGGCGCAGCTGCGCCATACATAGGCCTGGGACCGGCGCAGATGTAATAATGTTCTGTTTTAGCCCAACTAACACGAATTTTACCCACAAAACAGTAAATTTAACATATGCAATTTGTATAGAACTAACACAAACATGATTCCTCACATATTCATTAACTTAGAACAATTAAACAACAATTTCAAATAATTTAAATCCTTAAATTTCATGTTTTTATACAAAAACTCTATTTTTGACATCCTTCATAGAAATTCACACTGTGATCACAATTCTACACCAAATTAATTTATTCAAACTACGTTCTCTTCATTTCTTACCGAATTAACATATTCAAAACTCAATTTATAGATTAGTATACAAATTAACCACCAAATTTGGTACTTTCATAAGCCATATGTATGAACATACACTGTAAATACTTTTCTTCCTTCTTAAACATAATTAGCATACAAATTATTGTCTAAATACAAACTCTAACATCATAATTATATACAATCACCAGAAACAAGTTGTATAACAACAATTCCAGGAAATTAAATCCACATAACATGGAAATTTTATGCCACAAACATACATATACATATATAATATCAAGGTTTTGGAAAATACCTTTTCTTGCTTTGAACAATCCTAGCTAACCACTGAAATCTCTCAAGTCTCTCTCAAACTCTCTCAACTTCTCTATGTATTTTCTTCCTTCTTCCTTCTTAGGCTTAGCAACTAACTCTTATGCGTAAAACAAAACTGATAGCCAAGCCAACTAACAATATGCGTAAAATAAAACTGATAGGCCATAATACGCATACTTAATATACCAGTTACAAAAACATCAGTTATAAAATATATTTATTTATTATTTAATTTATTTGATTAATTATAATTCAAATTCTAAATTTAAAATTCAAAAGCTATAGGGTTTTGTTTGGCAAAAATTCTTTTAAAATAAAGACTTAATATTTTAAACCTTGTTTGGGTAAACCCATTTAAAACTTCTTCAATTTATTTTAATAAACAATTTAGTTTATAATTTATAATCACATATTATTTATTTGGATTTCCATAACAAATCTTAGTTACATAAACTAAGTATAACACACTAAATAAATTTTCCACTTAATCCAAATATCACAAAATTATAATCTCATTATAATTTTTATTTAATGAATTAACATACCATTTTAAACGATTAAATTAAAATAACAATATAGCATTTCATATTATCTTACCACTTTCCAACTATTAAATTAAATTAAATTAGAATGTTATCTAATAAAATAATTCACAAATATTTACTAACAACAACCACATCAATAAAATAACAATTACATCGATAAAATATTTATTTAACTTAATAAATATTTTAAATTACAAATAAAATCTTGGATTGTTACATAGATTACCTCTCATTTAAAGACTTTAAACCCATCTCCCTGGAAGTCTTACATATTACATCATTGCCTAGGCCTTTTGTAAAAGGATCTGCCAAATTTCCTATTATAAACCTTGTTATAAAATATCTTTTACCTCCCTTAGTTAATATGCCCTCAAATTCACAAATATCAGAATGAATTAATTCTAATAATTGTGAATTTCTTTCTACTTTTTTAAAAGGCTTTTTGGCAATTTTAGATTTAATACATATAGCACATTTTTCTAAATCAGAAAAATTAATCTTATAAGGAATTAAACTAAGATTACTCATGTTGCACATACTTTTATAATTTACATGTCCTAATCTAGCATGCCAAACATTAAAAGTAAAAATCATATAAGCAAAAGATGAATTTTTATTAATAACATTTAGTTTGTTTCATGCCATTAGATTCATATCATTTTTCGACATACATACTTCCCTTAGACAATACAATACAATTAGCGTCAAACAAGACTTTTATGACATGTTTGTTTAAAAGACTAATAGATAAAAGGGCTTTCCTAATTTCTGGAATATAAAGAACATCATTAAGAGTAATTGTCTTCCCGGATGACAACTTGAGAACCACATTGCCTTTGCCCATCACTTTTGCAGTTGATGAATTTCCCATAAATAGTTCTTGACTGTCCTTCTTAGGTTCATAGGCTTTAAATATTGCTTTATTCTTGGAAATATGCTTGGTTGCTCCAGAATCGATCCACCATTCTATGTCATTTCCAACCATGTTAGTCTCTATGATCATAGCAACAATATCCTCATTATTTAACATATTTACTTGGTCATTCTTTTGTTTCATTTGCTTCAAGTACAAAGTACATTATTTCTTGAAATGTCCTAGCTTACCACTCTTCCAACAAGTACCTTTCGGTTTTTTATTTCCAGAAGTGTTATGTTGACCACCAAGCTTTCTTTAATTGTTGCCCCTTGGTTTAAATGTATTTTCCATGAAAAGAGCTTTTGTAATGCCCCCATATTTATACTCCCACGATATTCGATATGGTGCTTACTACTAGTCAGTGTATATAACGCATTCAAATCTATACGCCCATGGTATTCGATTCTATGTTTATATCTAATTGGGTGACTATACAATTGTAACCAAATGTAATTCACATAGATCCAAGATTCACAGTATCCCATAACAGATAACAATTCCCAGGAGAACTATTGTTGTGTTTGGATACCCTCACTTGGATGTATGAACTGTATCTGTGAATAATATCTATCTATCCAAAATTTAGAGTACCAGTAATAACATGAACAATCTATATTACCAATACCCTCACTCAGATGTATAGTTTATATCATGCGAATTATACAATCGTATCAATAGTACCTACCTATCTGAAATCATGTGGCATACCACAAAGCGATCTATCAGATAGGTAGTTTTCTTCTCCTCTACTGGATATCGAACTATTCGGCACTGCAAATCATTAAAGACATCACGAGTACCCAGAGCAGATTTGAGTAGCCTTGACTGTATTTCCTTCCTGACCCTTTATGTATGGTGCAGTTGTACTTTCAATCAATTATTGGTTCCCCTTTCATGCTCTAACATTCCCTCGACTAAGTGTGCCCTAAACTTCATTTAATTATTATCATACTCAGATTTCTGAATTAGTGATGTCATTACTTCATCATGCTCATCAATTCTCATTAATTGTCCTGCTACTAGATCTTCCTCTTCCTCAACATCTAGCAGTTGTTGATCATGAAGCAATTCTTCATCCTCTGCATCACTAGCTATAAATGACTCAATTTGCGGTGGATTGTTTACTATCAGCATTTCCTCAGCACTGGAGTTGGCCATCCTATAAAATAAAACTCCTTTATTACTGGTATAGAAATTTACACAAACATAATATTTTAATGTTATTTTTATGTTTAATTTAATATTTTTACGGACTCGGAGACTATATACTAAGATTTCTCTTCCTTATATCTATAGCCTTAATAGCTCTAATACAATTAATGTAATGCCCCCATATCTATACTCCCATGATATTCGATATGGTGCTTACTACTAGCCAATGTATATAACGCATTCAAATCTATACGCCCATGGTATCCGATTCTATGCTTATATCTAATTAAGTGACTATACAATTGTAACTAGATGCAATTCCCATAGATCCAAGATTCACAGTATCCCATAACAGATAACAATTCCCAGGAGAACTATTTCAGTGTTTGGATACCCTCACTTGGATGTATGAACTGTATCTGCGAGTAGTATCTATCTATCCAAAATTCAGAGTACCAGTAATAACATGAACAACCCATATTACCAAAACCCTCACTCAGATGTATAGTCTATATCATGTGAATTATACTATCGTATCGATAGTACCTATCTATCTGAAATCCAGAGTATCAACAACAACATGACCAGTCCATGTTACTGTCAATACCCTCACTCAGATAAATAGTTCCCAAGGATCTCAAACTAGATTAAAAAATTCTAATTACATCTATATATATATGTAAAGAAAACACGGTTGCGAAAATAAAAGATGTTATATATATATATATATATATATATATATATATATATAGTTCGATTACATGATTCTTTATAAAGAATTTCTTATTACAAAGTATTACATTCAGCTAGACAGTAATATAAACTAATCTAAGTAGGGACACTTCCCTTTATTAACTATAGATGTGCTAAGGTTACCATCTAATACTGTAAATGAAATAATTTTTAAGGGTGAGCTATGACATGCTCAGCAAGTTTTATATTTATAACAATATATGATTTAAAGAAGTATAACATTTCAAAACTCAACTGATTGTTGTTACCATTTTTGGAATTTCTATTTCAACCATTTTTGGACTTTTTATTTCTGTCAGTCACAAAGACTTAGAAATTTTGTTTCAATGTAAGATAGGGGATCAGCCTATTCAACATCCTAGGAGTATGCATCTTATCCTAATCGTGCCACATGCACAAAGTGTCAATATTTAATTGACCTAACATCTATCCCTTTTTGGGACACACTACTCAGTATAGGATGTCTTACCAAAGTAATTTGGTTTGACACAACAGTTTATGCTCAATAAATAATATCATATGAATAAACAATTCATTTCTTAGTTATGCTAAAGCTATAGAAATAACTTTGCAACAATTGGCAATTCAAGTTTAGGTTTGGTATAACATATCAAAAGCAATTTAAGATAGAAATCTTGTTCAACGAATAAGTAGGGTTTGAGAAATTTACGTAAGTAATTAAAATAGGATTTAGTAACTTGCCTGAGCGAAGATCAATCAAGCAATGTTGTACTCGATTCGTTAATAAACACCTAAGATGTTCATTAATATAAATCTAACACGTTAGTATTGATAATAATACTCAAATACATAAACAATTTATGTTCGGCATAAGTTTGATATGGTTTCGGTGTCCAAAGACTTTATCGGGTAATTAATAAGTTAATAACTCGGTTAAACTTTATTTATAAGCTTTATTATATTTTTAGATAATTTATATATCTTTTATAATAATTTTTGAAAACTTATAATAATTTTTAAGTATTTATTTATCCCTTTAATGATTTTTAAATCATTTATTTCTATTTCTAAATAATTAATATTTACTTATAATATTATAAAAACCTTGTTTATTATTTTTAAATAATTTATAATCATTTATTATGATTTTTAAATCATTAATATTATTTTTAAATAATTATTTATTATTTATAAATAATTATTCTAATTATTTAATTATTAACTTAATTATTAATAATATCCAAATAAATAAAATATTTATTGAATTTATGTAAAAATATTAAAAGTTAATTATTATAACTTAAAATAATTTTTAAAAATGTTTTTATAATTATTTATATTTATTTTTATAATTATTTATACTTTTTATTAATTTATTTATTAGAAAACATTTTCTGTCTGTCGCTAATGCCCTAAAGTGATAGAAAGTATCGTTATAGGTGTTCTTGAGTTTCTGGGAATCAGTTGGTCATGACCTATAGACCACTTTGACCTTAATCTAATTCTCTATTGTTAATGATTATGGGTTTAGAAGTATATGAGTGTTATAGTACTCATGCAGTATTATAACATCATACCAATTTCATGATTTAACCTACATATAACAAGAAGTTATAGAGGCTCAAAGTCACTGTCAGAGCTGTTCTTGAGTTTCTGGGTAACCCAGAACAGTGGTCATGGTTGGTCAACGATTTTGTAGCTTCTAGATCTTTCAATCCTTGTGATAGATTTTTTGTTTGTTGTAATATGTAGTCTATATATCAAGGTACATATATGTAACACTGATTTGGACAGAGTATGAATCTAAGGTCTCGGTCTATGTTGGTCAAAGTACAGCCAAAGGCTGTTCTTTATGTTCATCAGTTTTCTAGGTAACCAAAAAACTTAGTCATGCTCGGTCAACAACTTTTGACCATTAATTCTGGTAATCCTTTGAATTGTTTAAACAATTGAGTGTCATAGATATGTAGTATGTATGTCAAGGTATTATTTTATTACAATTAGTCATTATAAAATTAAATAGAAAGCGATTAAAAGGTTGGTCAAAGTAGCCAGTTCAACTTGTTCTTGAGTTTTCTGGGTAACCCAGAAAATAGAACTTCGTGCTCGGTCAACCAATATTGACCACCTATATCTTGCAATATATGGTTCAAATGAACTTGTTTTCTTTTCCAGATTAAAGACCTCATGTCATACTACAACTAACATACAATTAACAGACCTAACTATTAACATACACTGATCTACAGGCTCTGATATTCGACTGTCAGACCTATTTTTCCAAAATTTCCAGTTTGCTTAAAACACTATTTTGATGCATCTAGATGTTATGAAAACATGTTCCATAAACTTAGCATACTTTCTAACATGTGATTACATAGCATCAAAGATCTAGCTTAAAATTAGGGTTTACACCTTTTCTTGCTTGATTTTGATTTCTGGCTACTGAATCTGTTATTGCTATCACCAAGGCTTGTTTAGGTAGGTTATAAGAGTGTATAGGCTTGTAAAATTCATGGGTTTGCACTGAACTAAGGTTGCCTTTTATAGAATTTTCAAACTAGGGTTTTTTGTCATTTAATCACCAATTTTCCTCTCAAAATATCTGATCTATGACTCTGATGCTGCTTAGGAGTTTGGAAGCAAGTCATGTGATGTTTTGGAACTTGTGTTGATGACTCCTAACCTATTTGTGAGCTAGTTGATGAAATTAGTAACTTAATTATGCCCCAATCATCTATAATCTTGATTAGGGTTTTGGTTTTTATGATTAAGGTTGCTTAATAATGTTTATTAGTACCTAAGTGAAGTTTAGCAATCATGATTAGGTGTTAGGATAACCTAATTAGGGTTTAGTCTAGGTAATTAGGGTTAGGGTTTGTAATCTAGGGTTAGGGTTTGTAATCTAGGATTCCTAACTTAGATTTTTCACAAATCCTAACAAGTACGACAAAGCGTTTTGTCAGTGTAAGCACGACAAAGCAGCTTGTCACAATATATATACCGAAAAGTCCGTTTTCGGAAGAAAATTTTTAAGCACAACGTGTCAAGCACGTCAATTTACGGACGAAAATTTATTTGACCTAATTTGTTAAACAAAGTATATAATAACACAAAACACTTTCAGAATGGAGGGATTTTATTAATATAACTAAATTTACATAACAGAGCCTTATTAGGGTTTTGGGGTTTCACATTCACTCCCACTAATAAGAATTTCGTCCTCAAAATTACAGTACAAGTTAAGTATATAGTTAGGGATAATTCTCTCGCATTTTATCTTCGAGCTCCCATGAAGCCTCTTCAAAGTTCTGATTCCTCCAGATCACTTTGACTGATGTTATCACTTTATTCCTCAGGATTTGCTCTTTACGATCGATGATTTGCATAGGTTCTTCTACATAAGAAAGATCTTCTTCGATTTGGGTCGGCTCATAATTTATAACGTGTTTATAATCAAGTTTGTATGGTCGTAATACGGACACATGAAACACATTATGAATATGATTTAACTCAGGAGGTAGTGCTATTTCATAATCAACTTCACCTATCCTTCTTAAAATTTCAAAGGGTCCAATGAATCTCAGACTCAGTTTTCCCTTCTTGCCAAAATGTATCTTGCCCTTCCAAGGGGACACTTTCAAGAATACGTGGCTTCCTACGCTAAAGTTTTATTGTTGACGATGTGGATCAACGTATTTGTGACACCCCCAAATCTGGGTTACCTGACCTCCGAGTTTGGTGTTCACGATCCACAATATAATACCATTTAACTACCCATTCATATATAAATAGGATTACATAAGTCATTAACATATATTGTTAATACATAAGTCCCAGGTCCACTAACCTTAATATTACTGAAATACCCCTTAGATATACAAAAAGGGTTTACAAAATAATACATCACAATAATATTGTTCATCATAACTAATTTATAACTATGCCTTTTCCCTTGTTCTTCTTCGCAGCACCTTCTGCAACTTCGTCCCTAGCTGAAAAGTTTTATTTAGCAAGAGTGAGCAACTAGTTTGCCCCGCAAGTTAAGACACACAATAGAGATATAGAAATCAATACCAATTGTTCTAACATTCTCTGCAATAATAATATGATAAAGAAAGAGTACAACGCTTTCAAGGTTTTCTACGATATTCGATGAATAATCAAGAATTAATTCTATGAAATAGCAAAGTGGAATGTTTTCCAGATTTATGCTGAGCGATCACACTAGATCTAGAACTTATTTTCTCGGGTATCTATCAAAGATTTACTTTGATACATACACATGAGTATCAGGTAACCATAAAGATTAAATCATACCCCTCACTCAATTTCCTTTTGTTAGGGTTACTTCCACCACTGCTTCCACCATCATTTGTCTTCTTCTTCTTATCTTGATGAAATCGAGACGCAGCTTCGCTCCCTCCTTCAGCAATTAATGCTTTCTCCATCAAAGCCGCGAACGTGTTAATCTGCAACACAACTACTTTGTTGAATATCCCCGGCTTCAGTCCGTTCTCGAATCTTCTCGCCTTTCTCGCCTCTGTGTCCACCTGATGAGGTGCAAATCTAGCCAACTCGTTGAATTTGGCAGTGTATTCTAATACCGACATGTTCTCCTGCTTCAATTCTAAGAATTTGACTTCCATCCTGGATTACATACTTGGCGAGAAGTAGTTCTCATAGAACAACTCCTTGAATCTTGTCCACAACACCACCTCTGTACCAGCTCTCGCTTGGTTCGTCTCCCACCAGTAATTAGCTTCTCCCTTCATCAGATAAGTTGCAAAAGCTGTCTTTTGCTCTTCTGCCACTCGCGTAATGACGAATGTTTTCTCCATCTCCTTTACCCAAGTCTGGGCTTCAATCGGATCTGTGGTTCTCTTGAATTTCGGCGGTCCTACTGCTTTAAAATCCTTGAAGTTAGCCAATCTATCAGCTGGTTATTCTCTCGCTCTTCCTCTTCCTACGGGAGCCCTATTCTCCATAGCTTGGGCTATCATATCCGCAAAGTTTTGCATCGGGTCAGCTTAACCTCCTTCGTTGTTCACTGACTGTTCTTCTCGTTGGTTTCGATTCTGTCGTCTAGGCGGCATGATCTAATTTAAATAAAAATCTTATATTAATTCTCTTTCTTTACACATATTCTTAACACAATAAGAATTCAACACATAATTCTCATATAATTGCATATTCATTCAAATAGCACATAGTACATATAGTACTTAACATATTTACTATCCCTTTTTAAATCATACCAGAATTAACGACACAACTTTACACAAAAAGTTATAATTCTCCATTTACACATAGCTATTACCAGTTCATCAAACTTACCACACTTATGAGTTCAAGAACTTGCCACAATTATATTAGTGTATGAACTTATCCTAGTCAAACCTTTGGCGTCCATTCGTTGAGGGGTTCAAAATATTTCATATAATTATGAGTCATTAACTTACCATAAGTATGAGTTTTAAGAACACACAAATTAATCTTAATCTTATATTCATATAGAAAATAAAGATTTCATTCATAAAACATATATATATATATATATATATATATATATATATATATATATATACATATGCTTAAACATCGTTCTCGATATTACAACACTTAATATCATAGACTTCTACCCAAAAGATATTATTACATATATCTAAGTTATTTACCGACCACTCCCTTCACCAGTCTTCTTCTTGATGGGACACTTGCTGAATCCGTGACCCGTTCTCCCACATGAGAAACACTTCCTCAAATTCGGCTTAGGACAATGCAGAGAAATATATCCTTCCTGCTTGCAGTTGAAGCATACATTCTTCCACATCATGCACTCTCCTGCGTGAGTCTTCCCGCACTTGCTGCATGCTTGTTTCTTCTTTGGGTTTGACTTTTCAGAATTAGGGCTGTTGTTGTCCCTCTTTCTCTTCTTCTTCTCCTTCTTGCTGGTTCCTTCAGATGATCCACCACCTTCGGCCTTCATTCTGTCCACCTGCACCTTGAGCTCGTTCCTTTCTTTAGTCATTTCGCGTAACGCTCGCTCCGTCTTCCACAGTTCCTCCAAGAGAAATACCTTACTCTGGAGTTCTTGAACTTCTGCCGATAGTTGATCTTGTTCTCCATCTTTAGTCTTATTCTTTTTCTCCATCTTAGCTGGCTCAGAATCTGCCTCCTCATCTCCACTCAGATACATCTCGGGATAATAGTCATGATCACTCCCGAGATTAACCATGGGTTCATCTTCTCCCACCTTCTCCACTGATTCACTCTGTGCTGGCACCTCGGCTACTGGCACTGGTGCGACAGCCGCTGGAATCTCCGTACTCATTTGATCTTCACCAAACATCCTACAATCAGTTTAAATAACTTGATTAGTAATTCACCAGTACAACATTCCGACACTATGTGTCCACTTATCTCACTATTGATGCACTCCGGTAATCCCTCACTTAGAACTCTAAATGAGTTTTCTCAATCTCGCGTATAGTTATAATCCTAGGGTTTTCCCCCACCCCACTTAAGATTTATAACCTACAGCTCTTCTACCAACTTGTGACACCTTTGTCACTACAGCTCTGATACCAACCTGTGACACCCCCAAATCGGGTTACCTGACCTCTGAGTTTGGTGTTCACGATCCACAATATAATACCATTTAACTACCCATTCATATATAAATAGGATTACATAAGTCATTAACATATATTGTTAATACATAAGTCCCAGGTCCACTAACCTTAATATTACTGAAATACCCCTTAGATATACAAAAAGGGTTTACAAAATAATACATCACAATAATATTGTTCATCATAACTAATTTATAACTATGCCTTTTCCCTTGTTCTTCTTCGCAGCACCTTCTGCAACTTCGTCCCTAGCTGAAAAGTTTTATTTTGCAAGGGTGAGCAACTAGTTTGCCCCGCAAGTTAAGACATACAATAAAGATATAGAAATCAATATCAATTATTCTAACATTCTCTGCAACAATAATCTGATAAAGAAAGAGTACAACGCTTTTAAGGTTTTCTACGATATTCAATGAATAATCAAGAATTAGTTCTACGAAATAGCAAAGTGGAATGTTTTCCAGATTTATGCTGAGCGATCACACTAGATCTAGAACTTATTTTCTCGGGTATCTATCAAAGATTTACTTTGATACGTACACAGGAGTATCAGGTAACCATAAAGATTAAATCATACCCCTCTATAAGTACTTAGAGCCGGCCAACTCCTTGTACCCTATATTATGCATAATACTTAACAGCGCGCAATGGTCGAATATACGACCTAAAATGTTCCCTTTATATAAAAGGTTGTTCTTCTCAGTCTCAGAATCAAGAATTTGATTTAACAACAAAATACTGTGATTTCAAATTCTATTTACTTATCGATCTAGCCGAAACAATTGGCATCGATCTATCAATAACAATTGATTTCTCTTCTCGTATTTATCAAGTTCTAACAAATGTTCGTCTAGCCAGAATAATTAGCAAAGACATTTTTCAATATAATTTGACAATAAACAAGAATTATCTGTACTGTCAATATTAGTTTCTACAGATATAAATATCCAACAACAGTAATTCTACGAATATATATTTTCCGAATCAGTAATTCAGTTTGAATTATTAATCATGCACTAACTGCGAATAATCAACAATAAATTTCCTTGACATGGTATAATTATCAATAATTAACCATTAAAATAATTGAATAAATATAACTCAAGGTTGAGTTAGGAAACTTGCCTTTCGCGTTGATTACAACTACACAATATAATTAACTGCGTTCGTAAGACCTATAATCAACAATGTCGGTCTCACAATTAGCACAATCATTTATAACACGTAACACTGTATTCTACAGTCAAACTTCTCCTAGGCACATTACCACATAACCACATCAGTGTTTATAACCTATATAAACACTTATCAAGTATAACTATTTCGGTCTAGTTGGACTTCGGTCCATTCTCGGTGTTCTGGTCACCATATCCGACAGTTAATACATTGATTATCAATTAAACTTGGTCTCTAAGCTTCAATATTATTTTAGATAAGACAAATATCGTTTATAATATTTCTCGGAAGCTTTTAATAATTTATAAATAATTATTATAATTTATAATAATTTTTCAAACACTTAAATCATTTTTAAATGATTTAATTATCAAATAATCTTGTCATTATTAATATTTAATAATATAAAAATATTAATAACGTACTTGTCAAAATATTAAAGTTATTGTTAATAACTTAAAATATTTTTAAATCATCAATATTCTACTTAAATGATTTTTAAAATAATTAAAATCATTTTTAAATTATCACCATTAATATTTAAATATTAATGAAATTATTATCAAAATATTAAAAGTCATTAATTATAACTTAAAATACTTTTAAATCATTTTTCTCATTTTTAAATGATTTTTAAATTAATAAAATTATTTTTAATTTATTTATTTAATTTAATAAATAAATAATCTAATATCATTAATATTAATTTATTAATGAGAATTCTCAAAAAAATATTGAAAATTATATTTTATAATTTAAAATATTTTCTAACACTTTATTCTTATTTAAAATGATTTTTTATAATATTAAATCATTTTTTTCTAATTTATTTAATATACTAATTAAATAAATTAAATATCATTTTTATTCAAATAATTATAATTATTAAAGAAAAATGTCCCATATAATTAAAAGTTATTTTTCAGAATTTAAAATAATTTTTAAAACCATTTCTAGTAATTTTAATAATTTATTTTCTATTTTTAAGTAATTTCCAGAATATTCAGAAATTAAAAAATAATAAAACCGTCGCTATAGGGCTTTAGCGAAAAAAAACGTCGCTGTTGGTGTTCTTGAGCCTCAAGAACACTGACAGCCGGTGCTCAAGGGGTCAAGTTTGACCGCTCTTGATTCTCAGCTTATCATGTTTCTGGGCTTGATAGAACATGGATCTTGTAGCTGAAATGTAACACTACAATAACCAGTCATCATCTAGGTAATAACACGACATAAAATGACGATCTGGGCTTTCAAAATACATGTCAGACCATGCTTGGGTTTTCTGGGTAACCCAGAAACTCAAGGCAGTTCGAGTGCCTCATTTCGAGTTCAATTCTATAAGTGTTTTGGTCATTATCTTGGTAATTTATTGGTTCATTCTCGTAGTATACATGACAAGGAATAAGTATATAACAACAACTCAGTCTACAAACAACAGAATCACGATCTATAAGTCGGTCAACGGCTGCCAGAAAGCATGTTCTTACTTTTTTTAGGTTTTCCAGAAACGTCAAAAACAGACCGAGTGGTCTAGTTTGACAAATATATGCATTTTCTCTCTCTTTAATCTCTTATAATCATTTGGTGCAATGAATCTAAGCATGCTAGGTGTCCAGTTGGATAAGATTGGAGCTTATTTCTAGTACATTGGATAAACTTTAAGTGATGACTCACTAGATTTGCAAATCTTTTTACTAAAAATCTAAGAAAAAAGGTATTTTGGACTTTGTACACGTAATTTTAATGGCATACTTAGAATTTACCAAATCCTTAGGGTTTAACCCTTAGGGTTTTAACCCTAAGATTCTAATCCTTAGGTTTTACACCCTTAGCTTCTAGGATTTTCTAAATTAGGACTTTAAAAATAGAAAATCAAGATTTCAAAAATATAATTGGTGTTTCCTAATTATATTACAGGTTTACTAAACACATTAATGTTTACTAATCACTTTATGGCTTACTAATTAGGATTAGTGTTTCCTAATTAGGGTTTAGGATTCCCGAATTAAATTTTTAAGGTTTTCCGATTTTCGATTAGGGTTCCTAACTACGCGTTAGGGCTTTTAATCTTGAGATTAGCGTTTCTAATCCCTTACTAGGGTTTACTAATATTGTACCCTACCCGATCAATCATTGATCAATAATATCATACAGTACAAACACGCACTCATCAATATAATTATTTTAATTATATATTTTTTTATCGAATCCCTTTCCATAAATTAGGACTACGGTTTCTGAAGCTGTTAAGCACAACTCTACTCTAAATTTATTAGTCAATACACAAATTGACCTTCTCGAGACTCGTATCACAGATACTTGTCACAAAATTAATACTCAATATTAATATATTAAAAAAAAATTATTCATACAATTTTGATTATTCGAAATCCCGGGTTATAACAGTATTTCTTCTGTCGATCTTGAGATGCTTGTAATCGTTCAAGTATAATTCTGATGGTTTCAGTAGTTTGTAGGATTATCTCAGGTCCTAGCAGTTGTCTTTCCCATACCTCATCCCAACACAAATGTATTCAACATTTTCTCCCATATAAGGTTTCATAAGGTGGCATACCTATGCTAGTATGATAACTGTTGTTGTAGGCAAATTCTGCCAAAGGTAATTGATCTTCCCAACTTTCTTTGAAGTCAATGATACATGTTCTTAACATATCCTCTAATGTTTGAATGGTTCTCTCACTTTGCCCATCAGTTTGAGGGTGATAAGTTGTACTTAATCTTAATTGTGTTCCTAAGTGTTTTTGATGGCTCTTCCAAAAGTTTGAGGTAAAGCGTGGATCTCGATCCGACACTATAGAAACAGGTACTCCATGCCTAGAGATGATTTCATTAATGTATAGCTTGGCAAGTTGGTCTAAGTTATAAGTAACTTTAATAGGTAGGAAGTGAGCTGATTTGGTTAGACGGTCAACTATTACCCAAATGACATTGTGGCCCTTCTGTGTAACTTGAAGGCCTACCACGAAGTCCATGGTTATATGTTCCCACTTCTACTCAGGAATTGGTAAGGGTTGAAGTAAACCACTCGACTTTTGATGTTCTGCCTTAACCCTTTGACACGTGAGACATTTGCTTACCCATTCAACTATTTCTCTTTTCATATTCGACCACCAAAAGTGTCGACTTAAGTCCTTGTACATTTTAGTACTGCCCGGATGTATGGTAAATTTAGAATTATGAGCTTCGTTTAAGATTTCATCTTTTAATGCTTGATTTAACGGAACCCAAATCCTATCTTCATATCTTATTATTCCATCCTTGTCTATTCTGAATTTGTTATTCTTGATATGAGTTATGTTAGACTTACATTTTTGACATTCTTCATCATTCTCCTGCATCTCTTTGATTCTATCAAGTAGAGACGAGACTCCCTCTAGGATGAATAAATTTTGGGTAGAGGTAGTTGGACATCCCATCTCAATTTCTAGTTTTTCAAAATTTTTTATTAACCTTTCATTGGTGGTTATTACGTTCAACTTTTCTTGATTCTTTCTACTTAACACATCAGCTACGACATTGGCTTTACCAGGATGATATAAGATTTCACAATCAAAATCCTTTATCAGTTATAACCATCTCCTCTGCCTTAAGTTTAACTCCTTTTGTGTAAAAAAATATTTCAGATTTTTGTGATCTGTATATATCTCGCACTTCTCCCCGTACAAGTAATGCCTCTAAATTTTTAGGGCAAAAACTATCGCGGCTAACTCTAGGTCATGAGTAGGATACCTCTTCTCATAATCTTTAAGTTGTCGTGATACATAAACAATCACTTTCCCATGTTGCATCAACACACACCCTAAACCTCTGTGTGACGCATCACTAAATACTACAAGGCCTCATGTATCATCTGGTAAGGACAACACTGGAGCTATGCTTAATCGCTTCTTCAACTCTTGGAAGCTCTCTTCACATTTATCTGTCCAGACGTATTTCACCGTCTTTCGAGTTAAATTGGTTAGTGGGGTTGCTATTTTTGAAAAATCTTTTATGAACCGTCGATAATAACCCGATAAATCGAGAAAACTTCTTACTTCTATTGGAGTTGTTGGTTGTTCCTAATTCACAACTGTTTCGATCTTAGTTGGATCTACAGATATTCTATTTTTGTCAATTACATGACCTAAAAATTAAACTCTCTTTAACCAGAATTCACTCTTGGAAAACTTTGCATAAAGTTGTTCTTTTCGTAATATCTCTAAAACGACTCTCAAGTGTTCAACATGCTCTTCCCGTGTTTTCGAGTATACTAGAATATCGTCGATAAACACTACAACAAATTTGTCTAAGCATGGTTTAAACACTTGATTCATCAAGTCCATAAATGCTGCAGGTGCATTTGTCAACCCAAAAGACATTACAAGAAACTCATAATGTCCATAGTGTGTCCTAAACGCTGTCTTCGGCACATCTTCCTTTCTTACCTTTAACTAATGATAACTTGTCCTAAGGTCAATTTTTGAAAAGTGTTCCGCCCCCTTTAATTGGTCAAACAAATCATCAATTCTTGGCAAAGGATATTTATTCTTAATGGTTGATTTATTTAATTCTCTATAGTCTATACATAACCTCATGGTTCCATCCTTCTTCTTTACAAACAATATTGGTGCTCTCCAAGGTGAAACACTAAGTTGTATGTACTTTTTATCTAAGAGTTCCTGTAGTTGTACTAGTAACTCTTTCAGTTCTACAGGTGCCATTCTATATGGTGCCTTAGAAACTAGTGTCGTTCTTGGTGCAAGATCAATGACAAACTCGATTTCCCTATCTGGAGGTAGACCTGGTAAGTCATCTGGGAACCTGGTAAGTCATCTGGGAATACATCGGGAAATTCCTTAACTATAGGTATCTGATCTAGTTTTACTCCTTCCTGTTGAGTATCAACTATATAGGCCAAATATCATAAACAACCTTTTCTAAGTAAACTTTCTGCTTGAGTTATGGTCAGACATTGAGATTGCTTAGGTGAACAACCTCCGTTGAATAGTACTACCTTTGACTTCGATGTAGTCAATAGGTTTATACATTTTTTATGACAATAGATCATCGCGTTATGGTTAACTAACCAATCCATTCCTAAGATTACATCAAATTCTCCCAATTGAATTAGAATAAGATTTACCAGAAAATTGTGTCTCTTCATGTCCACAATACAATTCCTATATATAGTCTTAACAGGAATCTTTTCCTTGTTTGCAATTTCTACACAGAACGGTATATCTAAATTTTCACATGGTATATTCAAGTTTTTAGAAAAACTATTAGACACAAAGGAACAAGTTGCACCAGAATCGAATAACATATATGCATTTAAAGTGTTGATAGGGATGATACCTGTCACCACGTCCTGTAAAGCAACAACATCCCTCACCGACATATTAAATATTCTCGCGGTTGGTCGATTCTGAGCTCCAACTGCAGCTACCATTGACTGATTATTAATATTCTCCGGTACTCTATTTCCCTTTCCTCCCTGGTTCCTGGGTTTGGTACAGTTCCTAGCTAAATGTTCCGACAAACCACAGTTGAAACATTTATTTTTATTAGGGAGATGACACTGTGGAGAAAAGTGTCCCACTTGTCTACAATTGTAACATTTATTTATACTTTTAAAACATAATCCTTTATGTTTTCCCCACATGTAGGACAAGGTTCTCTCTTATTATTATTAAAGTTATTATTATTATTACCTACCTTTTTCCCCAGGTTGTTAGAAAAAGTAGTATCCCATTTCCTCTTATTATTAAACCCACCTGAACTGGGTTCAGTCTTAGATTTTCCCTTCTCATTTTGATTCTTCTTTTCCTGATGAAATTTAATGAGATTCTCATTTTCACTCTCAACTATGGAAGCTTTCTCGAGTATTTCAAAAAAAGTCTTTAATTAGAATATAGATAATTTTCTTCGTATCTGAGGTTTCAAACCTTTCTGATACCTCCGAGTCTTCCTAAGTTCAATATTGACTTGGTGTGGAGCAAACCTGAACAGTTCATTAAATTTGGCTGTATACTGAGATACAGTCAGGTCTCCTTGTTTCAATTTTAGGAATTGTAGCACCATACGATCATTCAGAGATTGTGTGACGCCCCCAAACTCCCTACATTTCCTGTAGCAGATTTGGTGCTCACGTAAATATTCTATAAGAAAATAATCTCTATCAATCCAAGGTTCATAGTATTCATAACAGATATTAGTTCTCGTCAGAACAATTATTATGATGAATACTATCACTTAGATGTATAGATTTATAATCTTA
Source organism: Panax notoginseng (assembly GCA_016801055.1). Lineage (NCBI taxonomy): Eukaryota > Viridiplantae > Streptophyta > Magnoliopsida > Apiales > Araliaceae > Panax > Panax notoginseng. The sequence continues at coordinate 135,571,481 of CM029013.1, read as the reverse complement.
CAGATATTTCTTTCATATCAATAATTCCAATTTATCTGACATTCACAGTACCAATGACAAGATTGTTCCTGGAACTGAGGGGCGCAACCTCAATTTTTACAGAACTCACTCGACATCAAATACCCTTATTCAGATAAACAGTTCATATTAATATTGTACTTGATTTCTAGTTCTTAATCAGAAAGGTAAAAAAACAAAACAGTTTATATATCTAAAACTCAATACACAATCCCAGATTATAATTATTACATTTGAGTCTTATAGAAATAGAAATAACTTAAACTATTATAGTTTTCTCTAGCCACAAGAATGCATACTTGAACTTCCCGAAATATCAGTCACAACTGCAAAGGAAAATAATATTTGCAAGGGATGAGCTTTAAAAGGCTCAGCAAGTTTATGAAAAGTGTATTATATACTCACACTATGACTGAAATAGATGAACATATAGTTCAAAAGTTTTTCAAGGTATTATTGAGGTTTATCTGCCAAACCCCGCACATTACAAGTTACTGTCTGTCCTATAGACTTAGCAACCTGGGTTAATTCGCTCAACCAAACATCCTTGGAGTATGCATATCATCATTTTAATTAACCCCCGGCCATTGCTATAAATGACGGTCATAAAAATCCCGGTCAGTATATAACTGCCGATCATAATAGTATCACTATATATTTTCACCAAACAACATTGATTTTACCACAGTCTATGATTTGATATCAAATCAAATGCATTTTACGCAAATAACAATTCATATGACTTGGTTATGCTTGAACAATAAGACATAACATTATTTAAAAGAACAAACTTTTAAACAAGTTCATACAACATCAATATAATAAGTAAATTTAATACAAAAATTAAATGTATACGAGAATTTGCCTGCTCGGAGATTAGCTATCCTATGTTATTCAGGCCGTCTATGTAACCTAAATATGATTATATAAGTCATTAGAAATAATCTCAACTAATAACTAGTCAAACTATTAGTGTCTAGGTTGTATTCGAGGTCTATTTGGTGTTTTATAACTTGATAAGATAATTTTCAAATTATTTTTCTAGTAAACTTTGTTTTAAAAGTTTAAATAGTACTTTAAATAAGTTAATTTTTATTTATTATAATTTTTAGAAGCTTAAAACAACTTCTCCATAATTAATAATAATTTTACTTAATTTATTATTAATTAAAATGATTTTAAAATCATTAATACTATTTTTAAATAATTAATAATCACTCATATTGATTTTTAAACCATCAATATTAGATTCAAATAATTTATTATTATTGATAATGATTTTTAAATCATTAGTTTCATTTTTAAATAATTTATTATTATTTAAAATGATTTATTATTATTTTTTACTAATTTATAGCATTATTAAATAATTTCATAATCATTAATATTTAAATAAATTCAATATTAATGAAATTTTATGTCAAAATATTTAAATTTATTTATTATAATTTAAAATGTACTTTAGAAATTAATTATTAATTTATAATAATTATTTTGTATTTATTTCCATTATTTTTATTATTTTTCCAGCGAACTGTCGCTAAAGGTCTCTATAGTGGCAGAAATCGTCGCTATTGGTGTTCTTCACCAATTGAAGAACACGAAAGTCAACGCTTTGGTGACAGGTTTGACCAGCTTTAATTCTTTACTGACAGTGGTTTTGGTTGTGAAAAAGGTTCAACAAGGTAGTACTGATGTAGCACTATAAGTAGATAACAATTTTGTGGTCTAATTGCATCTCCTCAGAAATCTATGGCTGGTCAAAGTAAGCATCAAAGCATGATCTTGAGTTTCTAGGTTACCAGAAACTCTGTCAACGTCAGTCACCCTATTTCAAGGTTTAATAACATGGATTCTAGGTATTAGGCAAAGGTTCCAGTGTATTAAACATGTAATATATATGTCATTCTTCAATAATACAACATCTAAAAGTTCATAACAACATCAGAGGATCGAATTTGAGGTTGGTCAAACTGGCTGTCAAACATGGCTTTACAACTTTCTGGGTTACCCAGAAATCTGGGTTTCCAGTTTCGGGGTTATACTTTTGAGCGATCATAAATTTCAATCAATTGATGTAATGGTCAGTTGGTTGCTATGGACATGTTGTCCATATGTCAGTCTACAAAAATGATACAATTAGGGGTCCTATAACTACCACAATTGCAAGATCTAAGGTGTCAAAAATCTTGTCAAATGTTGTTCATGTAGTTCTGGGTTTTCCAGAAAATTTTTCCTAAACAGTCAACAGGTTTTGACCTTGAATAACTTATAATCCTTACATGTTTTGGCTCTGATTTCACTTCTATATTACTAAGCTCATGTCATAGTACACTAACCATACACTTAACAGCTTAAATAGTTAACAGGTTAGGATCTAAGAGGCCTGACATTCGGCTGTCAGACAACATTTTTAGGGTTCATGACTGCTATCTTGAATCTTCATTTTTATGTATTTAACAATTACAGATTCATGTTTAAGCAACCCAGATCACTAAATAATAGGTTATATCATATACATAAACACTAAATAATAACTTTTGGTATAGCTTCAAAGATCTAGGGTTAGGGTTAGTGTTCTTACCTTTTCAAGCAATCTTTGAAAACTATCTCTGTGATCTGAATGCTGGCTTGTTATGAGCTGTTTGTGGATAGATTACTTGTATATGCTTAGTGAAATTTCGTTGCTTTGGTCTACCAACACTTAGCTTATATATAGAAATTTCTAGTAGGGGTAATTTACCTAATTTCACTAAATTGTTGACAACTAAGGCTTTGATCAGCTATAAGGTGTCAAAAGGATGATGGTGGGGTTGTTTTGAGCATATGTTGCAAATCCTATAAGTGATGAGTCATAGATTTGGCCTTATCATCAAAATTTGGAAGATAAAGGGTATTTTAGTAACTTTCTATGCACTAAAGGTATTTTTGTAAATTCCTCATCAACTTTGAGGGTAAATTAGTAACTTCACATATGTATATATGCTTAAAAATTTTATTATGTTATTTACCATTAAAATCTTGCAAAATAGGAATTAGGGTTTACTAATTTTACAATTAGGGTTTAATATTTAAGTTTGGGGTTTATTAGTTTAACATTAAGGTTATCACAGCCTCAGTTAGGGTTTATCATGACAAGTATACTTAATAAAAACCCTACTTAGCCACACTTAATGTTAATCACATAATAATCAATAAACCCTAATTTAATTTTTGGTTATAACCCTAATTAGGGTTAGGGTTTTTATTCTAAGATCAAAGTCTTAACTATAGTTTTCTTATTAACTTTTTAGGATTTCTACCCTATATCAAACCTTACCAAGTCAGAACTTAGTTATTGCAACAATAGCATACAAGAATTTGAAAATTAAAATTCTCAATTTATTGATAATCATAATTTAAGTTCGGATTATTACAAATTGGGAAAAATAATTTTTAAAGAACAATTCTTTGAATCTATCCCAAGGCACAATTTCAGTTTCTACCTGACCCTTAGTTGATTTCCACCAGTAATTCGCCTCACCTTTTAAGAAAAAGGTTGCAAAAGTTGTCTTTTTATTGTTATTGACATTGTTTACTAAGAGTTTTTTTTCTATTTCAGTAATCCAGATTCTTGCATCGATAGATTTGGATGTACCTTTGAACTTGGGTGGACCAACTAATTTAAAATCCTTAAATGGAGTGTTTTGAGTTATGGGTCTATTCATAGCACCTAACAAAAGTTCTACTAATTGTTGGGTAGGATTAACATCATTATCTATCTCTCGTTGAGGTTTTCTGGTTGGTGGCATGATTCTATATAAAACAAGAAAAATCCACATAAGAATTTGAATAACACAAACATATCTTTTTTCATATGTCACAAAATACATACATAAACAACTAGTAGTTTATACTCACTACAAGCTATAATACAAACTTCAAATGCTCTTTTATTCTTATTAGTACAGAGCATTTAGACTTCTATACTACACTCTAGAATTCATTAACGTCATCGAAGGAATCGTGGATCATGTGGCATACCACAGAGCGATCTATCAGATGGGTAGTTTTCTTCTCCTCTACTGGATATCGAACTACTCGGCGCTGCAAATCATTAAAGACATCACGACTACCCAGAGCAGATTTGAGTAGCCTTGACTGTATTTCCTTCCTGCCCCTTTATGTATGGTGCATTTGTACTTTCAATCGATTATTGGTTCCCCTTTCATGCTCTAACATTCCCTCGGCTAAGTGTGCCCTAAACTTCATTTTATTATTATCATACTCAGATTTCTGAATTAGTGATGTCATTACTTCATCATGCTCATCAATTCTCATTAATTGCCCTGCTACTGGATCTTCCTCTCCTCTTCCACAACATCTAGCAGTTGTTGATCATGAAGCAATTCTTCATCCTCTGCATCACTAGCTATAAATGACTCAATTTGCGGTGGATTGTTTACTATCAGCATTTCCTCAGCACTGGAGTTGGCCATCCTATAAAATAAAACTCCTTTATTACTGGTATAGAAATTTACACAAACATAATATTTTTAATGTTATTTTTATGTGTAATTTAATATTTTTATGGACTCGGAGACTATATACTAAGATTTCTCTTCCTTATATCTATAGCCTTAATAGCTCTAATACAATTAATGTAACACCCCCATATCTATACTCCCACGATACCCGATATGGTGCTTACTACTAGCCAATGTATATAACGCATTCAAATCTATACGCCCATGATATCGGATTCCATGCTTATATCTAATTTAGTGACTATACAATTGTAACTAGATGCAATTCCCATAGATCTAAGATTCACAGTATCCCATAACAGATAACAATTCCCAGGAGAACTATTTCTGTGTTTGGATACCCTTAGTTGGATGTATGAACTGTATCTGCGAGTAGTATCTATCTATCCGAAATTCAGAGTACCAGTAATAACATGAACAATCCATATTACCAAAACCCTCACTCAGATGTATAGTCTATATCATGTGAATTACACTATCGTATCGATAGTACCTATCTATCTGAAATCCAGAGTATCAACAACAACATGAACAGTCCATGTTACTGTCAATACCCTCACTCAGATAAATAGTTCCCAAGGATCTCAAACTAGATTAAAAATTCTAATTACATCTATATATGTAAAGAAAACACGGTTGCGAAAATAAAAGATGTTATATATATATATATATATATATATATATATCATAAATTAAAGTTTGATTACATGATTCTTCATAAAGAATTTCTTATACAAAGTATTATATTCAGCTAGACAGTAATATAAACTAATCTAAGTAGGGACGCTTCCCTTTATTAACTCTAGATGTGCCAGGGTTACCATCTAATACTGCAAATGGAATAATTTGCAAGGGTGAGCTATGACAAGCTCAACAAGTTTTATATTTATAACAATATATGATTTGAAGAAGTATAACATTTCAAAACTCAACTGATTGTTGTTACCATTTTCGGAATTTATATTTCAACCATTTCTGAACTTTTTATTTATGTCAGTCACAAAGACTTTGAAATTTTGTTTCGATGTGAGATAGGGGATCAACCTATTCAACATCATAGGAGTATGCATCTCATCCTAATCGTGCCCACATGCACAAAGTGTCAATATTTAATTGACCCAACATATATCCCTTTTTGGGATAAGTAACTCAGTATAAGATGTCTTACCAAAGTAATTTGGTTTAACACAACAATTTATGCTCAATAAACAATATCATATGAATAAACAATTCATTTCTTAGTTATGCTGAATCTATAGCAATAACTTTGCAACAATGGGCAATTCAAGTTTAGGTTTGGTATAACATATCAAAAGCAATTTAAGATAGGAATCTTGTTCAACAAATAAGTAGGGTTTGAGAAATTTGTATAAGTAATTAAAATAGGGTTTGGTAACTTGCCTGAGCGAAGATCAATCAAGCAATGCTGTACTCGATTCGTTAATAAATACCTAAGATGTTCATTCATATAAATCTAACATATAAGTACTGATAACAATACTCAAATACATAAACTATTTACGTTTGTTTTAAGTTTGATATGGTTTCGGTGTCCAAAGGCTTTACCGGGTAATTAATAAGTTAATAACTCGATTAAACTTAATTTATAAGCTTTATTATATTTTTTGATAATTTATATATCTTTTATAATAATTTCTGGAAGCTTATAATAATTTTTAAGTATTTATTTATCCCTTAAATGATTTTTAAATTATTTATTTCTATTTCTAAATAATTAATATTTACTTATAATATTATAAAAACCTTGTTTATTATTTTTAAATAATTTATAATATTTTATTATGATATTTAAATAATTAATATTATTTTTAAATAATTATTCATTATTTATAAATAATTATTCTAATTACTTAATTATTAACTTAATTATTAATAATGTCCAAATAAATAAAATATTTATTGAATTAATGTAAAATATTAAAAGTTAATTATTATAACTTAAAATAATTTTTAAAACTATTTTTATAATTATTTATACTTATTTATTAATTATTTCTATTTTTTATTAATTTATTTATTAGAAAATATTTTCTGTCTGTCGCTAATGCCCTATAGTGACAGAAAGTGTCGCTATATGTGTTCTTGAGTTTCTGAGAATCAGTTGGTCAGGGCCTATAGACCACTTTGACCTTAATCTAATTCTCTATTGTAAATGATTCTGGGTTTAGAAGTATATAGGTGTTATAATACTCATGCAGTAGTACAACATCATACTAATTTCATGCTTTAACCTACATATAACAAGAAGTTATAGAGGCTCAAAGTGTTAGGTTTTGTGAAAATCAATGTAGCAATCAAATTGCAAAAATAACGGAAACAAAGTAAAATTAGATTTTAAAATTTTTCACAAACCAATTACCCGGATCATCCTTTATGCATATTATTAATTAAAACGAAGAACAAGAAGTTATGGAATCATACCCCTGTATATATAGATACGAGCTTCCACAGGTACAAGTTCACCTCCTACTTCTCCGCGATCTCCTTGAATCTCCGGGTAGATTCCTTCCTTTGATCAATGTTAGTCACTCAAGTGTATGACCTCTAGAGGTGATCCACCAAGGAAGAATAATTTTCAAGAAAAAAGGTGTATTGGCTCAAACCCTAGTTTTTTCTATCTCTATAGAAAAAAGGGGCATACTCTCCAACAAATTGGAATTACGTATATTTGATATCTGATATAAGACTCATCTTTTAAAGATATCAGGTAACCCTATTTAATTAAAATAAGGTATTATTTATTTAATTAAACTCTTTTAATTAAATGAGCTCTCCCTAATCCTATTAGGGATAATTAATTAAACTCTTTTAACTAATTTTCCCTCCTAATTCTATTAGGAATAAATGAGAGTACTTATATTAAATTAATTCCTAAACTCTTTTAAAAATTAAAATAATAATAATTGCAATAATATTAATAAGACTCTTCTTATTAATTTATATTTAATATTTCTAAAATATTAAATAATAAATATTAAGCTATTTAATTTATCCTATCACCATAAATTAAATTAAATATACTTAACATATTATTACGATTATGCCATTAACTTTTTAAAAATTATTTTTTCTTTTATGGTGTGACCCTTTAGGTTCTCCATATTAAACCAGTTGTGAATAAATTAATTAGAATAATTCCAATCTTATTTAAATAAATAAATTAAACGATTAATTTATTTAAATAAATAATATTTATTCTACAATAGGGAAAAACCTCCCTATCGATCAACGACTTTCCAGATAATATAGATTTCAACATTAATCATAAAAGAACCTTTGAGTTAATAGTTACCGTACAATTCAATCCTTCCATCATACAATATCCCAATTAAATATAAGACATGAAATTACTGTCAAGTCTTATTTTATTTAATTATATGTATTTCGATTCCTAAATGCACAACTCCTAATGAATGTAAATTAGAAACTACTTTCTAATTTCATTCCATCTTGACCAAGGATTCATGGGTTGTCATTTATCGAATCACATAGGACATTTCTCTTCTTTTACTAGAAGTGGTAGATTCTTTATTGATCATTCATTATCTTCATATATAACTTATTACACCCAAGCATACCCTTTGATATACTCTAAGAGTCTTAAGGAATAAGTCAAAGTGTAATTCATTATATATAAAATACTATGATGATCTCAAGTCTAATGATCATTTGTACTACTATCACTGCAGAAATTCCTATTGACAGGCAAGTAAAACTCCATTAGGTATTCCTTAGCGAGTCACGTTCAGTGAACTTATTCTCTAATAAGCACCTACATACTTGCTTTAGTGTCTCCACACAAATAATAATGAGAACAATCATCATCATCCAATGAGCAAGCAACGTACATACCAATCTATCCGGATTCACTAATCCCCTTTTCAGTAATCCATTGATTAGGAACATTTTAGTTTTAAGCTATCTAAGAATTTAGATCTCATCAGCATGATCTCATCATGATTCTAAAAGCATTACTTAAAACTATGGGTTTATCACATTATAACAGCACCATTTAGATAATAAATGCCTTTAATAAATAAATAAGATTGATTACAAAGTATATGATTTATCATTATTCATGATTGACTTGTATGCATACTACTTTCACAAGGTCATTCTCAGAGCTGTTCTTGAGTTTCTGGGTAACCCAAAACAGTTGTCATGGTCGGTCAACGATTTTGTAGCTTCTAGATCTTTCAATCCGCGTGATAGATTTGTGTTTTGTTTGTTGTAATATGTAGTCTATATATCAAGGTACATATATGTAACACTAATTTGGACATAGTATGAATCTAAGGTCTCGATCTATATTGGTCAAAGTACAGCTAAATGATGTTCTTCATGTTCATCAGTTTTCTGGGCAACCCAGAAAACTTAGTCATGCTAGGTCAACGACTTTTGACCATTAATTCTGGTAATCCTATGAATTGTTTAAACGACTGAGTGTCATAGATGTGTAGTATGTATGTCAAGGTATTAATTCATTACAATTAGTCATTATAACATTAAACAGAAAGCGATTAAAAGGTTGGTCAAAGTAGCTGGTTCAACATGTTCTTGAGTTTTCTGGGTAACCCAGAAAATAGAACTTCATGATCGGTTAACAACTTAATTTTGACCACCTATATCTTGCAATATATGGTTCCAATGAACCTATTTTCTTTTCCAGATTAAAGACCTCATGTCATACTACAATTAACAGACCTAACTATTAACATACACTGATCTACAGGCTCTGACATTCGACGGTCATACATGTTTTTCCAAAATTTTTAGTTTGCTTAAAACACTATTTTAATGCATCAAGATGTTATGAAAACATGTTCAATCAACTTAGCATACTTTATAACATGTTATTACATATATCTAAAAATCTAAACAATAAATTAAATATAGCATCAAAGATCTAGCTTTAAATTAGGGTTTATACCTTTTCTTGCTTGATTTTGATTTACGGCAACTGAATCTGTCGTTGCTATCACCAAGGCTTGTTTAGGTAGGTTATAAGAGTGTATAGGCTTGTAAAATTTGTGGGTTTGCATTGAACTAAGGCTGCCTTTTATAGAATTTTCAAACTAGGGTTTTCGGTCATTTAATCACCTACTTGCCTCTCAAAATATCTGATCTATGACTCTGATGGTGCTTGGGAGTTTGGAAGCAGGTCATATGATGTTTTGGAACTTGTGTTGATGACTCCTAACCTACTTATTAGTTGATCAAATTAGGTACTTAATTATGCCCTAATCCTCTATAATCTTGATTAGGGTTTTGGTTTTTATGATTAGGGTTGCTTAATGATATTTATTAGTACCTAATTGAAGTTTAGCAATCATGATTAGGTGTTAGGATAACCTAATTAGGGGTTAGTCTAGCTAATTAGGGTTAGGATTTACAAATTGGGGTTAAGGTTTGTAATTTAGGGTTAGAATTTGTAATCTAGGGTTCCTAACTTAGTTTTTTCACAAATCCTAACAAGCATGACAAAGCGTTTTGTCAGTGTAAGCACGACAAAGCAGCTTGTCAAAACATATATACTGAAAAGTCCGTTTTCGGAAGAAAAATTTTAAGCACGACGTGTCAAGCACGTCAATTTTTGGACGAAATTTATTTGACCTAATTTGTTAAACAAAGTATATAATAACACAACATACTTTCAGAACGGATAGATTTTATTAATATAACTAAATTTACATAACCGAGTCTTATTAGGGTTTTGGGGTTTCATAACTTTAGCACTTTTATTTTTTATTTCCAATTTATCCAATGTAAGACCCCAATTTTTATAAATAAAGATGATTTTTTTATAAATATCATTTTTGAATATTATGGAGTTAATTTGATATAATGTTATAGTTGTGGGTAATATTTATAAATTTTGCAAAGTACGCAAGTTGATTGGTCGGGGAATATTCGTACAATGACACAATCATTGGTGGACCCCACAAAGGAATTATTGTCGGATTGAGAAAACGACAAAAATATTTTATTAAAAATAACGGCAGAAGTTTTACCATTGATACTGTTGAACTACTCGGTAGTAAAAGTACAGTAATACGTGTTGTTGCATAATAGCACACGGTATTGATTATTAATGCTTATATGAGAAGTCACTCAGTTTGATTCAATTATTGTCAGTTAATAATATGAATTATTTAGCGATAATGAAGTTTTGTTTTATTCGTATTATTAACGTAATAAAACAGAAACATCTTTTTATATAAAACAGAATACTTTATTAAAGTTATTCTATAAATAGAATATATTATATTTTATTTAAAAGATTTTTCTTTAAATATGGACCGTCAGATTAAAGTAATCAATCTGGACCGTTCATGGATTAGTTACTATGCATTCCATTTTTCTATAAATAGAAGCTCATTCCTTCATTATTTCTTACGAATTCACTGAACTCTAGAGAGAGAAACTATAGAGAGAAACTATAGAGAGAGAGAAGAAAGTATTCTGCTACTTAACTACTTCCTTATTTCAGTTCTTCTTTAAAACGGTAAGGGGTGTTATTCTTTCTTATTCATGAAGAGAACTGTTGTTATTCCATTTCTTATTATTCTGTTGGAATAACCTATATACGCGGTCTACCTTATACTTGGTGACATTCTTCTGTTATTCTGTTGGAACATCCTGTCTGTGTCTTTTACACCGGACCTGGTTCCGTTTTTATTATTACTCTGTTGGAACATCCTGTCTGTGTGTTTTACACCAGACCTGGTTCCGTCTTGTTATTATTCTGTTGGAACATCCTGTTTGTGCATTTACGCCGGACCTGGTTCCATTACTTATTATTCTGTCGGAATATCATGTCTGTGCATTTACGCCGGACCTGGTTCCATTATTTATTATTCTGTCAGAATATCCTGTCTGTGCGTTTACGCCGGACCTGGTTCCATTATTTATTATTCTGTTGGAATAACCTGTCTGTGCGGTCTATCGCATGCCGGGTGATTTCTTTTGTTATTCCATTCTTTATTATACTCAGTTGGTTAAGTTTTAACTTCTATACTCCATGAAATTAGTGGAATATCCTTGATAATTGCGGTTCATCCAGTATCTTTTCATGAAAATATTCTTCTAAGCATTCTTGAATTTTACTCCACAAAGCAGTATCATGTTGACAATTTGGACGTTGTTAATTCTTGGATAAATTAATTTTTGAACTTGTTTTATTGAATTCTTATATCATTGTCATCATCCTCATGTTTATAAAATGTTGAAAGTCATCTGTGGCCTGTAGTGCATAGATGGACTTGGTATGATTATGACCAGGGATTATTCGGTATAATCATGACCGTAATATTTTAAATGATGTGGTAAAAGTCCTCATTGGCCCGTAGTGCATTGATGGACAGTTGTTGGCATGATCATGACCATTAATGAATACACGAATATCCTTGGCCGTAGTGCAGGGGTGATTCGATGATGTGAATTATTTTATTAAGCTGAGTCCCAGCGATAACAGTGTTGAAAAATCTTTTAAATCATAAAAGATAGTAGATTTTATTTTCTACTTGACTCTTTTAATGGATTGCTTGTTCCGCTGCAGTTAAACTTGATGTTCGTTATATTTTATCAGTTTAACATTGTTGAAGGCTAATGATAATTTATTCTGCATTATCTTAGTCATAATATTTCTTACTGGGCTAGTTGAGCTCACCCTTTCTTTCACTGTTCTCTTCAGGAAATGAGAATATAGCTGGGACGAGTCGGGGAACGGAGTGATGGACCAGATGATAGTATTAGTAGTCCTCACTATTCTATTAAATAGTGTGACAATAATTGTAATGAGGACTCCTTTTGAGTTTGTATACTCTCTAGTAGACAATAATTGTATTCAAACTCACAGTTATGTTTTGTCGTATTGTACACGACAGTTGTATTAGTAAGTTGTATTTGTATTCTGTACCATGTATCTGACGACCCAAGATGGGTGATGTATACCTAATTTTGGGGGCGTCACAGTTGGTATCAGAGCTTAGGGATATGATCCCTGGCTAAGATGTGAGAATAGAACTAGGAGGGGAGAGACGGGGAATTTCTTCGCTAGTATGACCTACCTAAGTTTATTTGCATGGTATTTAATTGGTCGGTCAGAATATAAGGATAATATATGACATATCAATTAACTTTTGTTTTGTGGCAGTATCTGAAAATGGCATCTGAGAATGTTGAGAATAGCAATGGAGCACATGCAACTGTTGATTCACCACATATCAATAATTAGGATAATGTGCATCAGGAAGGTGACAATCCTCATGCAAACAACAACACTGACCAGATGATGAATGATGGAATGTTCAGAAGCTTTATGCAGTTCATGCAATAGTAGGCGAGAGCGGCTCCTGTCCAAAATATAAGTGGAAACACTGAAAACTCTTGGACGGTCACCGCCAAACAGTTTAAGGAGCTGGGACCACCGGAGTTTAAGGGAGAGCCAAAACCACTTATAGCGGAAACATGGATAAACCAGATCACCAAGATATTTGATGTCTTGGGATGCTCCGAGGAGCAAAAGGTTCCCTTTGCCGCCTTTATGTTGCGAGGAGGGGCAGATTATTGGTGGGAATCGACTAAGCGTACTCAACCTGCCGCACTGAAGATGTCTTGGGAGAAGTTCCAAGAGCTGTTCAATGACAAATACTTTCTCGAAAGTGTTCGTCACATGAAGGAGGTGGAGTTCATCAAATTGGAGCAGAATAATATGACCGTGCTGCAGTATGAGGCTAAATTTGCTGAGTTGTTCCGGTTTGCGTCCCACTTGGTGGATAATAAAGAGCGAATGACGCGAATATTTTTGCCGAGTTTGGAACCTGAGATACATCAACATCTTATTTCTCATAAACTGTGTTTGTATTCAGATGTTGTGAATAGGGCTCAGTTAGTGGAGCGCGATAACGAGTCAACGCAACCAAAAGAGAGCAGTCGGCAAAATGATAATACCAGTGAGAGCAGTCATCGAAGCGGTGACAGCAAGCGTGGTGGGAATCAATAGGCCAAAAATGATAACCACTTCGGTGGTAATCAGGGCCAAAACAATAAGAATGGTCATTTCAAGAAGAGGAGATTCAACAATGATGGAAAGACATCAGCACCAGCACCCGTTGTTAAGGAAGGAGAATGACCACCTATCATATGTTTCAAATGCAGAGGGGAGGGGCACATCAGTCCAAACTGCGTGATGCCGTCTAAAGCATGTTATAATTGTGGAATAGAAGGTCATTTAGCTCGATTTTGTCGTTTACCAAAAACAAGTTCAGCCAAGATGGAGACACCAAAGGCCATCCCAAAAAAGTCAAAATCGGTAGTGCAAGGGAGAGCGTTTGTTGTGACCTCCCAGAAAGCAAGGAACCCGAATGAGGTCATCACGGGTAAGCTCATCATAAACTCTAACAAAGTCTATACTTTATTTGATACCGGTACTACCCATTCTTTTATTTCTCCTACTTGCGCTCATCGATTAAATTTGACTCCGGAGAAATTATACTTTGACTTATCTGTTGAAACTCCATTGGGAGAAACCTTCATTACATCCACGGTTTATAAGTCTTGTTTGGTTCAAGTTGGTACCCACACATTACATGTCGATCTTATTTCATTAAAAATACTTGCATTTGACGTGATTCTAGGGATTGATTGGTTAACTACTCATCATGCAAAAATTAATTATTTTCGTAAGGTTGTTAGCTTTCATATTCCTAATAAACCTATTATGTGAATTCAAGCAACCAAACCATTAAAATCAATCGCTGTCATTTCAAGCCATAAAGCTATTTGTTTATTAAAAAATGGATGTCAAGCTTTCTTAGCTCATGTCACGGATCTAAACAAAAATACGTCAGTTTTGAATGATATTTCTATTGTTAATAAATTTCCTGACGTATTCCCTGAAGAACTTCCTGGCTTACCCCCAGAGCGTGAAATTGAATTTTGTATCGACCTTGAACCCGGTACAAAACCCATTTTCAAAGCCCCATATCGAATGGCTCCTATTGAACTTCAGGAGTTAAAGATCCAACTGCAGGAATTGTTAGACATTGGCTTTATTCATCCTAGTACTTCTTCTTGGGGTACTCCTGTGCTATTCGTGAAGAAGAAAGATGGAAGTATGCGACTTTGTATTGATTATCGGGAGTTGAATCATGTCACCATCAAAAACAGGTACCCATTGCCACGTATTGATGACCTGTTTGACCAGTTGCAAGGAGCACAATTCTTTTCAAAGATCGATCTTCATTCTGGATATCATCAGCTGAAGGTTAGAATTGAGGATATTCTAAAGACGGCTTTCAGAACTCGGTTCGGGCATTATGAATTCCTAGTCATGTCCTTTGGATTGACTAATGCTCCTGCTGCCTTCATGGATATGATGAACCAGGTATTCAAGGAATATTTGGATCACTTTGTGGTCGTCTTTATTGATGACATCCTTATTTATTCCAAAAGCCGTGAAGATCATGAGCAACACTTGAGGCTGGTACTCCAAAAGTTTCGTGAATACAAGCTTTATGCCAAGTTGAAGAAGTGCGAGTTCTGGCTGGAGGAGGTAGCATTCCTTGGGCACGTAGTATCAAGTCGTGGAATATCGGTTGACCTGACAAAGATTGAAGCTATTCAAAGCTGGGAGCAACCTAAATTAGTGACCGAAGTACGTAGCATTCTTGGTTTAGCTGGTTATTATCGGAGATTCGTGGAAGGATTTTCTCGAATCGCTACTCCATTAACTCAGCTGACTCAGAAAGATACAAAGTTCGGTTGGAGCGAAGAATGTGAGAAGAGTTTTCAAGAACTCAAGAGGAGACTCATTTCAGCACCTGTTCTAACAATACCATCTGGCTCGGAGGGATTTGTCATCTACAGTGATGCTTTGAGCAAAGGGTTGGGATGCGTTCTCATGCAACATAGAAAAGTCATAGCCTATGCATCAAGACAACTCAAGGAATATAAGAGGAATTATCCTACTAAAGATCTAGAGTTGGTAGCTGTTGTCTTTGCACTTAAAATTTGGAGGCATTACTTGTATGGGGAGAAGGTGGAGATCTTTACGGATCATAAAAGCCTCAAATATTTCTTCACTCAAAAGGAACTCAACATACGACAATGACGTTGGCTTGAACTGTTGAAAGATTATGATCACACCATTCAATACCATCCTGGAAAAGCGAACGTGATAGCTGACGTATTGAGTAGAAGATCATATGCAAGTACGAGTGCGATATTGTCAACACAAAGGCCCATTTTACGTGACTTGCAAAGGATGGAGATAGAGTTAAAGACTTCAGGGACCTATGTGATGATGGTGAATATACGAGTAGAACCAACTTTAATCGATAAAGTTAAAGCTGCTCAAGCTACAGACCTGGAGCTGATGCGTATGAGGAAGAAAGTGCAAGAAGGTGCTATGCCGGAAGCAAGAATCGATGAAGAAGGAATACTTTGAGTCAACTCTAGACTTTGTGTTCCTAACAACCCTAATTTAAAGTATGAAATCATGATGGAGGCGCACAACACACCGTTTGCAATCCATCCTGGAAGTACCAAAATGTATCATGATATTCGTCATACATTTTGGTGGAGCAATATAAAGAGAGAGATAGCGCTGTTTATCTCAAGGTGTCTAACTTGTCAACGAGTCAAAGCGGAGCATCAAGTACCAAAAGGTCTATTGCAACCACTTGAAATTCCAGAATGGAAGTGGGAGCACATTACCATGGATTTCGTTACCGGTCTTCCTAAGGTTCCTCATGGTATAGATGCGATTTGGGTCATTGTTGATAGATTGACCAAGTCTGCTCATTTCTTACCGATACGAGAAACTTATACACTTGAACGTCTTGCTCGTATGTACATAAACGAGATTGTAAGACTGCATGGTATGCTAGTATCCATAGTTTCTGATCGAGACCCAAGATTCACTCCACGATTTTGGGTTAGTTTACAAAAAGCTATGGGCACGGATTTACGATATAGTTTGGCATATCATCCTCAGACGGACGGACAATCAGAGAGGACTATTCAAACTCTAGAAGATTTATTAAGACTCTGTGTCCTTGACTTCAAGGGAAGTTGGGACAAGTTCTTACCATTGGTGGAGTTTTCCTACAATAACAGTTATCAAGCAAGTACTGGCATGGCTCCATTCGAAGCATTGTATGGAAGAAAATTTTGTTCTCCAGTATGCTGGGATGAGGTGGGTAAAGCAACGTTGTTGGGACTGGAGTTGGTATGTATAACTATAGAAAAGATTCAAACGATCCGACAACGTATAAAAACCTCACAAGATCGACAAAAGAGTTATGCTGATCTTCATCGAAAGGACGTGGAATTTGATATAGGAGATCATGTGTTCTTACGTGTTGCTCCATGGAAAGGAGTTACGAGATTTGGAAAGAGAGGAAAGCTCAATCCTCGATTCATCGGTCCATTTTTAATCCTCGATCGGGTAGGAACTGTGGCTTATAGACTCGCTTTACCGCCAAGTATGTCTCGTGTTCATAACATTTTTAACATATCCATGTTATGTAAATATGTGGAAGACCTGAACCACATTATTGAGTTTGAACCGGACGAAATAGCAGAAGATTTGACGTATGAAGAAGTTCCTGTTCAAATCTTGGATAAGAAGGAACATATTCTACGCTCTAAGGTTATACCTCAAGTCAAAGTTTTGTGGAGAAACCACGATATTGAGGAAATGACTTGGGAGTTAGAATCTGAATTGAAATCAAGGTATCCTTACCTCTTCGACATACCAGGTACGTACCCTAATTTCGAGGGCGAAATTTCATAAGAAGGGGAGGCTGTAAGACCCCAATTTTTATAAATAAAGATGAATTTTCTATAAATATCATTTTTGAATATTATGGAGTTAATTTGATATAATGTTATAGTTGTGGGTAATATTTATAAATTTTGCAAAGTACGCAAGTTGATTGGTCGGGGAATATTCGTTTTAGTAGGGAATATTCGTACAACGACACAATCATTGGTGGACCCCACAACGGAATTATTGTCTGATTGTGAAAACGACAAAAATATTTTATTAAAAATAATGACGGAAGTTTTACCATTGATACTGTTGAACTACTCAGTAGTAAAAGTACAGTAAGACGTGTGGTTGCATAGTAGCATACGATATTGATTATTAATGCTTATGTGAGAAGTCACTCAGTTTGATTCAACTATTGTCAGTTAATAATATGAATTATTTAGCGATAATGAAGTTTTATTTTATTCGTATTATTAACGTAATAAAACAGAAACATCTTTTTATATAAAACAGAATACTTTATTAAAGTTATTCTATAAATAGAATATATTATATTTTATTTAAAAGATTTTTCTTTAAATTTGGACCGTCAGATTAAAGTAATCAATCTGGACCGTTCATGGATTAGTTACTATGTATTCCATTTTTCTATAAATAGCAGCTCATTCCTTCATTATTTCTTACGAATTCACTGAACTCTAGAGAGTGAAACTATAGAGAGAAACTATAGAGAGAGAGAAGAAAAGTATTCTGCTACTTAACTACTTCCTTATTTCAGTTCTTCTTTAAAACGGTAAGGGGTGTTATTCTTTCTTATTCATGAAGAGAACTGTTGTTATTCCATTTCTTATTATTCTGTTAGAATAACCTGTATACGCGGTCTACACTATACTTGGTGACATTCTTCTGTTATTCTGTTGGAACATCCTGTCTGTGTGTTTTACACCGGACCTGGTTCCGCTTTTATTATTACTCTGTTGGAACATCCTGTCTGTGTGTTTTACATCGGACCTGGTTCCGTCTTGTTATTATTCTGTTGGAACATCCTATCTGTGCGTATACGCCGGACTTGGTTCCATTATTTATTATTCTGTCGGAATATCCTGTCTGTGCATTTACGCCGGACCTGGTTCCATTATTTATTATTCTGTTGGAATAACCTGTCTGTGCGGTCTATCGCATGCCGGGTGATTTCTTTTGTTATTCCATTCTTTATTATACTCAGTTGGTTAAGTTTTAACTTCTATACTCCATGAAATTAGTGGAATATCCTTGATAATTGCGGTTCATCCAGTATCTTTTCATGAAAATATTCTTCTAAGCATTCTTGAATTTTACTCCACAAAGCAGTATCATGTTGACAATTTGGACGTTGTTAATTCTTGGATAAATTAATTTTTGAACTTGTTTTATTGAATTCTTATATCATTGTCATCATCCTCATGTTTATAAAATGTTGAAAGTCATCTATGGCATGTAATGCATAGATGGGCTTGGTATGATTATAACTAGGGATTATTTGGTGTAATCATGACCGTAATATTTTAAATGATATGGTAAAAGTCCTCATTGGCCCGTAGTGCATTGATGGACAGTTGTTGGCATGATCATGACCATTAATGAATACACGAATATCCTTAGCCGTAGTGCAGGAGTGATTCGTTGACGTGAATTATTTTATTAAGCTGAGTCCCAGCGATAACAGTGTTGAAAAATCTTTTAAATCATAGAAGATAGTAGATTTTATTCTCTACTTGACTCTTTTAATGGATTGCTTGTTCCGCTGCAGTTAAACTTGATGTTCGTTATATTTTATCAGTTTAACACTGTTGAAGGCTAATGATAATTTATTCTGCATTATCTTAGTCATAATATTTCTTACTGGGCTAGTTGAGCTCACCCTTTCTTTCACTGTTCTCTTCAGGAAATGAGAATATAGCTGGGACGAGTCGGGGAACGGAGTGATGGACCAGATGATAGTATTAGTAGTCCTCACTATTCTATTAAATAGTGTGACAATAATTGTAATGAGGACTCCTTTTGAGTTTGTATAGTCTCTAGTAGACAATAATTGTATTCAAACTCACAGTTATGTTTTGTCGTATTGTACACGACAGTTGTATTAGTAAGTTGTATTTGTATTTTGTACCGTGTATCTGACGACCCAAGATGGGTGATGTATACCTAATTTTGGGGGCGTCACATCCAAGTTTCGAGAATTTTCTTCAACTTGGAAAAATTTAATAAGTTCTTGCATAGTCATTGCATCTTTGTTTTGTTTAAATTCCTTTCAACAATCTTTCCATGAAGATGGTAACTTTGAAATAATTGTCGATACTTGAAACCCTTCGTCATGGCTATGGCCTTCCGACACAATTTGATTCATAATAATTTGAAGTTCATGTACTTGCAGCATAACAGATTTGTTATCTATCATTTGATAACAAATAATGAACTTACTAGACATTTTTTATTTCCGGCATCCTCAATTTTGTATTTGTTGTCGAGATCCTCCCATAATTCCCTTGTTGTCTGTTCCATGAATTTGGCTTCATACACATCGTACAACGAATTGGATAGTGCATTTGAAATGTACCATTTACACATAAAGTTATCTTGTTCCCATTTTTTTTGATTCTTCATTTCTGCCGATGTCTCATCTTCAATTTTCTTCTCATTTAGCACATGAGAGATTTTTAATGCCGTTAAGCAAAAATACATTTTGCTTTTCCAATGTCTGAAGAATATTTGTTAATTTAATTCAAGCTATTTTTTGAATTGTTGTCCTCCATGGTAATATAATCTTAAGATTGTTGAAAATTTTACTTTGTAGGAAGATATAGATCAACAATATTCCTGCTTGAATCGAATGGTTGACCACTCTTTCCTTAAGACTATATTCGTCCCTTACATTTGCTACACAGGGTTACTGCGAATTAGTCTCCCAAGATAAGACAGGCCCAGATTTTATTATGTACTAGAATTTGTTATGTAGGAACAAATCTAGTGCTAAACTATACATGAGAGAAGAAAATTATAACAAGAAAAATATATAGAATACTAATTTTTCTTAAGAACATGGAAAGGATTGAATAATTTTCGGTTAGTAATTTGGGTTGATTTGTAACCTGAATGTTGTTACCATGACTTGAACTCAAGTCCTTAATATCAACACCTCTCTCTTATCCAACTAAACCAATATTATATATATATATATATATATATATATATATATATATATATATATATATATATATATATATATAGTATAGATATTAGCGGCTAGTTCAAACTGTTAGCAAGAATGGCTTAATGAAGAATAATAATATCAACAATCTGTTATAGCTAACATCTATAATATCTTTCTAAATCAGCATATTAAAGATATAAATATAAGAGATGCTAATTTAAAGGAGCCAAAAGGATACTAAAAATAAGATAAAAAGACTACATAACTATAATAGTATGTTTCCTTAAAAGACTGCAATATCAAATCAAAACAATTTCTTAGCTAAACCAACTCCTTAAAAAACTCCAATTCGAATTAGAATTGACTTCATAGCAAACCAATTTTATTAAAAATACCAATTCAGCATATATTAAATGTGACGCCCCCAAAAATAGGTATACATCACCCATCTTGGGTCGCCAGATACATGGTACATAATTCAAATATAACTTACTAATACAACTGTCGTGTACAATACGACAAAACATAAACTGTGAGTTTGAATACAAATATTGTCTTCTAGAGAGTATCCATACTCAAAAGGAGTCCTCATTACAATTATTATCACACTATTACATAGAATAGTGAGGACTACTAATGCTATCATCTAGGACCATCACTTCGTTTCCCGACTCGTCCCAGCTACGTTCTCATTTCCTGAAGAGAATAGTGAAAGATAGGGTGAGCTCAACTAGCCCAGTAAGAAATATTATGACTAAGATAATGCAGAATAAATTATCATTAGTCTTCAACAATGTTAAACTAATAAAATACAATAGACATCAAGTTTAACTGCAGCGGAACCAACAATCCATTAAAAGAGTCAAGTAGAGAATAAAATCTACTATCTTTTATGATTTAAAAGGTTTTTCATAACTTTTATCGCTGAGACACAGCTAAAAAAATAATCCACATCATCGAATCACCCCTGCACTACGGCCAAAGATATTCTTTAGTATCACGACCACGAATTATCCATGCACTACGGGCCAAAGATAATCGCGTTTTCATCAACGGTCCTGATCATGCCATAAAACAATTCATCTTTGCACTACGGCCAAAGAGAATCCATAGTCATAATCATACCAAAAATTTCCATCAATGCACTACGGGCCAATGAGAACTTTTTCCACATTATTTGTAACATTACGGTCATGATTACACCGAATAATCTCTAGTCATAATCATACCAAGTCCATCTATGCAATACAGGCCACAGATGACTTTCAACAAAATATAAACATAAGGATGATGACAATAATATAAGAATTCAATAAAACAAGTTCAAGAATTAATTTATTCAGGAACTAATAACGTCCAAGTTGTCAACATGATACTGCTTTATGCAGTAAAATTCAAGAATACTCAGAAGAATATTTTCATGAAAAGATACTAGATGAAGCACAAATATCAAGGATATTCTACTAATTTTATGGAGTATAAAAGTCAAAACTTTAACCAACTAAGTATAATAAAGAATGGAATAACAAAAGAAATCACCATGCATGCGGTACTTTGCATAGACAGGTTATTCCAACAGATTAATAAGTAACGAAACCAGGTCCGGCGTAAACGCACAAACAGGATATTCCAACAGAATAATAATAAAGACGGAACCAGGTCTGGCGTAAAATGAACAGACAGGATATTCCAACAGAATAATAATAAAGACGGAACCAGGTCCGGCGCAAACTCACAGACATGATATTCCAACAGAATAATAATAAAGACAGAATCAGGTCCGGTGTAAAACACACAGACAGGACGTTCCAACAGAATAATAGAAGAATATCACCAAGTATAGGGTAGACCGCGTATACAGGTTATTCCAACAGAATAATAAGAAATGGAATAACAACAGTTCTCTTCATGAATAAGAAAGAATAACACCCCTTACGGGTACAATAAATAATATCCCTTACCTTTGAAAGAAGAGTATTCCGACTGGTAGGGCGAGAATATACTCGAAGAAACTTGTACTACGCTCAAAGCTATTTTAAACTCTAAAGAAATACGCTCAAGATTATAGAAGAAGAACTCTCTCTATAGTTTCTCTCTCTAGAGTTTCAGTAAATTCGTAAGAAAATAATGGAGGAATGAGCTTCTATTTATAGGAAAATGGAATGCATAGTAACTAATCCATAAACGGTCCAGATTGATTACTTTAATATGACGGTCCATATTTAAAGAAAAATCGTTTAAATAAAATATAATATATTCTATTTATAGAATAACTTTAATAAAGTATTCTGTTTTATATAAAAAGATATTTCTGTTTTATTACGTTAATAATACGAATAAAACAAAACATCATTATCGCTAAATAATTCATATTATTAACTGACAATAATTGAATCAAACTGAGTGACTTCTCACATAAGCATTAATAATCAATACCGTATGCTACTATGCAACCACACGTATTACTGTACTTTTACTACCAAGTAGTTCAACAGTATCAACGGTAAAACTTCCGCCGTTATTTTTAATAAAATATATTTGTCGTTTTCTCAATCCGACAATAATTCTGTTGTGGGGTCCACCAATAATTATGCCGTCGTACGAATATTTCCCGATAAAAATAATATTCCCCGACCAATCGAATATAATACAACAACTTCCATACTTTGCAAAATTTATAAATACAACCCACAACTATAACATTATCTCAAATTCACACTATAATATTTTAAAAAAATATTTCGAAAAAAATTAAATCTTTATTCATAAAATCCGGGGTTTCACATTAAACAAGGTACTTTCCAGCTATATTAGTTTTCTTGAAGGATGACAATTTAAAATACAATCATACTTCTAAGAATAGGTAACTTCCTTAATATGCTCCAATTGACAAAGTCTGTTAGTTAAAAAGATTTTCAGCATAAATTATGCATGCCATATCTTTTATCAAAAAATAGCCCAAAAAATAATTCATTCAATCCATAAAATAACCAACTTGCATAAACATATTTACTATATATTATTTTCAACAAACCATTACAAAATCAATTCAGCTCATTTAATAACTTATAATCTCTAGCATATTATCATCATTAAAATTATAAAGTATAAAAACTAACATTTTTTCCTTTTTGATGGTGACAATATATTAAACTTTGTAATCTACATGATCCCCCTTAATTTATGCATATAATAAATATGATATCCAAACATATTATAACAAACATATATCATAACATTCAAATCCAAACAATTAATCAAATCTCAATAGCAATCAAATCTCATGGCCATCATTTGCATATTCCAACACAATATAGTATCTAAATATCAACAAAAATACCAAATATTTTTTCCCTTTTGTCATCAACAAAAAATAATTCATATCAATTTAGTTGAATTTAGATATCTCATCCCCCTAGTCAATATTAAAAGAAATAAGCGTAAGGATAAAGAATAACACTAGAGCAAGCTTATAACAAAATCACATATAGCAAGTAAACAATATGATCATACCTTTGATTTATTACCTATATATCAACATTGCTATTACCAGTAGTAAGATTGATAGATATGCTCCTTAGTGTAGCTTTGGATTTTGTATTTTCATAATAAAAAATCTCTTCAAAAGCTCTTTTTGTAATACTTGTGAATTTTATAAATAATATTAATATTGAAAATAAACATGTTTGAATATTTAATTTGAATACATATATATTTTGTGACATGAAATGTGATAATTTAATTAAATTGAATTAAGTATGAGATAATCGAGAGATGTGGTGGAAATGATAATGAAGCTTAATTAAGCTAATATGGTATGCCTAGTGTGACATAACAATGGACTAAGTAATTCATTAATTTAATTAATGAGGAAATGATGATTAAATAATGTGATGGACTAATAGTTATTATTTTAATTATTTATTTGTTATGTGTAAATTATATGCGTGGTGTGATCTTATGGATACTTAATAAAATTGCATCATACATGAAAGATCAAATGTGATATTAAGAATAATATTATAATATAAATAATTATTATGTAAGACTATATGGTAAACAAAAGCTTGAGTATGTAATTTACTAAGCTTGTATAAAGGAGCCTTGTGTGACATAATGATTTATGGTGAATCTTAAATGTGTATTTTAGTATTATGGAAGAAAGTTAATTAATAGAAAAACAAATATTCGATATTAATTATCATTATGATATTTGGGTGTAATTGAAATAATAAGTTTTATGTAAAATAATGGGTTGTGAATATCCTACTAATTTATGTCTTAGCCCAACTAATTGTAGAATAACAATGGCCCAATAATGTGAACCTAGGTAGTAATACTAGACCTTGTAAGCCCAAAAAAGGGAACTCACATTAAAAATGCTGACGTTCATTTACTAGTGCAGTGTAATTAAAACCCTTGTCCTGAAATTTCAGTCCCATTCTTTTACCTTAGCTACATATAGGCCATTGTCCTACTCCTACATTACGTAATATCAGAGGTTGGAATTATGGTTGGGAGCATGGTGGAGAGGGAGTAGTTGCAAGCTTTTCACCAACTCCTTCTTAACCCTCATCTCCTTCCTTCTTCCATTGGTTTAATTCATAGGGCAAAACCCAGTAGTTGGATAATAGCTTGGCTATATATAGGATCCTTCCCTTCATTAATCAAGCTGCTAAGATTTTCTTTGCTGAGACTATTAGTTCAATTGAGAGAGTCAGTGAGGTTGAGAGTTGAGAGTTGAGAGTTGAGAGTTAAGAGAGTAATATGAGAACTCTTGCACTTCCATAAGTAGTAAGAGAAGAAGAAGTAATTTGAGATCATCAAAGGTACTTAAATTCTAATTACTCTACAATTTTGTAAGCATAAATCAAGTATAGAATGGTGAAATCATGATGATTATTGTTGGTCATAAATCTAATTAAGCACGGAATGCAAGTATACGTGGTCAACAAGTAATATAATGAAAGTAGAGTATCGATCACATGAGGAATTATTTAATTAAAATTACTAAGCACTAACCTGTAACCAACTTAATCTTATTTAAACAATTGATTTAATAAGATGAATTAACATAATTACTTAAACTAATGCTAACTACACCAAAAATGAAACTAGATAATAAGGACTTGAGACTACAATTTCACCTATTATTTCATTTAAATCAATACACTTCCCGTTAAGCCTAATTAATTATATCGGATTGTTAATCAAGAACACCAAGGTAAAATATGAACATCTCTCGATGCACCATACCCATATCAGCTTAAATCCATATATGATAGAATTAAGAAGAAAACCCTAATTAACTAATCCACTATATCTATACGTGAATTACAATTAAAAAGTGTTTAAGCACAAGTTCTTATCGGATTACATGCGGTGCATAAGTATATCTTCATCCTAGGCATGAATCATTAATTCCATCGCCATGTAGAAGTCACAAACACATGCTATTATGACCAGATCTAAACCCATAATTCATTTCTCAATTTCCTATGGATTATCACTGTAATGGATATATGGCCAATCAATTAAACAATTGATCACAAATCATAATAGGCAATCAAGTAAAAATAAATAAAACTAAGAAGGAAGCATATCAAAATAAACTAGTCAATAAGATTCATTGTAATCCCAAAATAGAGCTTAGCTCATTATTGAGCTAGAATCCATGATCCACAATAACATAAACATTGAAAGATACAAAGAGATAAGAAGAGAATTTAGGGTTTGAGGTGAGAAAATCTGAATTCCCGTGCTTCTAATGTGAATCTCCAATGCTTTTTAAGAGCTTCAATCTTTAGATCTAATATAATCTAGGGTTTTGTAATCTAATCTAATCTAATCTAAGAAAGAAGGAATATACAAGATGGATTTATCCCCAAAGGGATTTACTGAGTCTTAGATGTAAGACCCCAACTTATTAATGAATAAAATCAAATTTTCTCTAAATATTATTGTGAATAATAAGGGGTTAATTTGATATAATACTTTGGTTATGGGTGAAATGTGCAAATTTTGCAAAATAAGCAAGTGGTTATAAAATATTTATTTTTGGTCGGTGAATATTCGGTTGGTCGTGGAATATTCTTGCTGTCGGGGAATATTCGTACGACGACGCAGCCTTGTGTGGGCCCCATAACGGAAAGCGATTGGATGAAGAAAACGACAAGTATAAGTTGTTTATAAATAACGGCGTAGTTGTTACCGTTAATACTGTTGGAATACCCGGTGGTTAAAATACAGTAGCACACGGTATTGCACCAATTATTGATTCTTACGTAAGAAGGCACTACTCAATAATTGTTACAGTAGTTATTATTCAATATTTTATTTTATTGATTCAATAATTGATGCGTTGATATTTTATATTATTGTTGTTTCAATAATTGTTGCTGCACAGTATTTTCATTTATCAGATCAATAATTCATATTATTTGAATAATATTATTAGATAACATTATTGGCAATGTCTAGAAAGTTCTGTCTAAGGAGAGGTTTGGTCATCTAATTGCGCGCCAGTAAGGAGAAATCCTTATTGGAAAGCCCCCTCTTTCCTGGGAACGGCCTGGTTGTCATAAATGTGATTCTGTAATATTATTTATGAATAATTAATTATTGATTCATATGATAAGGAAATATTTATTTTATGTGGATATAAATGAGGGATATATTTTTGTGGTTAAAAATGAAGGAGTTAATGTTGAGGTTTTTATCCATATTTTTGTCGGAATGGAGGTATTAAAAATCAGGGTTTTTGAGATATTTTGCGGGGGTTATAATTTTTAATCCGACCGTTGGATCGTGGTAATTTTTGGATATGTTATACATATATAAGTTGAGTATATGCCCACAAATTTTGAACCGTTAAAAATGAACGTATGATTTATTATGAATTTTACAAGATGACTGGTTCAGAAATTGTTGAATTTTCGGAGTTTATCATTTTGATGGAAAATTCTAGAATTGGTGGGCCCCACTTGTGGTTGGTGAAGAAATGTGCTGAATTATATTTCAAATGTGGTAGGTGGGAATAGTAGCAGGTAAAGCCATCAGGTTGCAGGTCAAACCTACCAAAATTTTCCTATAAATAGAGGGCTAAGTTAGAATTGAAAATTACACCAGAAACAAGTTTTCTCTCTTTCTCTCTCTAGATTATTGAGTGTATTTTGTGAGTATTTAGATACTTTGAGAATTTCTATTCATCAGAGCAAGTTTCTTTCAGCCTTATACCGGTATTCCGACCAGAAGTACTGATATTTTGAGGTAAGGGATATTATTTTCTTCTTAATGATATTATTTTCTTCAATATTGATATGAGTTTTTATCAAATTTGGAACTTTTTGTGTCGGGGGTTACTATTCACGTATACGGCACTATTCACGTATACGGCACTATTCACGAATACGGCACTATTCACCGAAAAATAAAATTTTCCCTTTTTGTCCAAGATGTCTATTATGGTTGCTATCTTTGATTGTATCCATGTTTTGATCTTTATTTTTGAATTCTGCTTCACAATTGATTATTATGAAGTATTATTGATCTTGGATAAACTGTTATACGAATCTCTACTATTTGTCCTTCTGTCTCATTGGATTCGTTCTCTTTAAGATATTTTTCATCATCCTCAGTCCTAAATGATGATATTACTGAATATCTTTGGCCTGTAGTGCAAAGATGTATAATTACTTGATGAATATCTTTGGCCTGTAGTGCAAAGATGAACAGGTGTTGAGATGAACATGACCGACTGATGATACAAATGAATATCTTTGGCCTGTAGTGCAAAGATGAATATTTGGTTAAAGATGATTATTAATTGATGTTACAGGGATAAAATATTGATGATGGACTTTTAAATCTTAGAAGATAGTAGAATTCTTTCTCTACTTGACTCTTCTAATGGTTTGCTGTTTCCGCTGCAGTTGTTGATCTAAAACTTGTTGTCGATTATATTTTATCAGATTTTTCCCTGTTGAAGACTAACGATAATTTGTTGTATATTATCTTAGTCATAATATTCTTTACTGGGCTAGTTGAGCTCACCCTTTTCCTTTTTGTTCCATTTTTCTTCTCAGGAGGTGAGAACATAGCAGGATCTAGTCGGGGTATGGAGTGATGGTTCTAGAAAGATGTATTAGCAGTCCTCACTATTTCTGTAAAATAGTGTTTGAATAATTGTAATGAGGATTTATTTGAGTGTGGATATTGTCTAGAAGACAATATTTGTATTTAAACTCACAGTATGTGTTGTCGTATTTTGCACGACAATTGTATTATTGAAGTTGTAGTTTGCTTTCTGTACCATGTATTTGGCGACTCAGAATGGGTGTTGTATACCTATTCTGGGGGCGTCACAGTTGGTATCAGAGCTTAGGGATATGATCCCTGGCTGAGATGTGAGACAAGAACTAGGAGGGGAGAGACGGGGAATTCCTTCGCTAGTATGACCTGACTAAGTTTATTTGGTGTTTATTTGGTCGGTCAGAGTATAGGGATAATATATGACATGACTATTAACCCTTGTTTTATGGCAGTATTTAAGAATGGCAGCTGAGAACGTTAATAATGGAGTAAATCAGACCGTGGAGACACCTTTGATCACTACCCAGGGGAACGTGCAACAGGAAGGCAATATTCCTCCTGTAAACAACGTTACCGAGCAAACGATGAATGATGGAATGTTTAGGAGCTTTTTGCAGTTCATGCAAAATCAGACGAGGGAGACTCGTGTGCAGAATACGGGTGGAAATGATAACAACGCGCGGTTTGTCACAGCTAAGCAGTTCAAAGAATTGGGACCACCCGAATTTAAGGGAAAGCCGGATCCGATCATGGCGGAAACGTGGGTCAAGCAAATTACCAAGATATTTGATGTCTTGGGATGCACGGAGGAACAGAAGGTTCCATTCGCCACATTTATGTTCCGCGGTGAGGCAGACTACTGGTGGGAGTCTGTGAAGCGTACCCAGCCTGACGCACTCAACATGTCCTGGGAAACATTTCAAAAACTGTTCAATGACAAGTACTTTCCTGAAAGTATTCGTCATATGAAGGAGGTTGAGTTTATTAGACTGGAACAAAACAACATGACGGTGTCCCAGTACGAGGCGAAGTTTGCAGAGTTATCCAGGTTTGCACCTCATTTGGTCGAAAATGAGGAACGAATGACGCGGATGTTTCTGAGAGGTTTAAAACCTGAGATTCGTCAATACCTTATCTCTCATAAATTTTCTCTGTATTCAGACGTTGTCAACAGGGCCCAATTATTAGAGAGAGATAATGAGTATACTCAACCGAGGGACCACAACCAGGGTCATACCGGTGACAGCAATCATCAGAGCGATGATAACTAACGAGGAGGGAAAAATACGAACAAAGGCGGTAACCACTCGGGTGGTCATCGTGGCCATGATAATAGGAGAGGTGAGTCAAGTGGAAATTTCAGAAAGAGGAGATTCAACAATGACGGGAAGACATCAGCACCAGCACCAGCACCAACAACAAATTTTAGGGGAGGAGAACGACCGCCAGTTAGATGTTACAAATGCGGGAAAGAGGGACATATCAGCCCAAACTGTCCACAACAATCCAAGGTGTGTTACAACTGTGGGAAGGAAGGCCACATCGCTCGAGATTGTACTATAGCGAAACCAAGTTCAGCGGGAGTGGTGATTCCAAGGGCAGTCCCGGATAAGGCGAAATCAGCGGTTCCTGGAAGAGCGTTTGTCGTAACTGGCCAAAACGTGAGAAACCCGAACGAGGTGATCACGGGTAAGCTAATCTTGAATTCTTGCGAAGTTTATACTTTACTAGATACCGATTCTACCCATTCTTTTATCTCTCCTGCTTGTGCTCAACGTTTAAACTTGACTCCGGAGAAATTGGACTTTAACTTATCTGTTGAAACTCCGTTGGGTGAAACCTTCGTTACATCTACAGTTTATAAATCTTGCATGATCCAAGTTGGCACTATCACATTACCTGTTGATCTTATCTCTTTAAAGATACTTGCTTTTGATGTGATTTTAGGAATTGATTGGTTAACCACTCATCATGCTAAAATTGATTGTTTTCGTAAGGTTGTTAGTTTTCATATTCCTAACCAACCTGTTATACGAATTCAAACTACTAAACCACTAAAATCAGTCACTGTCATATCAAGCCACAAAGCTATTCGTTTATTAAAAAACGGATGTCAAGCTTTCTTAGCCCATGTTATGGATTTGAACAAAGACAAGTCAGATTTGAATAATATTTCTATTGTTAGAGAATTTTCCGATGTATTTCCTGAAGAACTTCCCGGTCTACCCCCGGAACGAGAAATTGAATTCTTTATTGACCTTGAACCCGGTACAAAGCCCATTTCTAAAACCCCATATCGAATGGCTCCTATTGAACTTCAGGAGTTAAAAGTCCAACTACAGGAGTTGTTGGACATCGGTTTTATTCGTCCTAGTACGTCTCCTTGGGGTGCTCCTGTTTTATTCGTAAAGAAGAAAGACGGGAGTATGCGACTTTGTATTGACTATCGAGAATTGAACCATGTCACCATCAAGAATAGGTATCCGCTACCTCGCATTGATGACCTGTTTGACCAGTTGCAAGGAGCACAATTCTTTTCAAAGATCGATCTTCGTTCTGGATATCATCAGCTGAAGATTAAAACTGAGGATATTCCAAAGACTGCCTTCAGAACTCGGTACGGGCATTATGAATTCTTAGTAATGTCTTTTGGATTGACTAATGCTCCTGCTGCCTTCATGGATATGATGAACCGTGTATTCAAAGAATATTTGGATCAGTTCGTTGTTGTCTTTATTGATGACATCCTCATCTATTCCAAAAGCCGTGAAGATCATGAGCGCCATTTGAAGCTGGTACTGCAAAGGCTTCGTGAAAACAAGCTATATGCCAAACTGAAGAAATGCGAGTTCTGGCTTGAGGAAGTAGCATTCCTTGGGCACGTGGTGTCAAAACATGGAGTATCTGTCGACCCGGCGAAGATTGATGCCATACAAAGTTGGGAGCAACCGAAGTCGGTAACCGAAGTACGTAGCTTTCTGGGCTTAGCTGGTTATTATCGGAGATTTGTGGAAGGATTTTCTCGAATCGCTACTCCGTTAACTCAGCTGACTCGGAAAGATACAAAATTCGTATGGAGTGAGGAATGCGAGAAGAGTTTCCAAGAACTCAAGAGGAGACTCATTTCGGCACCTGTTTTGACAATACCATCTGGTTCGGATGGATTTGTTATCTACAGCGATGCTTCAGGCAAAGGGTTAGGATGTGTTCTCATGCAACATGGGAAAGTCATAGCCTATGCCTCACGACAACTCAAAGAATATGAGAGGAATTATCCTACTCATGATTTGGAGTTGGCAGCAGTCGTTTTTTGCGTTGAAGATCTGGAGACACTACCTGTATGGGGAGAAAGTGGAGATCTATACAGATCATAAAAGCCTCAAATATTTCTTCACCCAAAAGGAACTCAACATGCGGCAACGACGTTGGCTTGAGCTGTTGAAAGATTACGATCATACCATCCAATACCATCCTGGAAAAGCAAACGTAGTAGCTGACGCATTGAGTAGAAGATCATATGCGGGTACGAGTGCAATGTTTTTAACACAAAGGCCCATTTTGTATGACTTGCAAAGGATGGAGATAGAGATGAAGGCTCCAAGTACCCACATGATGATATCAAATATACGAGTAGAACCGACTTTAATCGATAAAGTTAAAGCTGCTCAAGCTACGAATATAGAGCTGATGCGTATGAAGAAGAAAGTGCAAGAAGGTGCTATTCCAGAAGCAAGAATCGATGAAGAAGGAATACTTCGAGTCAACTCCAGACTTTGTGTTCCTAACGATTTTGACTTGAAGCATAGAATAATGATGGAGGCACACAACACACCGTTTGCAATCCATCCTGGGAGTACCAAAATGTATCACGATCTTCGACATACATTTTGGTGGAGCAATATGAAAAGAGAGATCGCGGAGTTTATCTCGAGATGTTTAACTTGTCAACGTGTAAAAGCGGAGCATCAAGTACCAAAGGGTCCATTGCAACCACTTGAGATTCCGAAATGGAAGTGGGAACACATTACTATGGATTTTGTTACAGGTCTTCCCAAGGTTTCTCAAGGCATAGATGCGATTTGGGTTATTGTTGATAGATTAACCAAGTCCGCTCATTTCTTGCCGATACGTGAGACTTATTCCCTTGAACGTCTTGCTAGTATGTACGTGAACGAGATTGTGAGATTGCATGGCATGCCAGTATCCATAGTTTCGGATCGTGACCCAAGATTCACTTCACGATTTTGGGTTAGCTTGCAGAAAGCTATGGGCACGGATTTACGATTTAGTTCAGCATACCATCCTCAAACGGACGGACAATCAGAGAGGACTATTCAAACTCTTGAAGATCTATTAAGACTTTGTGTCTTAGATCTCAAAGGGAGTTGGGATAAGTACCTACCATTGGTGGAATTCTCCTACAACAACAGTTATCAGGCGAGCATAGGTATGGCTCCATTTGAGGCGTTGTATGGAAGAAAATGTCGTTCTCCAGTATGCTGGGACGAGGTGGGTGAAGCAACATTGTTGGGACCAGAATTGGTACGCATTACTACAGAGAAGATCCAAACGATTCGACAACGTATACAAACGGCACAGGATCGACAAAAGAGTTATGCGGATCTTCATCGGAAGGACGTGGAATTTAATATTGGGGATCATGTATTGTTACGTGTTGCACCATGGAAGGGAGTTACAAGATTTGGGAAGAGAGGAAAGCTCAATCCAAGATTTGTTGGTCCATTTGAGATTCTTGAGCGAATAGGAAATGTGGCATATAGACTCGCATTACCTCCAAGCATGTCTCGTGTTCATAATATTTTTCACATATCTATGCTTCGTAAATATGTTAAAGACCCGAACCACATTATTGAGTTAGAACCAGACGAGATAGCTGAAGATTTAACGTACGAGGAGGTACCTGTTAAGATCTTGGATAGGAAAGAGCATGTCCTACGCACGAAGGTTATACCACAAGTTAAGGTTTTGTGGAGAAACCATGCTATTGAAGAAATGACCTGGGAGTTGGAATCAGAAATGAAAGCGAGGTATCCTCACCTTTTTGAAACATCAGGTACGTACGTCAATTTCGAGGACGAAATTTCATAAGGAGGGGAGGTTGTAAGACCCCAACTTATTAATGAATAAAATCAAATTTTCTCTAAATATTATTGTGAATAATAAGGGGTTAATTTGATATAATACTTTGGTTATGGGTGAAATGTGCAAATTTTGCAAAATAAGCAAGTGGTTATAAAATATTTATTTTTGGTCGGTGAATATTCGGTTGGTCGTGGAATATTCTTGCTGTCGGGGAATATTCGTACGACGACGCAGCCTTGTGTGGGCCCCATAACGGAAAGCGATTGGATGAAGAAAACGACAAGTATAAGTTGTTTATAAATAACGGCGTAGTTGTTACCGTTAATACTGTTAGAATACCCGGTGGTTAAAATACAGTAGCACACGGTATTGCACCAATTATTGATTCTTACGTAAGAAGGCACTACTCAATAATTGTTACAGTAGTTATTATTCAATATTTTATTTTATTGATTCAATAATTGATGCGTTGATATTTTATATTATTGTTGTTTCAATAATTGTTGCTGCACAGTATTTTCATTTATCAGATCAATAATTCATATTATTTGAATAATATTATTAGATAACATTATTGGCAATGTCTAGAAAGTTCTGTCTAAGGAGAGGTTTGGTCATCTAATTGCGCGCCAGTAAGGAGAAATCCTTATTGGAAAGCCCCCTCTTTCCTGGGAACGGCCTGGTTGTCATAAATATGATTCTGTATTATTATTTATGAATAATTAATTATTGATTCATATGATAAGGAAATATTTATTTTATGTGGATATAAATGAGGGATATATTTTTGTGGTTAAAAATGAAGGAGTTAATGTTGAGGTTTTTATCCATATTTTTGTCGGAATGGAGGTATTAAAAATCAGGGTTTTTGAGATATTTTGCGGGGGTTATAATTTTTAATCCGACCGTTGGATCGTGGTAATTTTTGGATATGTTATACATATATAAGTTGAGTATATGCCCACAAATTTTGAACCGTTAAAAATGAACGTATGATTTATTATGAATTTTACAAGATGACTGGTTCAGAAATTGTTGAATTTTCGGAGTTTATCATTTTGATGGAAAATTCTAGAATTGGTGGGCCCCACTTGTGGTTGGTGAAGAAATGTGCTGAATTATATTTCAAATGTGGTAGGTGGGAATAGTAGCAGGTAAAGCCATCAGGTTGCAGGTCAAACCTACCAAAATTTTCCTATAAATAGAGGGCTAAGTTAGAATTGAAAATTACACCAGAAACAAGTTTTCTCTCTTTCTCTCTCTAGATTATTGAGTGTATTTTGTGAGTATTTAGATACTTTGAGAGTTTCTATTCATCAGAGCAAGTTTCTTTCAGCCTTATACCGGTATTCCGACCAGAAGTACTGATATTTTGAGGTAAGGGATATTATTTTCTTCTTAATGATATTATTTTCTTCAATATCATTATGCTGAAATATTGATATGAGTTTTTATCAAATTTGGAACTTTTTGTGTCGGGGGTTACTATTCACGTATACGGCACTATTCACGAATACGGCACTATTCACCGAAAAATAAAATTTTCCCTTTTTGTCCAAGATGTCTATTATGGTTGCTATCTTTGATTGTATCCATGTTTTGATCTTTATTTTTGAATTCTGCTTCACAATTGATTATTATGAAGTATTATTGATCTTGGATAAACTGTTATACGAATCTCTACTATTTGTCCTTCTGTCTCATTGGATTCGTTCTCTTTAAGATATTTTTCATCATCCTCAGTCCTAAATGATGATATTACTGAATATCTTTGGCCTGTAGTGCAAAGATGTATAATTACTTGATGAATATCTTTGGCCTGTAGTGCAAAGATGAACAGGTGTTGAGATGAACATGACCGACTGATGATACAAATGAATATCTTTGGCCTGTAGTGCAAAGATGAATATTTGGTTAAAGATGATTATTAATTGATGTTACAGGGATAAAATATTGATGATGGACTTTTAAATCTTAGAAGATAGTAGAATTCTTTCTCTACTTGACTCTTCTAATGGTTTGTTGTTTCCGCTGCAGTTGTTGATCTAAAACTTGTTGTCGATTATATTTTATCAGATTTTTCCCTGTTGAAGACTAACGATAATTTGTTGTATATTATCTTAGTCATAATATTCTTTACTGGGCTAGTTGAGCTCACCCTTTTCCTTTTTGTTCCATTTTTCTTCTCAGGAGGTGAGAACATAGCAGGATCTAGTCGGGGTATGGAGTGATGGTTCTAGAAAGATGTATTAGCAGTCCTCACTATTTCTGTAAAATAGTGTTTGAATAATTGTAATGAGAATTTATTTGAGTGTGGATATTGTCTAGAAGACAATATTTGTATTTAAACTCACAGTATGTGTTGTCGTATTTTGCACGACAATTGTATTATTGAAGTTGTAGTTTGCTTTCTGTACCATGTATTTGGCGACTCAGAATGGGTGTTGTATACCTATTCTGGGGGCGTCACAGTTGGTATCAGAGCTTAGGGATATGATCCCTGGCTGAGATGTGAGACAAGAACTAGGAGGGGAGAGACGGGGAATTCCTTCGCTAGTATGACCTGACTAAGTTTATTTGGTGTTTATTTGGTCGGTCAGAGTATAGGGATAATATATGACATGACTATTAACCCTTGTTTTATGGCAGTATTTAAGAATGGCAGCTGAGAACGTTAATAATGGAGTAAATCAGACCGTGGAGACACCTTTGATCACTACCCAGGGGAACGTGCAACAGGAAGGCAATATTCCTCCTGTAAACAACGTTAACGAGCAAACGATGAATGATGGAATGTTTAAGAGCTTTTTGCAGTTCATGCAAAATCAGACGAGGGAGACTCGTGTGCAGAATACGGGTGGAAATGATAACAACGCGCGGTTTGTCACAGCTAAGCAGTTCAAAGAATTGGGACCACCCGAATTTAAGGGAAAGCCGGATCCGATCATGGCGGAAACGTGGGTCAAGCAAATTACCAAGATATTTGATGTCTTGGGATGCACGGAGGAACAGAAGGTTCCATTCGCCACATTTATGTTCCGCGGTGAGGCAGACTACTGGTGGGAGTCTGTGAAGCGTACCCAGCCTGACGCACTCAACATGTCCTGGGAAACATTTCAAAAACTGTTCAATGACAAGTACTTTCCTGAAAGTATTCGTCATATGAAGGAGGTTGAGTTTATTAGACTGGAACAAAACAACATGACGGTGTCCCAGTACGAGGCGAAGTTTGCAGAGTTATCCAGGTTTGCACCTCATTTGGTCGAAAATGAGGAACGAATGACGCGGATGTTTCTGAGAGGTTTAAAACCTGAGATTCGTCAATACCTTATCTCTCATAAATTTTCTCTGTATTCAGACGTTGTCAACAGGGCCCAATTATTAGAGAGAGATAATGAGTATACCTTATCTCTCATAAATTTTCTCTCTTTCAGTCTTATCTTTGGTTTGACCCTTCTCATGGACCAAATCCCATTCAACATTTCCCAGTCATAAGTGAAGAGTCGAAATCTCCCTCTCCTTCTGCTCGAGAGTAGACTGCTGAACGGTCGCTCTCTCAGTCAATTCCTGAACCTCGTCTTGTAATTCCACGTTACGGTCGTATAATGTGTCATACATCTCTGCATCAATGGTGTACCGTGGTAACTCCTCTTCTTCCTCTTCCTCATCAAACTCCTCCTCAGGATCCTCCTCAGGATCAGTCTCGGGCTCATATTCCTAACCAACAACGGTGATCAATGGAGATGACTCCCTCTGAACTAACTGTTCCCTAACAACATGTATGTCTTGGGGCTCCTCCTCTGTAGGTACTATAGGTAATCGGGGTTCTTCCTCCCCAGCTTGACTAGCTTCTCCAACATTCGTCATCCTGACAACAAAATTTTAAGTTTTTGTTACTAGATCGTACTAACGAGCACATAAATTAACACATAAACACATAATGTATTTTATTATCTTCAATGAATTACCAAAAATTCATTTCTTAAAACTCGATAAGAGTTTTTCTTTACTATCTTATTTTTATATGGTTACTACCTAAGGTTGTTCCCCCACCTAAGGTTCATAACCTACAGCTCTGATACCAACCTGTGACACCCCCAAATCCGGTACTTCCAGTTCCACAGGATTTGGTGTTCACGATACAAATATCATCTATCTATCTACCCATGATAGTGCAAACCATGCAATAATAGAAATAAAATCTTTCCCTTAAGGGTTACAACATCTGAATAATAATACAATCCCAGGTTAAACTAACCTTAAACATCTGTGCGGAATTATAAATAAATAAGTCTTAAACAATAACATTAACTCAAGTCTTAACAAATACATCATCATATAAAACAGCGAGTCTTCGTCACTTGCTAACTTTTCCCATGCCTTTACTAGTGGAAGGTTCACCAGTTCTTTCGTTCTTAACTGCAATGTTATAATTAAGCAAGAGTGAGCACAAATGCCCACAAGTATAAAATGAAATAACAGTATAATAACATGCAAATAAATCAAAGACATCTGAATAAAAGCTCAACTTTTAAATCAAGAGTGAATAACAAGAATCAAAAGAATTCTGAGGGTCATATGACCTTGAACTATGTCCTAGGTTAACAAGGGTTATACTTGAAACCTTTAACAGTCATAAGACTATGGACCTTCTTCTCGTACTCAGAAGGATCAACCCTTAGTACCATACTGTGCCCAATATCTTAACGCTAAGTGTAAATAATCCCCTATACAGGGTTGTTCATCTCAGTTTGACATTCGAGTCCGCACCAAAGGAAGTTTGGTTTGGATAATTCTTCAAGGGTTCTGAAATTTAGAACGCTCATCAACTATGGACTAGTTGAATCAGTAAGGTTTCACTAGTCTAATAAGGTTCAACAATAATGATATTCAATTTGAATAATAATCTCAAGAAGTATGCAATAGAACAATTATTGTATAACTAAATCATACTTTGAAAAGATAATCAATCTTTAATATAACATTTGAACTTGAATAATAGAATTAATAATTTACTCGAGGTAAATAATAAACTTGAACAATAATGACAAGTAGGGTTAGGAAACTTGCTCAAATTTAAGAGTTTAAGTTTAGGAAACTTGCCTCGTGCGTAGATTACACTTTAACTAAGCACGTTCTTTGAATTAAATCCTACATAACATTCATATTCACAATACCAGTTAATTATAACTTAACTAATCATTATAACCTCATTCTCATTGGATACTTTAATTATCGACTATACTTAGTCAATTTATCTCATTATCACATAATTTGTACTTCATGAATAATAATCTAATTTATGTATTCAGTAATTTAAATCACATGTAATTATGTTATTTACATGTTTAAACAACTATTTTATCATTTCATTATATTTCTAACATGTTTACATGTTCATTACATTAAGTTACTAACACATTGCAAGACTTAACATTTAAAAAATAACATTTTTGGGCATTCTGGAGAGTGGCGCTGCGGCGCCACGTTTGTACTGGCTCTTGGCGATGCGGCGCCGTGGCGCTACGGCCTGACACTTGGCGCTGTGGCGCCGTGGCGCTGCGGCTCGAGTCTTGGCGCTGTGGCGCAGTGGCGCTGCGATGCGGGACTTCGGTTCTGGAGTTGGCGCCGCGGCGCGAGACCCTAGAATCTGTTTCTAAGTTCGCGAAGAATACAGAGTTCAGCGAAATCAACACATTTTTAACACTAATTTCACCAAATTACACATACCCACATGTTATAATTTATACATAAACATAACCCAACCTTTGTAAAGTGATTTTAACCATTTAAAACACCCAATAACAGAATTAAATCATGTAAAATTGGACTGTTCTTGATGTTTTTGAAGTTTTTAACATAAATTCCTAAAATTCAACGCCACGGATTCGTTATAAAGCCAAATTCGTTCATTTAAAGTCTGGTCTCTTCGTATTAACATGCACAATAATATAGGAGTGTAAAATTTAGGGATAATATACGATCACTACATAAAATTTCACGTATATGGCCATAAGGTCAAAACCCAAACTCTGTAATTTTGCAGCAATCATATACGACGTAAAATTATGAATTGATGATATGGAACCATGCAATATATATATAACATGTTATGCTACTCGTATTATTACATATATCATATAACAACATAATTTCTCAATTACAGATGCATAACAGAGGTTTTGAAAGCCATATTTCTATGAAAACTAAAAGACGTAAATTATAAATTTGGGAAGGAGAGATTACCCAGAGTATAAGGTATATATATGAGATGAATTGAAACTCTTTCTCAGACTTTTCTCAAATACCAAGCAAACTTTCTCACAATTCTTCTCAAACTCTCTCTGGTATTTTTATCAGACTTAGAAAGATAATGAAAGAAAAGAAAAATACGTCGTATTCAAATAGGAAGGATTAGACGCGCGTTGGTGGTCAGTTACCCAGTCATGGGTTAACTGACCTTAACCCCTCTTAGTGCCATGTTTGGCTAGCAACTAAGTTAAAAACTCTTTATTTTAATAAAACCTTTTATCATATAGTTTAATTAATATCACACTCCTTATAAAATAAATGCCATATTTTATTTAATTTACTTTAAATAAAATATAATAATTTCTCATAAATTCACATAGTCACATAATTACATATCTCATTAATAAACGATGACAATTTATTAAATCTCTAATTAATAATTAAATTAATTAAAGTAACATCATGTTTAATTAAATAATTCATTTAATTCATTAAGCTCACATAATTACATATTTGAATAATAATTATTCTCCACATTAATTTAATAAATGTAACACATATAATTAAATTAATCTACCACAATTGCATCAATTAATTATTAAATCTAATAATTAAATCATCGAAAATATTTATTTAATTTAATAAATATTAAAATTAATTTACAAAATTCTCGTTCGTCACATAAGTAGCAGAATACTTTTCTTCTCTCTCTCCATAGTTTCTCTCTATAGTTTCTCTCTCTAGAGTTCAGTGAATTCGTAAGAAATAATGAAGGAATGAGCTTGTATTTAAAAAAATGGAATGGATAGTAACTAATCCATGAACGGTCCAGATTGATTACTTTAATCTGACGGTCCATATTTAAAGAAAAATCTTTTAAATAAAATATAATATATTCTATTTATAGAATAACTTTAATAAAGTATTCTGTTTTATATAAAAAGATGTTTCTGTTTTATTACGTTAATAATACGAATAAAACAAAACTTCATTATCGCTAAATAATTCATATTATTAACTGACAATAATTGAATCAAACTGAGTGACTTCTCACATAAGCATTAATAATCAATACCGTGTGCTACTATACAACCACACATATTACTGTACTTTTACTACCGAGTAGTTCAACAGTATCAATGGTAAAACTTCCGCCGTTATTTTTAATAAAATATTTTTGTCGTTTTCTCAATCCAACAATAATTCCATTGTGGGGTCCACCAATGATTGTGCCGTTGTACAAATATTCCCTGCTAAAACGACTATTCCCCGACCAATCGAATATTATATAACAACTTGCGTACTTTACAAAATTTATAAATATTACCCACAACTATAACATTATATCAAATTAACTCCACAATATTCAAAAATAATATTTATAAAAAATTCATCTTTATTTATAAAAATTGGGGTCTTACAGTTATGGTTATGGAATCTAAGTTGTATTTTGGTATATGTACTACATTATTATGCCTTAAAATCTCCTAATCATCAAGCAGAGTGAATATAGTGTCTGGTCAAAGTAGGTAGAACGATCACGTTTTCTGTTTCTGGGTAACCCAGAAAAACAGATGAACCTTATCTATGACAGACTTTGACCGGACGAGATCTTCTTGTTGTGTTGTTGTTTTAGTGATGTTTTGTGATAGACGTGTAGTATTACATGTGGTCTACAACCTAGAACTCTTAGGTCACAAAAACATCATACGAACAACATGTAGTGGATGTTCAAAAGTGATCACTCGAGACTGTTCTTCATTTCTGGGTAACCCAGAAATGAAGAACATCTCTGACAGCGTTTTTAATTTCTTAGATCTTACAGTTTAATGATGTTTAGACTTGAACCTAGCTTGATTAATGGACCTTGATAGATAATCTACCCAACCCGACGTCTAGACCGACCATATCATCAACAGATTTCATGTTAGAAGGCCATCAGTACCGTTGACCGGCCATGACCGAAATTTTTGGGTAGCCCAGAAATAAGATGAACACGCCTGACAGCTAGTTCCAAGCTTAATAACTCTTGATAGTGATGATGTATGACCTGGATATTTGTTGTTTCCTGTAGTGTTACCTTAACACTACAAGATCTGACCATTAGTTAGCCCAGAAACATAATAGACACCGAATTACGCTTGGTCAAAGTAGCTCACTCGAAGCTGACTTTGAATGCCTAGGTTTCTCAAGAACACCTAAGGCGACACTTACTGTCGCCAAAGGGCTTTAGCGACAGACATAATAAAATTAATTAATTTAATTTTTAAAAATCATTTAAAAATAGTAAATAAATTCTGAAAATTTCAAAAATAGTTTTAAAAATTATTTTAAGTTATAAAAATTAACTTTTAATAATTTGGCATATTTTTCATAAATATTAATATTTATTTAGATATTATTGGTATTTAAATTATTTAATAAATGCATTAAATAAATAAATTAAAAATGATTTTATTGTATTAAAAATCATTTTAAATAAAGAATAAGGTATTTAATAATATTTTAAGTTATAAAACATAACTTTTAATATTTTAAGATAAGTTTCATTAATTATTAAATATTAATGATATTAGATTTATTTTAGTAATTATATTAAATAAATAAATTAAAAATGATTTTAATATTATAAAAATCATTTTAAATGAAAATAAATAGTTTAAAAATATCTTAAGTTATAAAATATAACTTTTGATATTTAAAGGTAAATTTTATTAATAATTAAATATTAATGATATTAAGTTTATTTAATAATTATATTAAATAAATAGTTTAAAAATGGCTTTATTGAATTAAAAATTATTTAAAAAGGATATAAATGAATTAAAAATATTTTAAGTTATAATAAATGACTTTTAATATTTGAAAAAATAATACATTAATTATTAATGGTAATTCTTTAAAAATGATTTTAAATATTTTAAAAATTATTTAAGGGTAATATTAATACTTTAAAAATATTTTGAGTTATTATAAATAACTTTAATATTTTGGCAATGGTTTCATTAATAGTTTAATATTAATTAAATATTAATGATAATAGAATTAATAAATATTTAAATCATTTAATAATGATTCTGATGTTTGAAAATTCATAATAAATTATAATAAATGTTTAAAAATTATTATAAGTCATTTAAAAAATAATATGA
The DNA here is from genome assembly GCA_016801055.1 of Panax notoginseng. Classification (NCBI taxonomy): domain Eukaryota; kingdom Viridiplantae; phylum Streptophyta; class Magnoliopsida; order Apiales; family Araliaceae; genus Panax; species Panax notoginseng. The sequence continues at coordinate 135,528,350 of CM029013.1, read as the reverse complement.
CTGATATTTTCAGTTATTAAGCTACATGATAGAGTTTTAGACTCGATAATTACCCGATAAAGCCGTCGGTACACCGAAATATTTCAAAAATTGATCTGGACTTAGATAATTTGACTTGATAAGTGTTTATTTATGATTCAATGGTTGTTAAACATAAGTGACGATGTGATTAGATAAGGTGCGGACTGCAATAAGCAGTGTTATGTGTTACGATATATTATTCTAATCGAACAAATGATCTTATTACTGATAGGTCGCTGTATAAAAGATTAATATAAGTTACGTTATTGTAAGCAGCAGCTCAGGCAATTATCTGAACTATCCTTTACATTGAGCAAGTATCCTACCTTTGCATTTCCTTTATGCAATGGGCATGAGTAAGAATTGTTTCAAAATTATATTATTACTATACAGATTATTAACCCTATATTATATACGCTCATTGCTTATCAACATGTTAGTATATGATAATTCAGATATATATTCTGTTCGTTAATTGCTATAAATGGTTATACAAGTGTCCCCACTTGGATAATCATTGTATTTAATCACATGTTGATACACCTTTGTCAATTACCCGTATATATATATATATATATATATATATATATATAATATATATATATATATATATATATATTGTTGAATTATAGATTATTGTTGAACAAGATAAAACTTTTGGTTTGGAACACGACAAGTATGAACATCCCGTAAACGGGAAAACTTTTTATGCACCCAAGGTGGACAGAGTGAACGATACTATCGTTCTGGCATGTAGTATTGATCAATACAGGGCATAACGGGCTGATCACCCCCCGTGCCCGTAAGTTATGACGGTTTACAGATGAATTTCTGCTAAACCTATTCGAAAATTGAAAACAATGTTCATAGTATGTCAACTAAACCCCAATTATAGTCATTACGTAGTTTCAAAAATTTGATAGAGAGTTGTTATGTTATTATTATCGGTTCAGATTACTTCACAACTATTGACTTGTTGTAGAAGAGTAGTACAAAGAAAATATTTAACCCTTTCAGCTAATATTTATAATTGTTATTACTTGCTGGGCACTCAAATGCTCACTCTTGCTTAAATTAAATATTTTCAGTTAAGTATGATCAACCAGAAGGCTCAGGCAAGAACAAGGGAAAGAAAAGCTGTTCGAATGAGATTTCTAATATGTGGTGTAATAATTATAGTTTATTAAGATAATGTTACTTATTATATATGATGTAATGAATGTTTAAAAGTCTCGTACCTGGGAGTAAACTTTGATGCATGTAATTTAAGTTTGAATTTTATATTATTGTTATTATTATTAGTATTATTCAGCTTATAGAAATGGTATCGTGAAGCACCGAGTTCGGGTTTCAAGTACCCGAATTTGGGGGCGTCACATCAAACATAGTCCAAGACCTCTTAATATGCGTATATGATATGTATCAGTGTCATGGTATTCTAAGATTAATCTGTGGAATGAAAATCTCAACTTTTCTCTGATTAGGGAGCAGCGCTGCCGTGCTACATGCCAGTGCAGTCTGACTTTTTAAAACTTTAGTCTGAACCTTATAGCATGTATACATTTATTTCCTAAGCTATAACACGTAATTAAAGTTATGTTTTAAGTATTCAACATGTGATGTTAATACGAAATTAAAATTGAACATGTTTCTATAAAGTTTCTAGATAAAACTTTTAAAGACAAAAGCAAGAGTAAAATTGCAATTATGTGGTGTGATGGTATATCAAATATATGACTAGATGTGTGTATATGATATGTTTGATTGATTATATGTATATAACTGTGTAGGATTATTGGTTTAAGTATCGAGCTTGTATAACTAATGATCTTGTATATATACATAATTATGATAATAGGATATTGGAGTGACATTAAGCTATAAGTTGGTAATCAACGCGAAAGGCAAGTACCTAAACTTATACAATCATACGAGTAAATAATTACTAGAATGATTCTTGTGCTATATAAATTATCGTTCATATTTTGAAGCTTGATTTAAATCACAATTATATTCTTAGAATCATGTTGCAAATATTGAACTTATAAATTGTTCCTAAATGCATTGAAAAAGGTGTCTATGTCATTTGATTCGGCTAGACCAATATCATGTGTTAGAAAGCGATCCAAACCAATTGCTTTGGTGTAGAAGTCTAATAATCTGCTGAGATGAACAACCCTCATAAAAGGGGATATATAGTATGTTGGGAAACTAACACACGCGTGAACAACATGTTTAAATGTTATGCATAACGTTGGGTACTTTAGGCTAATCACATGGTGTACTTGTTTATTGGATTATCAGTAAAATACTATTAATTCTAGCAAGAGTTCTTGGTTCATAGTGACTGCACAGTATTAAAATCTTATCTATTGGAAAATGATGAAACCTTTGAATTCTTTTGATAATATTTCGGTCTATAATAACTTTTTGTTTACAATTCATAGGATATATTTTGAACTATTAAAATTTCTTTGTTTACAACATTATTCATTAAACCCTCGGGCTATCTTTTATCATTATACCTTTGAGATTATTATCTTGATATTTATGCCTATCCACCCTTATTGTTATATTACTTGCTGGGCAAATTTTTTGCTCATTCTTGCTTCCTTAAACTTTTCAGTTAAGGCATAGTGTGGTGAAACATCAGGCAATGATAAAGGAAAGGGCAAGGCTAAGGAGTAGCTTGTTCCTTTATATTAGAACTTTAATTATCATGTTGTATTAAGACTTAATTAGTATTATGTAATAAGTTATAATTGGATTAAGTTGTGTAATATGTTAGTAATTGTTGCGAGCCTTGGGATGAGAATATTTATATTAAATCAATGTAAATTATTTTATTATTCCGTTGTTCAAGTTATTAGTATATGTCGACGTCGGGATTTTAATTGTCCCTTTTCTGTTCTTATCTTTTGGTCTTCTCATGTTAGGTGAGATTTGTTTGAAAAAATAAGTTGTGAAAAGGTCCGACATGTATATGTCGACGATTGGACTGTAAGAGTCGTCAGTTGGTTTTTTAAATGGTTGTACCAACACAACCGAGAAAAGATTTGTACATTGACCTAGTGATGTGACACTACTTAACGGGTCTATGAAACCAAGATTCATTAGGGTCCAGGGACTTGGTTATGCGGAGGGAAGGTGTTAGGCACCCCCCGACATCCGTGTTGGCACAATGAAAGCCACTTTTCAATTAAACTGTTATATGAATGTGTGTGTATGTGGATCAATGTGCAATTATAGTTGAATTTCTGTATAAAAATTCAGTTTTAAACAAGATATAGCAATGACGTTTTATAAAAAAGAGGTTTTTTCAAACACTTGTGCTCAATAGTCATTGAGGCCTTTTGTAACAACCCGATATTTTCTATATAAATAAATAAGAAATTTTGCGTATAAATTTTTTTTAAGGATGAGGATTTGTACAAGATAATGTGTATGTGTATTTATGTGGTAAATAAAAATATATTTATTACATAAATATTTACAAATAATTTTATTTTAGAATTATTGATTATTCTAAAGTACATTCTTATAATAATTAATTCTATAGTAGAAATGTTTTATTAATTATTTTCCATGAAAATATAAGCATATATTATTTAAATAATATATGAAGTGATTTTTAGAATAATTAGAATAATTATTTTATTATATGAATTTTAGTACATGCTATTAAGTTAATTATTTTACCTTAATTATTAAGGTTAAATATGAAGAATAAATCAGATATGGAATCCAAACCCTAATTTTAGATTATTGTCAAGGTATGAGAATAATAATATAATATTAATTATATTTTGATTTTTCAGTGCTATGAATATGTACTGTATTTTCGCATTGATAATGGTACGTCAATTACGGTGTATTATGACCAAACCCTAGTAATAATGCTAAACCCTAATTTGAGATCAAAATTAGAGTGCAAGATTATTTTATAAGTGTGTTATATAATTTATGTCGTGTATTAAATGTATTAATTAGGTAAACCCTAATTAAAAATTCTAGAAACCCTAATTTTAGTAAACCCTAATTATAATCTGGAAACCCTAAATAATTTTTGGAAATGAGGAACCCTAATTTGAAATTTAAATTAGAGTTCAAGATTAGTTGTAATTGTGTTAATGTGATTAATTAGCAAGTCTTATAATTTCAGTTGCTAATTTTGGAAACCCTAAAATTTTAAACCCTAATTTGATAATTAGAAAACCTAATTATAAATTGGTAACCCTAATTATCAGAATCGTAAACCCAAATTGCTATTTTAGCAATGTTAATGATAATTATATGATATTAAACCCTAATGTTCATGTATAGCGTAATTAGAAAATTAATCATAATTAGAAACCCCAATTTTCAAATTTTAGAAACTAAAAGTTATTTAATTTTTATTTAATTTTATGTATTTTTGTGTAAACTTTAATTGGAAATCCTAATTATTTTATGCTAAACCTTAGGGTAAACCCTAAGGTTTGCCAAGTTCCATTTTGCCCTTAAAAATCCTAACCAAATGACCATTATACCCCTAAATGCATTATTTTGGCTATCTTGTAGGTTTTGACAATAGGTTGAGTGGGTGAACCACTTCAACCACCCCATGTGCTCAAAATAATAGCAACAAGCAATATACACCAGCCATTCATGCATCTAGCAAGTTGTATAAATAGATTTGAATAGAGAGAAATGTCATTTGTTACTTATATTTTTCACAGCACTCAAACCTTTTCTCTCAAGCCCCAAACCTCCAAAATTATTTCATAATATCAGTCAAGAAACAAGCCCCACGTCCATCCCTAACAAATCAGAAGCATAGAAATCAAAATCGATCAAGAAGGTATAAACCAACCCTAAAAAAAATCTGTCCATGATTCCATATTTGATGTTGTTTTTTTGTGTTAAATATGTTATATAAGGTGTCTAATGATGATATGGGTTGCTAGATGTTAGATCCATAACATCTAGAGGCTCGAATTTGAAGATTTGCAAAATCTGAGAAAAATTTATTTTGTGGTCTGACATCAAATGTCAGAGGCTTTAAATCTCAGTCTGTTTATGCTTTTTGTGTTTTAATGGTTTATACTGGTAGACTGTTATGTAGTCTTTAATCTGGAACAAGAATCAAACTTAGATCTGGTCTAGGTAGCAAGATATTCAAGGTCAAACGTGGTTGACCGGCCATGACCAGGCGTTTCTGGGTAACCAGAAAACAGCCCAGAACCGGCCTGACAACATCTTTGACCGCCTTGATCTGTCAGTGTGTGTATGTTTTGGTTCTTTTGTTGCATTAAAGTTATAGTATGGTAGTTATACTATAGGTTAATACTCTTAGATAGCTTTTATCACAAACGTGTGAGATTTAGAGTAGGTCCAACTAGGCAGAAAGTCCACGGATGAACTTTCTAGGTAACCCAGAAAGTCCATGAGCGTGGTTTCTGACAACGTTTGACCCGACAAGATCTTGGTATTATGTTGTTGTTTTGTTTATGTGTTGTAATAGAAATGTTGTCCTACATTCTAGCTACAACCTGGAACTTTTAGATCACAAAAGTAATACCTGAATCAGAAGTTATGGGAACCCAAAAGTGACAGTCGAACTGTTCTTCATTTGTGGGTAACCCAGAAATGAAGAACAGCCTCTGACAACACTTTTGGAGGCTCAGATCTCCTTGGTTATAGGTGTTATGGTCATGATTGTTGTTGTAGCCTGAAGTGTTACACTAGTACTACACGCTCTAATGCTTAGTTGGTCCAGAATCACACTACACACTGAATTATTGGAGGTCAAACGTGCTTACTCGGTAACTGCCTATGAGTTTCTGGGTTTGGCCAAGAACATGAAGAACACCTATAGCGACGGTTCTGTCGCTATAGGTGGTCTTTAACGACAGATATTATTTATTTTTCCGGAAATTAATAAAAAAATAGAAAAATTAGTTTTTATTAAAAATACAAAATAAATTATTAAAAAATTATTTTAAATTCCAAAAATTAGTTTTTAATTATTTTAAATATATTTCATAAATATTTAATTTTTTTGGAATATTAAAAGTATTTCATTTATTTAATTATAATATTAAATAAATTATTTAAAAATGATTTTAATATTAGAAAAATTATTAAAAATTATATTATGATATAAGAAAATATTTTAAGTTATTTTTAATGAATTTTAATATTTTGTGATAAATTTCATTAATAAATTGATATTAATGGTAATTAATTTATTTACTAAATGAATTAAATAAATTAATTAAAAATAATTTTATTATATTAATAATCATTTAAATGAAAATAAAGTGTTTAAAAATATTTTAAGTTATAAAATATAACTTTTAATATTTAAAGGATAATTTCATTAATAATTAAATATTAATGATTATTAAGTTATTACTAATGATATTAAATTTGTTTAATAATTATATTAAATAAATTTTTTATAAATGGTTTTATTAATTTAAAAATCATTTAAAAGGATATAAATGAATTAAAAATATTTTAGGTTATGAATAATGACTTTTAATATTTTGATAAATAGAACATTAATACCTTAATATTAATGATAATTATTTAGAAATGATTTTAAATGTTTTAAAAATCATTTAAGGGTAATATTAATACTTTAAAAATATTTTGAGTTATTAGAAATGATTTCATTAATAGTTTAATACTAATTAAATATTAATGATAATAGAATTGATTAGTATTTAAATCATTTTAATGTGATTCCGATGTTTGAAATTTCGTTATAAATTATAATAAATGTTTTAAAATTATATTAAGTCTTTTAAAAGTAATATGACTGATATTAAGTTACAGAGTAGAGTGTTAGACTCGATTATTACCCCATAAAGTTGCCAGTACACCGACATGTTTCAGAAATTGATCTGGACTTAGATAATGTGATTAGATAAGTGATTATTTGTGATTCAATAGTTGTTAAATCTTTGTGTCAATGTGATTAGGGTATGTGCTGACTACAATAAGCAGTGTTATGTGTTATAGTATGTTGTTCTAATAGAAGAACGATCTTATTATTGATAGGTCGTGAGATAAGCGATAAATCTAAATTACAAACTGTAAGCAGTGCTTCAGGCAAGTATCTTACCTTTGTATTTTCTTTATGCAATGGACATGAGTAAGAATATTTACGAATGATATTATTACTGTACAGATTATTACCTCTATATTATATATGCTCATTGCTTATCAACATGTTAGTATATGGTAATTCAGATATATATATTCTGTTCGTTAATTTCTGTAAATGGTTAAACAAGTGTCCCCACTTGGATAATCATTGTATTTAATCACATGTTGATATACCTTTGTCAATTACCCTTATATATATATATATATGTTGAATTATAGATTATTGTTGAACAAGATAAAACCTTTGGTTTGAAACCTAGACAAGAATGAACATCCCTACACGGGAAAACTATTATGCGCCCAAGGGAACAGAGTGAACGATCCTATCGTTCTTGTAATGTAGTATTGATCAATGCAGTGTATAACGGCTGATCACCCCCCGTGCCCGTAAGTTATGACAATTTACAGAAAAATTTCTGTTTAACCTTTTCGAAAATGAAAAAAAAAATGTTCATGGCATGTCACCATAACCCCAGTTAAAGTCAATATGTAGTTTCAAAAATTTGAAAAAGAGTTGTTATGTTATATTTATCAGTTCAGAATACTTCACAACTATTGACTTGTTGTAGAAGAATAGTACAAAGAAAACATTTAAATCCTTTCAACTTATATATATATATATATATATATATATATATATATATATATATATATATATATATTATATATATATATATATAATTGTTATTACTTGCTGAGCACTCAAATGCTCATCCTTGCTTAATTTAAATATTTTTAGCTAAGTGTGAACGACCAGAGAGCTCTGCTAAGACCAAGGAAAAAGGAAAGGTTGCTGATTGAATGCAAATGTTATCTTGTGTAATAGTTGATATTAATATTAAGACAATTATGATATATATTGTCTATCATGGGTTGTAATGAATGTTTAAAGGTTACGTACTTGGGAGCTAGACTCTGATAATTATGTAAACTAAGTTTGACTTTTATATTATTGTTATTATTATTAGTATTATTCCGCTTATAGAAATGGTATCGTGAAGCACCGAGTTCGGATTTCAAGTACCTAGATTTAGGGGCGTCACATCATGGTATCAGAGCTATAGGGTTAGAAACCTTAGGTGGGATAGACCTCAGGCTATAACCTTAGAACAGAAGGAAACGTTGAAAATATAAATAACTCATATAGAGTTTAAAAAGAGAGGAATTGACTAAATTCATCGTCAAACAAAATAAAAGATAACTTGTGTAAAACTCTTATTTGTTGTGTGTATATACCATATGCTAATCAGGATAATTTATGTGTGTAGATGTTAGGTGAAAAAGGATTCGAATACCCTCGGATCATAAAGAAGGAGCCAATATCGGAGCCGATAGCTGAAATAGAGGCTCAAAATGAAAATAACTCAGAAGATATGGTTATTGTGGAAAACATAGTACCAGATCCGGTGATGGTGGAGCTGACAGATAGCGATTCAGACACTAAAGTTGAAGCTGATCAAGCATCAACAGAGGTGCAGAATCTGAAGAACAAGGTTTCTTCTCTGGAAAGGCTGTGGGAGATAGAAAAGCTGTTGAATAGTCAGTTGCGTCAAGCGTTAATAAAAACAATGGAAGGACAAGATAAGCTTAAGATCCAAATTGGTCAGATGGGAGCCACAAGCAACACATCGTGTGCAGCTCCGGACAAGAAGGGGAAAAGAAAGATAGAAGACCATGACTTAGGAAAATTCAATAAGAAGAAATGGAAAAGAATAATGTTATCTTTGCGGCTATGAGGGACATACTACTCTGTATTGTCCTGACTACAAAAAAGGAGCATGTTTTAACTGTGGGATAGAAGGTCATCAGGAAAAAAGTTGTCCAATGAAAAAGAATAAAAAATAAGTAGTATATGTTCTGTTGTGATGTAGGTGTGTTTAATATGTGTGCTTAGTATGTCTGTGTAATGTAATATTCTAAAACTTTTGTGTTGGTCAAGTCTGTAAATCCTGACTTTTGTAGTCACAAAGGGATGAATGATGTTTAAAGCATTATATGCTATGCTACGTAAAATATTCGTTGAATGAATATGAATCTATGTTTGAATGATGAAACCAGTTTAAGATATTAAACTTATTTGATAAGGTTTAGAATGTAAGTTAGATTATGATTTTATTTAATCAGATAATGCCGCCAAGACGTCGAACTCGCAACCAAAGGGCAGAAGAGTCTGTCAACAATGTTGAGGGACAACAACAAGCTGATCCAATGTAGCAATTTGCAAATATGTTAGCTCAGGCTATGCAACAGGGAATACCAGTCGCTGAAAACCAGCCGGACAACCGCTTAGCGAACTTCAAAGATTTTAAGGCTGTAGGACCACCAGAATTCAATGGTACACTGACCCTGTTGAAGCCCAAACTTAGGTTAAGGAAATTGAAAAAGCATTCGTGGTAGCTAGGGTATCTGAGGGGCAAAAGACCGCTTTTGCCACCTACATGATGAAGGGAGAAGCAAATTTTTGGTGGGAAGCGAATCAGGCTAGGGCAGGAGAAGGTGTAGTCACATGGGATAGATTTAAAACTTTATTTTTTGAAAACTATTTTTCACCAAGTATGCAGGCGAGGATGGAGGTTAAATTTTTAGAGTTGAAGCAGGAGAATAGGACGGTGTCTGAATATGCCGCCAAATTCAATGAGTTAGCTAGGTTTGCCCCGCATTAAGTCGATACATAGGCTAGGAAAGCGAGAAGGTTTGAGCTGAGATTGAAATCCTGGCTCTACAACAAAGTGGCGGTGTTGCAAATTCCTACATTTGCAGCACTCATGGAGAAAGCGATCATAGCTGAGGAGGGAAGTGAGGCCATGAGCCTTTATAATAAGGAGAGGAAGAATAAGGGTAAGACCGAAGGAGCTGGAAAAGTAGGAGTTAATAGTGGGAGCAGGAGTGGAGATAGCAAGAGAAAGGTGGGCAGTTTTGCAAGTGTACAAGTGAAACAGGAAGGTGTTAAGAAACAGATAGTGCCATGTAAGACATGTGGGAAGAATCACTCGGGGGAGTGTTTGAAAGGAAAATTTGTTTGCTACAAGTGCGGGCAGGAGGGCCATATCTCTCCCTACTGCCCCAATCCTAGGATGAATAGTGGATGTTTTATATGCGGATCGACAGAGCACAGGGTGAAAGATTGTTCGAAGAGGAGGGTGGAGACAGGAAGTGTGAACATGGGCACTGGCAGTGGGATGTTAGCAATCACGGGACTGACTTCGTTGAGAAAGCCGACAAAATCTACGGCAAGGGTCTACAACATGACAGTTCAGGACACGGCAGCAGCTGACAATGCAACTCCAGGTATTATTCATATAACTTTATTTTATTATACATGATTTTCCTATTTTTAGTAAATTAGTTTATAAAGAAATTTTGAGGAGGAATTTGAGTTCTTTTAGAAATTAAATTTCCGTTTAATCAAAAAGACAAGCTTTATGTGAGCAGTTAAAGATCAGTTCGATCAAAGTTGATCTAGATCTACTTGCGATGATTGTGTATGTTATGTACCCTTGTATGTATAGGTTTTTAAATGGTGATTCCGGGGACGGAATATTTATAAGGGAGGGTGAATGTAACAACCCGATATTTTCTATATAAATAAATAAGAAATTTTGCGTAAATTTTTTTTTTAAGGATAAGAATTTGTACAAGATAATGTGTATGTGTATTTATGTGGTAAATAAAAATATATTTATTACATAAATATTTACAAATAATTTTATTTTAGAATTATTGATTATTATAAAGTACATTCTTGTAATAATTAATTCTATAGTAGAAATATTTTATTAATTATTTTCCATAAAAATATAAGCATATATTATTTAAATAATATATGAAGTGATTTTTAGAATAATTATAATAATTATTTTATTATATGAATTTTTGTACAAGCTATTAAGTTAATTATTTTACCTTAATTATTAAGGTTAAATATGAAGAATAAATCAGATATGGAATCCAAACCCTAATTTTGGATTATTGTCAAGGTATGAGAATAATAATATAATATTAATTATATTTTGATTTTTCAGTGCTATGAATATGTACTGTATTTCCGTATTGATAATGGTGGGTCAATTACGGTGTATTATGACCAAACCTAGTAATAATGCTAAACCCTAATTTGAGATCCAAATTAGAGTGCAAGATTATTTTATAAGTGTGTTATATAATTTATGTCGTGTATTAAATGTATTAATTAGGTGAACCCTAATAAAAAATTCTAGAAACCCTAATTTTTAGAAAATCCTAATTATAATCTAGAAACCCTAAATAATTTTTGGAAATGAGGAACCCTAATTTGAAATTTAAATTAGAGTTCGAGATTGGTTGTAATTGTGTTAATGTGATTAATTAGCAAGTCTTATAATTTCAATTGCTAATTTTGGAAACTCTAAAATTTTAAACCATAATTTGATAATTAGAAAACCTAATTATAAATTGGTAACCCTAATTATCAAAACCGTAAACCCTAATTGCTATTTTAGCAATGTTAATGATAATTATATGATATTAAACCCTAATGTTCATGTATAGCGTAATTAGAAAATTAATCATAATTAGAAAACCCAAATTTCAAAATTTTAGAAACTAAAAGTTATTTAATTTTTATTTAATTTAATTTATTTTTGTGTAAACTTTAATTGGAAATCCTATTATTATTTTATGCTAAACCTTAGGGTTTAACCCTAAGGATTTGCCAAGTTCCATTTGCCCTTAAAAATCCAAACCAAATGACCATTATACCCCTAAATGCATTATTTTGGCTATCTTGTAGGTTTTTACAATAGGTTGAGTGGGTGAACCACTTCAACCACCCCATGTGCTCAAAATAATAGCAACAAGCAATATACACCAGCCATTCATGCATCTAGCAAGTTGTATACATAGATTTGAAGAGAGAGAAATGTCATTTGTTACTTATATTTTTCACAACACTCAAACCTTTTCTCTCAAGCCCAAACCTCCAAAATTATTTCATAATATCAGTCAAGAAACAAGCCCCACTCCTCCTTAACAAATCAGATGCATAGAAATCAAAATCGATCAAGAAGGTATAAACCAACCCTAGAAAAAAATCTGTCCATGATTCCATGTTTGATGTTGTTTTTTTTCGTGTTAGATATGTTATATAAGGTGTCTAATGATGATCTTGGTTGCTAGATGTTAGATCCATAACATCTAGAGGCTCGGATTTGAAGATTTGCAAAATCTGGGAAAATTTTATTTTGTGGTCTGACATCAAATGTCAGAGGCTTTAAATCTCAGCATGTTTATGCTTTTTGTGTTTTGATGGTTTATACTGGTAGAACTGTTATGTAGTCTTTAATCTGGAACAAGAATCAGACTTAGATCTGGTCTAGGTAGCAAGATATTCAAGGTCAAACGTGGTTGACCGGCCATGACCAGGCGTTTCTGGGTAACCCAGAAACAGCCCAGAACCTGCCTGACAACATCTTTGACCGCCTTGATTTGTCCGTGTGTGTATGTTTGGGTTCTTTTGTTCATCATTAAAGTTATAGTATGGTAGTTATACTACAGGTTAATACTCTTAGATAGCTTTTATCACAAACGTGTGAGATTTAGAGGATGGTCAAACTAGGTAGAAAGTCCACGGATGAACTTTCTAGGTAACCCAGAAAGTCCGTGAGCGTGGTTTCTGACAACGTTTGACCAGACAAGATCTTGGTATTATGTTGTTGTTTTGTTTATGTGTTGTAATAGAAATGTTGTCCTACATGCTAGCTACAACCTGGAACTTTTAGATCACAAAAGCAATACCTGAATCAGAAGTTATGGAACCCAAAAGTGAACAGTCGAACTGTTCTTCATTTCTGGGTAACCCAAAAATGAAGAACAGCCTCTGACAACACTTTTGGAGGCTCAGATCTCCTTGGTTATAGGTGTTATGGTCATGATTGTTGTTGTAGCCTGAAGTGTTACACTAGTACTACACGCTCTAATGCTTAGTTGGTCCAGAATCACACTACATACTGAATTATTGGAGGTCAAACGTGCTTACTCGGTAACTGCCTATGATGAGTTTCTGGGTTTGACCAAGAACATGAAGAACACCTATAGCGACGGTTCTGTCGCTATAGGTGGTCTTTAGCGACATATATTATTTATTTTTCTGGAAATTAATAAAAAAAAACAGAAAAATTAGTTTTAAATTATTAAAAATACAAAATAAATTATTAAAAATTATTTTAAATTCTGAAATTTAGTTTTTAATTATTTTAAATATATTTCATAAATATTTAATATTTTTGGAATATTAAAAGTATTTAATTTATTTAATTATAATATTAAATAAATTATTTAAAAATAATTTTAATATTGGAAAAGTCATTAAAAATTATATTATGATATAAGAAAATATTATAAGTTATTTTTAATGACTTTTAATATTTTGTGATAAATTTCATTAATAAATTGATATTAATGGTAATTAATTTATTTACTAAATGAATTAAATTAATTAATTAAAAATGATTTTATTATATTAAAAATCATTTTAAATGAAAATAAAGTGTTTAAAAAATATTTTAAGTTATAAAATATAACTTTTAATATTAAAGGATAATTTCATTAATAATTAAATATTAATGATTATTAAGTTATTACTAATGATATTAAATTTATTTAATAATTATATTAAATAAATTGTTTATAAATAGTTTTATTAATTTAAAAATCATTTAAAAGGATATAAATGAATTAAAAATATTTTAGGTTATGAATAATGACTTTTAATATTTTGATAAATAGAACATTAATACTTTAATAATAATGGTAATTATTTAGAAATGATTTAAAATGATTTAAAATCATTTAAGAGTAATATTAATACTTTAAAAATATTTTGAGTTATTATAAATAACTTTAATATTTTAAAAATAATTTTATTAATAGTTTTAATACTAATTAAATATTAATGATAATAGAATTGATTAGTATTTTAAATCATTTTAATGTGATTCCGATGTTTGAAATTTCGTGATAAATTATAATAAATGTTTTAAAATTATATTAAGTCATTTAAAAATAATATGACTGATATTAAGTTATAGAATAGAGTCTTAGACTCGATTATTACCCGATAAAGTTGTCGGTACACCGACATGTTTCAGAAATTGATCTGGACTTAGATAATGTGATTAGATAAGTGATTATTTGTGATTCAATGGTTGTTAAATCTATGTGCCAATGTGATTAGGGTATGTGCTGACTGCAATAAACAGTGTTATGTATTATAGTATGTTGTTCTAATAGAACGAACGATCTTATTAATGATAGGTCGTGAGATAAGCGATAAATCTAAATTGCAAATGTAAGTAGCGCTTCAGGAAAGTATCTTACCTTTGCATTTCTTTATGCAATGGACATGAGTAAGAATATTTACGAATGATATTATTACTGTACATATTATTAACCTTATATTATATATGCTCATTGCTTATCAACATGTTAGTATATGGTAATTCAGATATATATATTCTGTTTGTTAATTTCTGTAAATGGTTAAACAATTGTCCCCACTTGGATAATCATTGTATTTAATCACATGTTGATATACCTTTGTCAATTACCCTAATATATATATATATATATAATATATATATATATATATATAATGTTGAATTATAGATTATTATTGAACAAGATAAAACCTTTGGTTTGAAACCTAGACAAGAATGAACATCCCTACACGGGAAAACTTTTATGCGCCCAAGGCGGAACAGAGTGAACGATCCTATCGTTCTTGTAATGTAGTATTGATCATGCAGTGTATAACGGCTGATCACTGACCCCCCGTGCCCGTAAGTTATGACGGTTTACAGAAAAATTTCTGTTTAACCTTTTCGAAAATGAAAACAAAATGTTCATGGCATGTCACCATAACCCCAGTTAGAGTCAATATGTAGTTTTCAAAATTTAGAAGAGAGTTGTTATGTTATATTTATCAGTTCAAAATACTTCACAACTATTGACTTGTTGTAGAAGAATAGTACAAAGAAAATATTTAAATCCTTTCAGCTTATATATATATAATTGTTATTACTTGTTGGGCACTCAAATGCTCATCCTTGCTTAATTTAAATGTTTTCAGCTAAGTGTGAACGACCAGAGAGCTCTGCTAAGACCAAGAAAAAAGGGAAAGGTTGCTGATTGAATGCAAATGTTATCTTGTGTAATAGTTAATTTTAATATTAAGACAATAATGATATATATTATCTATCATGGGTTGTAATGAATGTTTAAAGGTTACGTACTTGGGAGCTAGACTCTGATAATTATGTAAATTAAGTTTGACTTTTATATTATTGTTATTATTATTAGTATTATTCCGCTCATAGAAATGGTATCGTGAAGCACCGAGTTCGGGTTTCAAGTACATGGATTTGGGGGCGTCACATCTTTGATACTTCCATTTTATTATGTGTTCGGCTTTATTGCTTTTATTTTCGAGATGCGAAGCACCTTCGAGAAAATAGTAAGTATAGTTGTGCCGAACTCCTTGTGTGTATGAGAGCCATCTAAGGAAATTCGAACAACGTGAATAATTTACAAGCCGTATACAGCTAAAAATGTCCATCACGGGAACCGAATTTAGATTCAGTAAACTTAATCTGTGATCACATAATTTCTAGGCTGACATGATGTAGCAATTTGTATGAAAGCTATAAATAGTTATATATATAAAAGCGGTAAATATATATATATATATATATATATATATATAGTGTGTGTGTGTGTGTGTGTGTGTGTGTGTGTGTGTGTGTGTGTGTGTGCGCGCGTGCGCAAACAATCAACCACCACGAAACACCTCCATAGGGGATTGCAAATGTAATAAAGTAGTAAAAAACCAATTAACCACCACGAAGCACCTCCATGGGGGATTAGAAATATAAATAAAGCTGTAAAAACCAATCAACCACCACGAAGCACCTCCATGGGAGATTTGGAAAATATAAATAAAGCAATAAAATGATCAATCGCCTCGAGTAAACTCCAGGCAGGACAAAACGTAAATAAAGTTGTAAAAGGCCACGAAGTAAACTCTAGGCCAAAACGATATATATATAAATATATATATATATATATATATATATATATATATATATATATATATAAGCGATAAATGCTGTAATACCCGAGAATTTTCACGTATTATTAAGTGAATATATTAATGGAAATGAATATTTATTTGAATATGAACAATTTCGTGTTATGAAATGAGATAACTCAATTATATAAATAACTGAATAATTGAAGATATGTGGAGTTTTGTGATGAACTCGTTGAAAGCCTTGTGTGGCCATGTGATGGAAAATACTAATAGTAATGTTAATCGGCAAAGAAATTAAAAAGTAAA
>CM029013.1:135492725-135511704 GCA_016801055.1 Panax notoginseng | reverse complement strand
GAAACATGTAAAAATTAGAGTTTAAAATTTTACAAAACCCAAATTCCAGGATCATCCTTTATGCATAATTAAATAATTAAACGGAAAAGATATGTAGAACAAGAATTTACACCTTGAAGATTCGAGCTTCCTCAGGTACAAGTTCACCTCCAATCCTTTTCACGTTCAACTTGAATCCACCGGGTTTGGTTCCTTCCTTTGATCAACGTTAGCCACCCAAGTGTTTGGCCTCTAGAGGTGATCACCAAGAAAGAATAAAGATTCAAGAAGATGGGTGTTTGGTAAAACCCTAGTTTTTCTATCTCTCATAGAAAAGGATCGTACTCTCCAACAATTGGAATCACGTCTGTTGTGAAAAAGTCAACAACTTCCTCACACCTATAATAAGACTCCTCTTATTTATAGATGTGGGCAACCCTCTTTAACAATTAGGAAATTGAGTTTTATTTTAATTAATTAAAATCCTTTAATTAATTAGCCTCCTAATCTTATTAGAAAAAAATGAGAGTACTAATATTAAATTAATTTCCAACTCTTCAGAAATTAAAATAATAATAACTGTAATAATATTAATAAGACTTCTATTATTAATTTATATATTTAATATTTTCAAAATATTAAATAATAAATATTAAGCTATTTAATTTATTCTATCACCATAGATTAAATTAAATATACACTTAACATATTATTACGATTATGCCATTAACTTCTTAAATAATTATTTTTCTTTTATGGTGTGACCCTTTAGGTTCTCCATATTAAACCGGTTGTGAATAAATCAATTAGAACAATTCTAATCTTATTTAAATTAAATAAATAAAAATATTAATTTATTTAAATAAATAATATTTATTCTACAATAGAGATAAGCCTCCCTAGCGATCAACGACTTTTCAGATAATATAGATTTCAACATTAATCATAAAAGAACATTTGAGTAAATAGTTACCGTACAATTCAATCCTTCCACCATACAATGTCCCAATTAAATATAAGACATGAAATTATTGTCAAGTCTTTTTTTTTTTAATTATATGTATTTCGACTCTTAAATGCACAACACCATATAATGCAAATTAGAAACTCCTTTCTAATTTCATTCTGCCTTGGCCAAGGACTACTGGGTTGTCATTTATCGAATCACATAGGACATTTCTCTTCTTTTACTAGAAGCGGTAGATTCTTTATTGATCATACATTTATCTCCATGTACAACTTATTATACCCAAGCATACCCTTTGATATACCCTAAGGGTCTTAAGAAATAAGTCAAAGTATAACTCATCATACACAAGATACTATGATGATCTCAAGTCCAAGGATCACTTGTACTACTATCACTATAGGAATTCCTATTGACGGGCAAGTAAAACTCCATTAGGTATTCCTTAGCGAGCCACGTTCATTGAACTTATTCTCTAATAAGCACATACATACTTGCTTTAGTGTCTCCACACAAATGATCATGAGATCAATCATCCTCATCCAATGAGCAAACAAAGTATGTACCAATCTATCCAGATTCACTAATCCCTAATTTAGTAATCCAACGATTGGAAACTATTTTAGTTTTAAGCTTTCTAAGAATTTAGATCTCATTAGAATGATCATCATCATTATTCTAAAATCATTGCTTAAAACTATGGGTTTTATACATATATTATAAAACAGCATCATGTAGATAATTTGAAAGCCTTTAATAAATTAATACTTTTTATTAATAAAAGAATAAGATTGTTACAAAGTATATGGTTTATCATCAAACATGATTGGCTTGTGTGCATACTACTTTCAATATATATATATATATATATATATATATATATATATATTTACATTTTCGTCCCGCCTGGAGTTTACTTCGTGGTAGTTGACCATTTTTACTGCTTTTTATACATTTTGTCCTGCCTGGAGTTTTCTCTGTGGCAGTTGATCGTTTTTACAGCTTTATTTACATTTTTGATCCTCCATGGAGGTGCTTCGTGGTGGTTGATCATGTCAATATATATATATATATATATATATATATATATATATATATATATATATATATATATATATATATATATATCGTTTTTACATATTTACATTTTCGATCCCCGTGGAGGTGCTTCGTGGTGGTTGATCATGTATGTATATATATATTACAGCTCTTTTATATATAACTGCTTACTGCTTTCATATAAACTGCGTTATCATGTGAGCCTAGGAATCATGTGATCACAGATTCAGTCTACTGAATCTAGATTCGGCTCCCGTAATGGACATTTTCAGCTGTAAGCAGCTTGTAAATTTATTCACGGTGTTTGGATTTCCTCAGATGGTTTTCATACTGCTTTGTACATTATTTTCTCGAAGATGCTTCGCATCTCTAAAATAAAAGCAATCAAGCCGAACATTTTAATAAAATGAAAGTATCAAAGGCCTCAATTACTATTGAGCACAGGGTTTGAAAAATCTCTTTTTACAAAACGTCAGTGCTATATTTTGTTAAAACTAAATTTTATATATAAAATTCAAAACCCTGCGTATATAGGTGCGAACGAGGCATAACACTACTTCCAAATAACTGCACATTGAGCCACACACACATTCATATAACAGTTTCTTGAAAAGTGGCGGTCACCGTGGCAACACGGATGTCTGAGGGTGCCTAACACCTTCCCTCAGCATAAGCAAGTCCTCGGACCCTAATGAATCTCAGTTTCACAGACCCGTTTAGCAGTGTCACATCACTAGGTCAATGTGTAAATCTTTTCTCGATTGTGTTGGTACAACCAGTTTAAAAAACTAACTGGTGACTCTTATAGTCCAATCGTCGACATATAAATGTCGGACCTTTTTCACTTATTTTTTCAAACAAATCTCACTTAACATGAGAACACAAAAGAACAAGAACTGAAAAGGGACAAATAAAAATCCCGACGTCGACATTAAGTTCTTAATCATCATTTAAGATGTTACTTTAAGTTTAATTAAGATTCATTAATTAACCGTAATCATTTTCTTTTCTTTTATATTCATACAAATTCTTCTCTAGCTTTTGCTCTGGCCCGGCGCTGCGGCGCCGTGCCATTTGTTAATTATTACGTTGCAGCGCATATTAACAGTATGATGGATTTGTTAGGGTGTTGTAGTGCCACTCCTTAAAGCCTAACAAGAGCTGCGGCGCCTGCCCCTTTTCTTTGAAATTTGTTTCCTAAGTGTTGGGAAAATTTCACACCGCTTCCTTCCCGAATTCATAACTTGTTTGTTATAACTCGAAATTGGTTCGTTCAAAAGCCAATTTCTTCCTTATTCTTTATACTACGATTTCCCCTGGGTAGAATAATTTTCTGAACCTGTTAATAAGGATTTCACTTGATTAAATTTTTAGTATTCATTCTTTGTTCTTGAGCGTTCTTCGCTCGTTCATCCGTAATTCATCCATCTGGTGTCTGAATTTGTCAGTTCTTGAGTCTATCACTCATAAATTTCATATTCTTCAATGTTCATGAAACCCTAGTTTTCTAGGTTCGTTATTAACATTCCATTTTTATTCAAAAATCCTAGTTAACTACGATTTTAACGATTAACATTTTTTCTTAGAAATTTCGTCATAACTTCGTTATACGAGATTTTTACTCTGTTACAAATGGAATCATTCCATTATTCAAACATCTAGAATCCTAACCAAGCATATAGTATCTAATCCTATACACGATGATTTTAAACTTGTCCATCAACATACTCTAAGTTTTTCATATTTTTCTTCAATAAGTTCTTAATCATTCTTTATGATTTCTCTTGACATATGGTTATTAATGATTTAAGTTCACTAATATCCCTCCTTATGTCATCGTATGATACATACACCACCAATAATCACTTCTCTATCAAAAATCAAATTAAAGAGATGAAGATTAAGGGTTTAAATGTTATACCTCTTGATGTTTTTAGTGTTCTTGATTACTTCGCTTCTTTTTCTCCTTGATCACTTGTAATACTCTTATATCTCTCTCAATATGTATTGCTCTAAGTGTTAGATGATTTTTGTAAACCAACAAATGAAGCTTAGTTTTCCTTTTATAAAAATTCCAAAGTAAGGGTATTTTGGTCATTTCATCAAACCTCCTTACTCTCACCTCCTTACTATTCACCAAGCTTCTCAAGGAAGCTTGGTGAGCCACTTTGGCTGGCTACATTGGGTTTGTGGGGGCCCTCATGGGTTGTCCCAACCCCTTTACCCACCCTTTCGATCAACGGTTCGACCCAAGAGTTTGGTTCTTGGTTTTGGCGTAGGTTTAATTCAATTCGGGCCTAGATTTAATTCTTGTTGGGCCTTGATTACATTTGTCATTGGGCCTCATTCATTATTCATTTGGGCTTGCCAATAGTCCAAATCAAATAGTCAAATAGTCAAATAGTCAATCTTGACTTTGTTTGACCAAACTTTGACTTTACATATTCTTATCGTATAATTCTCGTATTTTTTTCGTATATACTTCGTATAACATTCATATTATATATTGTATCATTCTTCTTATTATACTTGTACAATACATTGTATTATACTCATTTTCTTTATCGTATAATAACTTTCTTATTATACTTAATCATTATTTATTCAAAATTTTCACTTTCCCTAACATTCTCGATTTAAGAACACAGGCGAAAAACTACGTTTGCCATAACTGAATTATTATTGGATAATCTATCTTTCCTCATAATTCTATCATTATGTATTTTCTAAAAATTAAAAATATATTCCCGAGCAGAAATATAAGAATAGTGTTTTTCAAAAAAATTCTCAAAAAACTATTATTTTCATCTTGAAAATTTATACACTTTATTTTTAACACGTTGCCAGAATCCTAACCACATCCATTCATTCAACGTCATAGAACGACCTTTAACTTGCTTACTCAGTATAATAAACATATAATCTCATTTTATTCAATATAATAAAATAAAATTAATTTACATTAAAGTTTGATTTTCTCGGTCGTTACATTCTTCCCGCCTTATAAGGATTATGTCCGCAGAATCTTGATATAAGTTAATCAAATAGATAGGGATAATTGTTCTTCATTTTCTCTTTGAGTTCCTACGTTACTTCTTCGGCATTGTGGTTCCTCCATACTACTTTCACCGAAGGTATTACTTTACTTCTCAAGACTTGTTCTTTCCTATCAATAATTTGAATCGGGATTTCTTCATATGTTAGGTTCATACTCTATTGCGTGCTTATAATCTAACTTATAAGGGCATAATACAGAAACATGAAACACGTTGTATATATGTTCTAACTCTAGAAGTAATGCTATCACATTAGCTACCTCTCCTACTCTCTTCAATATCTCAAGGTCCTATAAACCTCAGACTTAACTTTTCCTTCTTTTCGAAGTGTATCTTTCCTTCCTAAGTAGATACCTTCATAAATGCATACGAATTGACTTCAAACTCTCTCTTCTTTTGATGTGGATCTGTATACTTTTCTGTCTGTCATGAGCTGCCACAAGTCGTGTTCGTATCAATTTAACTACATCTGCCGTTTGCTATGCCACTTTAGCTCCTAGCATCCGACATTCACCTACACAGTGGAGTTTTGTACTTTCTTCCGTATAACGCTTCGTAAGGCGGCATGCCTATACTTGCGTGATAATTATTGTTATAAGCAAACTCTATTAATGGTAGATGATCATCCCAGCTCCCTTTAAAATCCATAACGTAAGATCTTAACAAATCATCAAGCATTTGAATTATTCTATCACTTTGTCCATCCGTTTGTGGATGATACGCCGTACTCAACCTTACTTGCGTTCCTATCTTTTCTTGCAAACTCCTCCAGAAAATTGATGTGAATAGTGGATCACGGTCTGACACAATTAAAACTGGCACTCTATGTCTTGAAAGAATTTCCTTAACTTAAAGTTTAGCTAACTGTTCCAGGTTAAATCTGACTCTTATCGGCAAAAAGTGAGTCGACTTCGTCAAATGATCCAGTATTACCCAAATAGTGTCGTATCTTTTTTGCCTAGTTAGAAGTCCCACCACAAAGTCCATCGTGATATGCTCCCACTTCCATTACGGAATTTCCAATGATTGTAACAAGTCACTTGGTCATTGATGTTCGGCCTTAACTTTTTGACATGTGAAACACCTACTCACATACTCTGCTATTTTCCCTTTCATGTTTGGCCACCAAAAGTTTTGTCGAAGGTCTTGATACATCTTAGTACTACCAGGATAAATTGAGTACCTTGAACTATAAGCCTCTTGTAATATTTCTTCCTTCAATACTGTTTCACACGAAACCCAAATTCTTTCTTCAAATCTTAATAACCCCTCATTATCAAGACTGTACTTTGTCTCTTCTACATCTGCTATTCTTTTCTTCATATGCTCACACTCATCATCTCTGAGTTGTACTTCTTTGACTCTCCCCACAATTGTAGGAGTCTCCATCGTAAACAATTTCTTCCCCGATTCACTCAGTAATCTCACCTATAACTCCATTCTACCCATCTCTGTTATTAAATCATTTTGAACCGTTAACCTTAACAACTTTTCCTGGCCTTTTCTACTTAAAGCATCGGCCACTACATTTGCCTTCCCTAGATGATACATGATATCACAATCATAATCCTTTATCAACTTCAAACATCTTCTCTATCTCATATTTAAGTCCTTCTGTGTGAAGATATATTTAAGACTTTTATGGTCCATGTATATCTCACATTTCTCCCCATATAAGTAATGTCTCCAAATCTTTTAGGCAAAAATCACCACAGCCACTTTTAGGTCATGAGTAGGATAACCTTTCTCATAATCCTTTAACTTCCGCAATGCGTACGCAATGACCTTGCCATGCTGCATGAGCACGCAACCCAATCCTTTATGCAAAGCATCGCTATAAACTACAAAATTTCCCATATCATCTGGTAAAGATAGCACATGTGCTTCATTTAATCTTTTCTTCAGTTCTTGAAAATTGTCTTCACACTTCTCCGTCTATATGTACTTCACTGTCTTCCTTGTCAAAATTGTCAACGGAGTAGATATCTTAGAAAAATCCTGGATGAATCTTTGATAGTATCTCGTTAACCCTAGGAAACTCCGCACCTCTGTTTGTTTCTTCGGTTGTTCCCAATTAAACACTGCTTCAACCTTCGCTAGATCTATTGAAATTCCGTCTTTGTCAATAATGTGTCCCAAAAACTGCACTCTTTTAAGCCAAAATTCACACTTAGTGAATTTTTCATATAACTTCTCCTTCCTTAGTGTTTTCAACACTAATCTTAAATGTTCAGTGTGATCTTCTAGCGTCTTTGAATAGACTAGAATATCATCGATAAACACTACGACGAATTTGTCCAAATACTGTTTGAACACTCTTTTCATCATATCCATGAATGCGGCTTGCGCATTCGTCAACCCAAACGACATTACCAAAAACTCATAATGCCCATAACGAGTTCTGAACGCAGTCTTAGGTACATCCTCCTTCATTACTTTCAACTGATGATACCCCGTTTATAAATCTATCTTAGAAAAATTCTTCGCCCCTTTCAACTGATCAAATAGATCATCGATTCAATGCAATGGGTATTTATTCTTTATCGTTAGCTTGTTCAACTCTTGATTGTCGATACAAAGTCTCAATGATCCGTCTTTTGTTTACAAATAATATCGGTGCTCCACGGAGAGACACTTGGTTGAATGTACTTCTTGTCCAACAGTTCTTGTAACTGAATCATCAACTCTTTCATCTCTACTGGCGCCATACGATAAGGTGCCCTAGAAACTGGTGTTGTTCCTGACGTAACATTTATTACAAATTTGATCTCCCTATCTGATGGAAGTCTTGGTAATTCATCCATAAATACATCCACAAATTCTTTTACCATAAGTATATGTTCCAATGTTTCTCCTACTCGCTGGGTATCAACAACATGACACAAATAACCTACACAATCCCTTTTTTCAATAATTTCCTAGCTTGTATCATGGTAAGACAACAAGAACATCCCAATGATTTACTACCATAATATACTACCTTGGGTTGCTTCAAAGTCCAAAGTTTTACACTTTTCTTTTGACAATCTATAATTGCCCCATGATTAAACAACCAATCAATCCCGAGAATTACATCGAATTCTCTCAAATTTATCGATATTAGATCTACCGACAATTTGTTACCTCTTATTTCTATACAATAACTCCTATGAATATGTTCAACAAGAATTATCTCTTCATTTGCTACCTTAATGTTCAAAGGTACTGACAATCTTTTAGGGAGTAACCCTAAATGTTTAGCAAATTCACATGCTATAAAAGAACAAGTAGCACCCAAATCAAACAACATATAAGCATTTATATTGTTGATTGGAATAATACCTGCAACTACATCTCCTGATGCAACTACATCTTGGACCGTCATATTAAATATGCGGGTAGTCGGTCTACTCGGTGGTGCAGGAACACTAATAGTTAACTTGCCACTATTAGCTCCCTTATTACCATCTGACCCCTTCTTCGGATAGTTCTTCACCATGTGGTCAGTCGACCCATATACGAAACATCCCTGATTCTTCTTTAGACTCAAACAGTTAGGCGAAATGTTCCCTTTCTGCTCACAGTTATAGCAACTGCTTTACCCTTGAGATGGACTCCTAAATGAGCTATCCCACAGTTCTTATATGCCTCGATCCTCCTCTTAGGATCTCCTTTTTTCACTCCGGTATTCCCAGAGTTAAAACCCTTCCTCTTCTATCCACTGCCACTCCCGCTGGCTCCCTCCGTCTTGACTTCATCTTCACCTTTATTCTTATTCTTATTCTTCTTCTCTCTGTGGTATTGGCTTAAAGCCTCGCTACCACCCTCCACTATAATCGCCTTCCCAGAATGCTTCCAAAGGAATTACTTTGGA
Source organism: Panax notoginseng (assembly GCA_016801055.1). Lineage (NCBI taxonomy): Eukaryota > Viridiplantae > Streptophyta > Magnoliopsida > Apiales > Araliaceae > Panax > Panax notoginseng. Next base: position 135,502,790 of record CM029013.1, on the reverse strand, counting down.
ACACTGATATCTGGCTATAGAGCCAGGGTTTCAAGCCCTGCTCGAATCTTCGCGCCTTCCTCACCTCAGTATCCACCTGATGTGGAGCGAATCTTATCAGTTCATTGAACTTGGCAGTATATTGAGGAATAGTTATGTCCCCTTGCTTCAGTTCTAGGAACTTCATCTCCATCCTACTCTGCATACTCGTGGGGAAGTAGTTCTCGAAGAAAATTTTCTTGAACCGCGTCCACGTAACAACTTCCGCTCCAGCCCTACTCTGGTTTGCCTCCCACCAGAAGATGACTTCTCCCTTCATCATATAGATAGCAAAAGAGGTCTTTTGCTCCTCTCTGACATTTGAAATCACAAATGCCTTCTCTATTTCATTTACCCAAGTTTGGACTTCTATTGGGTCTGTAGTTCCTTTGAACTCAGTAGGACCTAGACTCTTAAAATCTTTAAACGTAGTAGCACGTACTACCGCGGGATTAATAGGTATGTTTGCCCCAGTTCTATTAAATGTAGCTTTTAATAAATTAACAAACTCCTGCATTGGGTTAACTGGTCCCCCTTCTTGTTGGTTCTCATTACGAGATTCTGCTTCCTGGTTTCATTGTCTTCTTTTTGGCGACATTTTTCTGTTTAAATAAATAAAGTTTCATTATTATTTATCCCTTTTAGTTGACTATTATTCAACAATCAATAATAACTTAAACTCATTGCAAAACATCTTTAATAAACTTCCTTATATTAAAATGCTTTCTTTCTTATAGTATAATACTACAACATTCGTCATTACATAGGTTCTACTATTTACATTACTTTCCCGCGATTGATTTCTAAAAGTTGGGAATTACAAAAGACTACCTTTGATTATACAAAAGAGGGTTTTACGTCACTACATAGATACACAATATTTACATATCTATACATGCTCTAGTTTCTACACTAGACTACACCTACCTAACGTCATTGGTATACTTCTTATCCGCAAAGCTAGCCACCACATCTCTGCTAGTGGTGTACGCCTAGTTTGCCCATCCTTCACTGGATACCTAGCGATTTGTCGCTGGTAATCCTCATGAGCACTCCTATGGATGTAAGATATATGTGTTATCTTTTGCTTCTTATTCTGCAGCTCCTCCCTGAGTTCCAGAGCCTCCTGTTTTAGCTCTCGAGCCTTATCCTTAGCCAAAACCGTCTTGTCATTCTCAACCTCCTAGAAGGTCTCCATGTCTTCCTTATCTTTCAGGACATCGTGAACTTCCTCTTTCAGCTCCCGCACTTCCCTGCTCAACTGAATATTCCTATCTAACACCGAAATGAACAATGTTTTCATCGACTCTACCGATGTCATCTCCTCCGTAGGTATCACCGTATTAAACGATGCCACCTCCACTTCCTCCTCAGACATTCCGTCAAACAAGGATTTAAATCCTAAGTTATCAGAATTCTCCTCCTCTAGATCAGTCTCCTTCACAATTACTATAGGTACCTCTACTATCGACATCTGTATTGGCTCTATCATGTTCACAGATTCCTCACTAACAATATGTATATCCCTACATAGAGTTATCTCCTGACATCTACAATAAAACACAATATCCTGATTAGTACATAACATCAAAATATTATAATCACATATCACATTTAATTTGTTTAAGGTTAATTTTCTCTTTTAATTCCTCTTGTAATGAATTTCCTTAATTCATCACTTAGGAACTCGACTTGAGTTTATTTACTTCTAACTTCTCCGACTTTTCTTAAGGTTATGGCATAAGGTTCTCTCCCCTTAAGTTCTATAACCTACGATTTTGATACCAACCTATGACGCCCCCAAATCCATAAATCTTCCAACCCGATAGATGATGCTACACGATGCTACTAGTTCACATACATTCAATTGAAAGACGTCATTGACATGAACATGTTTACTAAATATTACATAATAATAAATCTCTTCCCAAGTTCTTTATTAACCATTACATTCGTTCGTTTGTCATAGTAATAATTCATTACAAAAGTAATATTATTCTATTACAAGATATCTATTTATCCTCCTTGACCTTTCCTTTGTCCTTACCGGATCATTCGATCCGTTCATTCTTAGCTGCATCCATATAATTCAAGCAAGAATGAGCATAACAAACTCAACAAGTTTAACATTTATGTTGAAAAAACAAGATCAAGAATCATATGATTTATCTTTTATAACTGAACAAATAGTTATGAAGTACTATGAATAATCAAAATAGCACTTTTCTTTCCTTTAAAACATTTAACGATGATAAACACCAGTTAAATTCTAAGTTTTGGTCAAAGACCATGAACATTCCATTCTTTGTTCCTTTAAAAAGGATAACCTAGAACAAAGTATGTAAGTCCGATATTTCTTACGAGCACGTCTAGGTGATCAGCCTATAGTAATCTATTTTGTACAACACTACTCCATTAAACATATTTACGTTTAAGTTTTGGCAAACTCACGTGCCAGTCGATTTACGACTAAAAATCTTTGTTTATTCATACTCAAACTTACCTTTGAATCCGTACCAAAGCAATTGGCATAGGATAACAATATCAGTAATATTTTGAAAGATTGTAAAGAAATCAACAAAATACTTTAAATCTTATCTAGCCGAAGCAAATGGCATCGACTCTTTCTTTAAACAATTCATGCATATCATACATGAATCACAAAACTTGTCTAGCGTAGAGTATAGACAAGAGTTTAGAAAACTTGCCTCAAGAGTATCCTAGTAATAATTCACTTTTCTTTTAAGCTTTATAGGTTCTACATGATATAATCACATAGCATACCAAATTAGCTCACATAACAATCAATACGTATTGTTATTAACCTATCTTCTCCTTCTCAGTATAAACTATCTGAATTGTTAAATTAATAACATTCGTTAGGTTATTTAACGTTCATCACGAATTTATAACATTTTATTGTTATAAGTTACCATATTTGTTCAATGTTTAAGTAATTACAACATATGTAATCTCAAACATTTATTTAATGCGAATATGGTTTCCCGTATTTATCAAATACAGAGTCCCGTATAGCAAAATCTACTTTGCGTTTACATTTTCATAACCTTTAGTTAACTTTTAATTGTTAAACTTAAGGTCTTAATAATTATTTAAGATGTTATTTTAAGTTTAATTAAGGTTCATTAATCAACCCTAATCGTTCTCTTTTCTTTTATATTCATAAACATTCTTCTCTAGCTTTTGCTCTGGCCCAGCGCTACAGCGCCGTGCCCTTTGTTAATTGTTGCGCTACAATGAATATTAACAGTATGTTGGCTTCGTTCGGGTGCTACGGTGCCACTCCTCAAAGCCTAACAGGCACTACGGTGCCTGCCTCTTTTCTTTGAAATTTATTTCCCAAGTGTTGGGAAAATTTCACACCGCTTCCTTCTCAAATTCATAATTTGTTCATTATAACTCGGAATTGGTTCGTTCAAAAGCCAATTTTTTCCTTATTCTTTATACTAAGATTTTCCCCAAACAGAATAATTTTTAGAATCCGTTAACGAGGATTTCACTTGATTAAATATTTAGTATTCGTTCGTTCTTCGTTCTTCGTTCTTCGTTCTTCGTTCTTCGTTCTTAAGCTTTCTTCGCTCGTTCATTTGTAATTCGTCCTTCCGATGTTCGAATTCATTAGTTCTTGAGTTTATGACTCATAAATTTCATATTCTTCAATATGTTCATGAAACCCTATCTTTCTAGGTTCGTTATTAACATTTCATTTTCGTTCAGAAATCCTAGTTAACTACGATTTCAACGATAACGTCTTTTCTTATAAATTTCGCCATAACTTCATTATACGAGATTTTTACTCCGTTCCAAATGAAATCATTCCATAATTTAAATATCTAGCATCCTAACCAAGAATATAAAATCTAATCATATACACAATTGTTTTATACTTGTCCATAAACAACATACTCTAAGTTTTTCTTCATTAAGTTCTTAATCATTCTTTATGATTTCTCTTGATATATGGTTATTAATTATTTAAGTCCACTAATATCCCTCCTTATGTCATCGTATGATACATACACCACCAATAATCACTTCTCTATCAAAAATCAAATTGAAGAGATGAAGATTAAGGGTTTAAATGTTATACCTCTTGATGTTCTTGGTGTTTTTGATTGCTTAGCTTCTTTTTCTCCTTGATCACTTGTAATACTCTTATATCTCTCTCAATATGTATTGTTCTAAGTGTTAGATGATTTTTGTAAACTAACAAATGAAGCTAAGCTTTCCTTTTATAGAAATTCCAAAGAAAGGGCATTTTTGTCATTTACATTAAACCTCCTTACTCTCCACCTCCTTACTATTCACCAAGTTTCTCAAGGAAGCTTGGTGAGTCACTTTGGCAGGCTACATGGGGTTGGTGAGCCATTCATGGGTTACCTCAACCCCTTTACCCACCTGTTTGATCAACGGTTCGATCCACAAGTTCGATTCTTGGTTCGGGCTTAGGTTTAATTCAATTCGGGCCTCACTTTGGGCTTGAATTTAATTCTTGTTGGGCTTTGATTACATTTTCCATTGGGCCTTATTAATTATTCATTTGGGCTTACCAATAGTGCATGTCTAATAGGCAAATAGTTAATCTCGACTTTGTTTGACCAAACTTTGACTTTATGTATTCTTACTATATAATTCTCGTATTCTTTTCGTATATACTTCGTATAATATTCGTATTATATGTTGTATCACTCTTTGTATTATACTTATACAATACATTGTATTATACTCGTATTCTTTATCGTATAATAACTTTCTTATTATTTATTCAAAATTTTCACTTTCCCTAACATTCTCGATTTAAGTACGCAAGTGAAAAACTGTGTTTGCCATAACTAAATTATTATTGGATAATCTATCTTTCCTCATAATTCTATCATTACGTATTTTTTGAAAATTCAAAAATAATTCCCAAGCAGAAATGGATGAATTGTGACACCCCCAATTCCGGGTACTTCATTCCCACATGATTTGGTGCTCACTTTTCAAAATATTTACATCTAACTACCCATAAACAAGGATAAAGACATACCTTAAACAACTTACATAAAAATCTTTCCCATTAAAGGGTTACATCATCTTAACACATTCCCAGGTGATCTAACCTTTAATTATTACATAAGTCTGCGGAATACATCACAAAATAACATAAGTCTTATAACATAATTTCAGTTAAGTACATGAGTCTTCATCACTTGAACATCTTGCCCTTTCCTTTGCTAGAAGATGGCTCATCGAATTTCTCAACTGTAGTTGCAGTGTTAATTGCAAGAGTGAGCAAACAATTGCTCACTAATATAAAGAATAATAATAGCAACAACATGATATTAAACAATGGTTATTGGATGATAGGGAACTCGTTCTACGAATCAAGAATATAGAACGAATTCAAGATTTATATCTGAGGGTCTTAAGACCACGAACTATGTCCCTGGTAATTAGGTATTTTACCTTAACCTTAACAGTCGTTTAGACTATACAGACCCTTCCTTACGTACTTAAGGGGATCAGTCCTTTGTACCATGTATTGTGCACAAACATCTAAACGCTAACACATACATAATCCCCTATATTAGGGTTGTCCATCTCAATTTGACTTTAGAATTTTTGCACTAAAGAAAGTTTAATTTGGAACTAGTTTATCAGTGGTTCTAGAATTTTAGAACACCCTATCAAGTATAGATTAGTCCAATCAATAAGAGTTTGCTTGTAATTTGAAGGTTTAACACAATAATATAGGATTGAACAATGATATTAAAGTCAAAGATTGAATAGTGACAATATACAATGGAACAGACATGGTATGTATGCAAAGTACTACATCCAAAAGATTTAGGAAATCTCATTTGGAACGATGAAGTTAAATAGTATATGCTTTGAATAGCAATAACAAGAGTTAGAATTGTAAAACTTGTTTAATGTAAAGAATTAGAATACAAGAGCTTGTATCATCATAAACAAGATGGAATCAATAAGCTTGCTTAACTTTAATATAAGAATTAGGAACTTCCATATTGATAAATTAGGGTTAAAAAAGCTCGTTTGCCAACAAAAGATAAACATAGTTATGAAACTTACATTCATTATAAAAAGAATGGAGTTAGGAAACTTGCCTCGTGTGTAAGCTACACAAGTATAATAAACGTTCTCCAATTACCCTACATATACCATTGAAATCGCAGCATCAATTAGTTATACTATCGTTAGCTTTATAAGTTCAATCCACCATCTAAGTCACAACAGTTAACTTAATGTCTAACCATGTCGGTTAACCACTTACACGAATCTGAAAACTCACTATCGTGTAACATAAAGCTTTATCATTCACCTCTAACTTTAGTAAACATCACATTTCATTCATTACATAACTTGTTTAAGTGATCATTTAAAAACTTCATATTTAGTATTACATTACTTTACAACCTGTTATTGTATCTTATGTTATGGTTTAACATCTTTATCATGCATACTAAATTAGATTAGGTCTACATACAATGGTCTGCAATTAAACAGAACTCACTGCCTCTGCTCAGGGTACCGCGCGGCTGCGCTGTCCCAAGCCTTGGCACCGGCGTAGCTGCGCTGGTGCTTGACTTCAGAAACCCAACAGGCGCAGCTGTACCGTTTCTGCCTTTGGTATCGGCGCAGCTAAGCCAGTACGCAGACAGAAACTGCAGCAGCTTCCCATTGTTATGAAACCAAACCCCAATTTTTCCTAATTACTACAAAAATTCTCAAACCTTAACAACTAGAATTTGCTAATAACATCACAAAGCATGCACTTCATAATTCTACCAACATAAACATTACATATAATTAACTTTTAAGGATCAAAAATCATAATTTACCAATTTCTTCATATTTTAAAACTTTTTAGCGAATTCGATTGCCGAGTCTTTGTTTCTTAACCAAATTACATCATTTCAACTACGTTGTTTTTGTTTCTTAATGTACTATCACAATCTATAACCAATTTACAGATTCTAGCAAAGATTGAACATTAAATTTTGGACTCAATTAAGCCATTTTACATATACAAAACACTGTTATCTTAATTTCCCTCTTCAAACCTAATTCCATGAATTTGATTACTTCAACAAAACTTATGTATTACAATTATCATATTACATGTATATATAATCAACCTTTAACCCTATTCCAACACACAGAATAGATATTACAAAGCAAAAATTTGGAATTTAGAATAGTTTATACCTTAATCCTTGATTACTGAAGAAAATAATAGAGTTACTTCTCAATTCCTTCCTCTTCTACAGCAAAAAACCTCAATTTCTTCTCTAACCCTCTAACAATTCTCTGTGTTTCTCTCTTTCTCTGTTCTTAGCTTTTATGAGAATACGTGATATATCTTAACTGATAAATGTGGTTATCAGTTTATTAGGCCAAAAGTCTTTGGTTGTTATGTTAACCAAAAGCCACAAGGCTTTGTTTGGTTTACACAAAACTCCTCCCTTCTAAATTATTTTTATAACACTTATATTATATAGTTCCATGTGTCACACTTTATTTAATTCATTTTATGTTCTTACCATTATAATTATAATTCCATTATAATTATTTTTATACTTAACAAATTACTGCATATCTAATTTAATTATTAAATTGAACTAGAATATCACTTTATTTAATTTTAATTGTTTTCTTAAATATCAAACAATTCATTTACATATTAAACAGTTCATTTAATTTAATTATTTTATTAAATTAAATCTTCAAATAATAAAATTACCGTTAATTAATTTAATTAACATATACACTCAACTAAATTATTACATCACAACTTCATCAATTATTTATTTATATTTAATTCAATAAATATTTAAAATAAATTAAAAAAATTCTCAATCGTTACATGAGTAGTGTTTTTCGAAAAATTTCTCGAAAAACTCTTATTTTCGTCTTGAAATTCATACAGTTTATTTCTAGCACGTAACCAGAATCCTAACCACATTCATTCATTCTAGGTCATAGAACGACCTTTAACTTGCTTACTCAATACAATAAACATATAATCTCATTTTATTCAATATTATCAAATAAAATTAATTTACGTTAAAGTTCGATTTTCTCGATTGTTACAAAAATCACCCATATAAATCCAAAATACTGCAAAAGTAATAAAGAAAGAATTCTTAATCTAGAGATTTAGGACCAGCTTGGACATTTATTCAAACCCTGCGCATAAATCCATGCAAGTTCTAAAAATGAAACACTCAACCAATTTTACCCAAATCTAATTCCTAATCAAGTTAATCATGTATATATCACTCAAGCAAATTTAATTAGTATATATGAGGCATGCTCACTGTCATATCAATTAAAAACTATGGTAAAATAAAACCCAAATCAAACTATGCAAACCCAAATCAGATAATTCAAACCCAAATCAGATTAAAAATTATAATTTCCCTTAGGAGGAAGGGGGAAGGTTGAAGAAATAGAAAGCTTAGTTGATTTCCTCTTGATTGGACCCGTTAATCACCAATTAGGTAGGCGGGTTACGTCGGTACGACGTTAAAACTATTTCGAAGATGGAGGTTGAACGGTTGGGAGGAAGGATGAGAAAGGTTGAGCAACCGGGATGGAGGAGGAGAGTCTCAGATAGAAACAATCTAGGATTAAAATTAGGGGGATTATACTCAAGAAATTCCATTGAGATTTGTTGGGAATAAATTATTTTTAACATAATTCTATCGAGAATAATCCTCACGGTGGCAGGATATATTAGGGCTATGACGTAAATCAATATTTTCCATGAAATTCTGTCAAAAAACAATTTAATTCTAACAGAATTATTTTCACCGGCTAATTCAATCGAAATTAAATTATTTTTGGGAGTATAAATTATGTCGAAAATAATTCTGTTAGAAATAAGTTATTTTCTTGTAGTATGGATAAAGAATGAAAATATGAAACAATTAATACAAAATGTATTATTAGAAAACTTATGTGAAAAATAGAATTTTTAAAATAAATAAATATTTAATTTGAGACTATCCAAAACAATAATAACGACTTTTATTTTAAGACGGAAGGAATATGATATCAATAGTACTTTTTGTGACAAAGAAATAGTTACAAAAAATGGATATAAAATAATGTGGTTGATTGTGATGGATTATTATCACAAGGCACACCAATGTATGGTGGATCATCAACTAATTACATTTTGTCACCTCATTTTTAAGCTATTTTTGTAACCATAATTAAGATAGATCATATGATTTCAATAAAATGTCTCACAAACTAGGTTCACCTTATTACAATCAATAGCAATAACTTAAGGGGTTCAAATAATCCTCTAGTAGAAATCAAAACACATTAATTAACTAAAGATTCTTATTGATTAAACCATTTTTAATTACTAGAGATCATCAAGTTTATAAGAGGAATATTGTCAAATCATCTCTTGTAAATTTGGCTGCATAGGCTGCACGCGGAAGGCAAAGGGTTGAAAGTCCCTCATAGTATCATTCATAGCTGTTGATGCTGCTGCCAACTCTTGTTGTTGCTGTAATCAAAATCACATAATTTCACAAACAGAACATATAGAAGATGTTTAATATTTTGAAATTAGTGATGATTAGCTTTTATAAATATAAAAATTGACTAATAACCTCATGTGTCGTTTCACAAAAAAATGTCTCATTTGTCCCCCATTTTTTTTCCTCTATAGAAAGTCTTTTGTTTTTATTTTATAATAATAATATATTATGACATAATGCACTCAAGTCCGCTATTAGAGCTTCATTATCATATTGCCGTTACTTCTAAACTAACAATTTATTATTTAAAGGGTAAAAATAAAATAAAATAAAATATTTATAATACTCCATCTGTATCAAATTATATGATCAATATTGAATTTTTTTAAAATCAATTTAAGACATTTTTAAATTTAAAATTGATCACATGATTTATTTAAGTTTTGAAAACAACAAATCTTATAACTAGTAGTGTTTTTATGTAGTTTATGATATTCATAAATATAAACTACATGAATTCATG
>CM029013.1:135410225-135490225 GCA_016801055.1 Panax notoginseng | reverse complement strand
TGTATGCTAAAAAAACCCGCATGATTAAAATAGCTTTTACGAGTGAAAGTAAAGGAAAAGAATTATATAAAAAAAGGAATTAAGGAAAAAACAGGTGATTAATTACTTTAATTAAGAAATAATATATATATAGCGAGAGAGAGAGAGTTAGAAACACATACTTAGTATTAGGGCTACAATACTCAACCATCCTGCCAGAAGTTCCAACAATAACAAGAGATACTTTAGCATCACAAAGAACAGTGATCTCCTTAGCCTTCTTCAAGATCCCATTCTTCCTCTTTGAATAAGTCACCTGCCTATTATTTGTGTTCTCTATTCTCTTGATCTCAATTTTACCTCTCCCCATTTTCTTTCTTTCTTTTTTCTATTCTTTTCTTCGTCTCTCTCCTAAAACAAAAAGTTATAGGAAGGAAAATAAAGGAGAGAAAGATAGAGAAAATCAAGAAAAAAAGTAAAGAGGGGCATTTCCATTAGAGGATAGAAAACAATAAACTTTCAAAGAGCTCAGTTCAAGATGGGTTTTTCATGGGCATTTGACAAAGTCAAAACAACTTCTTAATATCTGTTGTTTTGAATTAGGTTTCCTACTTTTGGTTCACCTTTTGACCCTAGGGTTTTCTCTTTAATGAGGGATTCAAGGTTGCTGTTTAGTAAATAATTGAGTTATGGAGGGGACATATGATTAAACTGTGAACAGATCAAGTATAGCTAGCTAGGGTTTGTGCATGTTGGACTTAGGGCCATGAAGTGTGTGACATGGTCTTGTCTAGGGTATGAGTGATGGCACTTAATGAAGGATAGTAATCAAATCTTAACCATCAAATCAATACTGAGAAGGGTCAAAACTGCAAGATAAATGACCGATATTAATGAAGGGATTTAAGTAACATAAGTTCAGTTTATTTTAGTGGTTTCGGAGATATCTGAATAAATTCACAAACGACCTTTTTACATTTGTTTTAATCATATGTTTTACTTTTATATAAACTTAATTATTGCTTTGACAATAATACTATTACTGACATAATGTTTCTCGTATTTTTTATGTTTGATATGTTAATTTATTTAAGTCCGATCTGTCGTTAAAGTCCGATCTGTCGTTAAAGATGGTGTGTAAGGTATGTTAATTAAAGGGGTATGCACTTAATACTCCCCGTAGGATACATAACTTAGCTACTGATCTCTTAGTACCAAAATAGTTTTATATGTTTGGAAGCTATCCATATTTATGTTCAATGGTTTTTATGCATATTAATGAAGGTTCTAGTCTTAAAATTTTATTTTTTTAAAAAAACTCATTGAACGTTCCTTTTCATCGTAATATGACCAGAAAATTAAAATAAGCTAAATATATAATATAATATAGAACAATAATAATCTTTAGAATTAATCTCAAAATTAGCCAACCATTAATATGAAACTAAAATAAGTTCATACTTACCACACAATATATATTCGTCTCACAAACCACATTAAGTTTGCCTTATACAACTTTTACTAGGACTTACTTAATTAAGTAGACCAATAGATTAATTCGTAGTTATTAAATTAAAGTAGGCAGTTATTTGTAGTCCAAAATCATCTCATGTAGGTTTGGCTGATTTGGCTGCACACGGAAGGCAAAGGGCATTTGAGCTTCATAGTTTCCCATTTTCTGATTATTATATTCATTCTCAATGTATCTCACTTTATCATCCATAGCCATAGCTTTCATCTGTTGTTGCTGTTATAAACAACACAAAATAAAGTATATAAGGCATGTATAGAAGCAATTGGTATGTGCAAATAACAAGAGAGGCCTAGATTTTGTTAAAATTCTACTTGGCCAATGGACATTCTTTTGTGTGCATAATACTAATATTGTATGTAACTTATATGTATTGGCTACTTAATAAAACGATGTAGTTTTTACTACTTAATAAAACGACGTAGATAACACAAAGATAATCTAAGGTATTGACTACTTAATAAAACGATGTAGTTTTGTATAAAATTTAAAATTAAATTTTTTTTTATAAAACTTAAAAATAAAAATTTCAACCCTAAATTAAGGGTAAAATTATAGTGTTATATATATATATATATATATATATATATATATATAATTCATAACAATATACCTCTAGTTTTTAAGCCCCGGATGCAGTACAAGTACAATAAATTGTTATAACCAAGTATACAATTATAATTATAATATCAATAATCAGTCACGTCTCACATAAAAGAGAAAACAAATAGAAGACCTGAGGTGAGAATCAAACCTGAGGTGTAACTAAAAGTCACAAGATATATATCAATCTAAACGGATCCGGTTAGTATGAAATTTATTTTTTGGTAAGTTGGTCAATTGGCCAGTAAAATGCTGACACACATAGTCTATTGGTCAATTGACCAACTTACCCAAAAATAAACTTCATGCTAACCACTTCTAATCTAAACTATCAAACTAAAATCTCATTGGCAATGTACCATTAATTTAGACATTATCATTGTTAGTGTGTATATATTGGTGTTAATTATAATGATAAACTTACGTAGACGTATTGAAGATGCTCATTGTCCTCCTTCAGACGTAGTTCCTGAACAGTTTTCAGCCATCAATTAATATTAATACAAGTGAATTAGTGTCTCATTTCCTCACTACATATTTAGAATCAAAAGCAAGTTTCCGAACTTGCTTAATATTAAAACATTAATATATATATATATATATATATATATATATATATATATATATATATATATATATATATACTGTTTACCAAACTTCTGAAGCAAAAAGGGCTAGGAGTGCAATATGAAGAAATGAAAGTTGTTTTTGCACTTACATTTTCCTTCATTGATTTATAGGACTCGCTCTGAAATTGAAAGGTGAAAAAATAAATTAAGGAAAAATATTAATACTATTTCAGATAAGGCTATGATAATTAATATATAATTAGAAGAAATTAATTAATAGAGTGTATACATAATTAATTAAGAACTCTCTTGTACCATTTTCTTGCGAATATTGGCAAGCCCATTATCAAGGCCTTCTTCAATGGCTATAAGTTCTTTGTAATTCAAAGATGTGATATCTTCCCCATTAAAGTGCCTACAGAAAAAAATAATTAACAAAACTAGTATATTAATTAATTAAAAGAGCAAGCAGTGCAATTTTTGATTTAATTACCTGAGCTCAATCTGCATGCTGTCATTTTCTTTCTTGATTCTATCAATTTCATTGCTGAGATTCTGTAATTTTTTATTTCATTTATTAGTTATGAATTCTAAACAAGTAATTAATTAAGCAATTAAATAACGATACAGTCCTAGTGAAGGAGAGACATATAACAATTTCTCCTTTCATTCCAAAATATAAGATTAAATTTAAAGTTAATTTAAACTATTTTAAAATTCAAAGTCAACGTGAATCATTTAGTTTTTCAAAATAATAAATCTAATAATTAATAATACTACTAACATAATTTACAATTTTTATAATTACATTATTTAAAATAAATTAACTTACATTTTCCTTCATTGAATTTTGAATTAAAAATATTTTAAAATTGACTTCAAAAATTAAACATTAATATTAGAACAGATCAAGTATTATGTTATGTTAGTTTATGTAGTTACCTGTGCTTAAGCCTTTTTGATCAAATAACCCAAGTAATTAATAAAGCTATGAACCAGATAATATATATAATAGAGATCTGGAGAGAGTTCATTATATGTATACATATATGTATGTATATATTACATGGACCGAACCAACTAGTTAAGTGGGGGCCGCCGCCCCCATTTGCGTTTTCTTCTTCTTCTTTGATATATGTACATTTTTGTTCTTAGACCCCACTAAATTTATATATTATTTAATAAAAAAATCAGTTATATACTGATTGTCTATAAACTAGTATTTTTCCACTTCAACTATACCAAATTTGTATTTTTAGAGAAAATTTAGTAGTTTTAATTTTTTTTAACAAATTAAGTAATATTATTTATTATGGTAAAATCTATTTAATTATTTTAACACAATCATGAGAATGAATTTACCCACTTCATATAAATTATGATAAAGATATTGTTTCTTTTTGTGGTTAATGAATTTATGGTAAACAAAAATTTTCTTGTATATAGTGGTTAAATTTATATTTTTTATTAAATATATTGTACCAAAGCCCTCCCCGCTATATAAACCTAAATCCTAGGTCGTCCCTATATATATATATATATATATATATATATATATATATATATGAAATCTGCTACTAACCTAGACTTGCTCTTTTATGTGCTAAGAAAACACAAATATAACTAAAATGAAACTGCAGCATAGTTGCAACTTTTTGCAAGGAAATGAAAGGGAGAGAATAACATTTTACTACCAGATCTAGCTATTGATGGTTGTAACTTCTCATATACTTCCCATTTGTACTTTTAACACTAAATTTACTTTAAAAAAATACTGAAACGAGATGGACAGATGGAAGAGTATTCATCCTATTTGTAGATCTGGTCATAAATTTCATGCTCCAACATGTTTTTAGCTAAAAAATATATCACGTCAATAAATAATGGACAAAAGGGTATTTCAGAATAACATGTATACCTCATGCTTAGCATCCCACAACCTCTTTCCAGAGTGCTGATGATAACGGTCCAACATTTGGATTATACTACAATTATATTAATTTAAAAATATAATAAATAATAAATAATAAATTCCCAGAAAAATTAGAGACAAAGGGTTAATATTAAGGAAATAAAAACATTATAAAAAGGTTATATATACCTTGAAGAAGGGCTGCAGTAGTTATGCATCTGGTTAGAACTAGAAAAGATGATGACAGAAACATGAGCATCACAAAGAACCGTTATTTCCTTAGCTTTCTTGATGAGTCCATTTCTTCTCTTTGAATAAGTCACCTGCCTGTTACTTGTGTTCTCTATCCTCTTGATTTCTATCTTACCTCTCCCCATTGATAATACTTTCTCTCCCTCTTCTTTCTTCCTTATTTTGTTTAGAGAATGGAAAAATGGTGAGGGATAAAAGTGAAAGAGAGGGAAAAGTAATGGGTGAAGAGGGAGTTTCCATTATAGGTTGCGAGACATGGAACTTTTGAAGAGTTCAGAAAGGGTTGGTTTGTTTATGGGATTTTGACAAAGCAAAGCCAACTGCAAAGTAGCTGTAGAGTTTTGATTTAGCTTTTTCCTAGTTGGTTTCACCTTCTTACCCTTTGGACTCTCTCACACTAATCCCTCTCACACTCTCCCTCTCCCTCTCAAACACTCTTGGCATATCTAATTGTATATCTATATTACACAATTAGATATGAGTCATTTTTGGACCGCATTATTGAACATGTTCAATTTTTATTTTTTTTGAATCTTAAAAAATATATAGTATTTATTCTAACTTGAATTTTTACAGAATATAATGTTTTAAGTGTAATTTGAATACATATAAATACAGAGTACTGTACAACTCTGTTCTTGTATATGTATCTGAATTACACCTAAAACATTATATACTGTAAAAATTCCGGTTAAAAGAAATACTATATAATTTTTGGAAGTCACATGGAAAAAAAACTTAGACCGGTCCAATTTTCCAATTCAAAAAACATGTCCGCCTAGACTTATTGATTAGATATAGATTGGACGTAATTTTGTTCTAATATGCATATTCTTTTTGAAAATTAAATTTATTATTAAAATCAAAAGTAACTCCTATATATGAAATTGTCGAATTGTGTAGTATATAATATATACACGTGAAAATGAAAAAGTGTATATAAAAATCAAATGAGGTTTTTATCTTCGAAAGAGGGACTGTGTATGTATAGGTTTTGCGCTCATTAATAAGAGATGATGGTACTAATGAGGGTTAGGATTTACTTTCAATATGAAGTACATGACAAAACTTTAAACAGCAATAGGATATCTTTAAGACTTCGTATGCATGTTATAAACATGACTTCATTTAGAACCCTGAAAGCAATTTAAAATCAAATATTTTTGTGACACCCCCAAATCCGGGTTACCTGATCCCCGAGTTTGGTGTTCACGATCCACAATATAATACCATTTGACTACCCATTCATATATAAATAGGATTACATAAGTCATTAACATAAGTTGTTAATACATAAGTCCCAGATCCACTAACCTTAACATTACAGAAATACCCCTTTAGATATACAAAAAGGGTTTACAATACAATATAACATAATAATAATAATGTTCATAACACTATTCCAGCATCTTTCCTTTGCCTTTGTTCTTCTTTGACCCGTTGGCATCTTCGTTCCTAGCTGAAATGTTTTATTTAGCAAGGGTGAGCAACTAGTTTGCCCCGCAAGTTAAAACATACAATAAAGGTATAGAAATCAATATCAATTGTTCTAACATTCTCCGCAACAATACTCTGATAATGAAAGAGTGTAACGCCTTCAAGGTTTTCTACGATATTCAATGAATAATCAAGAATTAATTCTATGCAATTACAAAGTGGAATATTTTTCAGATTTATGCTGAGTGATCACACTAGATCTAGAACTTCTCTTCTCGAGTAACTATCAAAGATTGGACTTTGATATACCCAGGTGTATCAGATAACCATAAAGATTAAATCATACCCCTCTGCAAGTACTTAGAGCCGGCCAACTCCTTGTACCCTATATTATGCATAATACTTAACAGCGCGCAATGGTCGAATATACGACCCAAAATGTTCCCTTTATATAAAAGGTTGTTTTCCTCAGTCTCAGAATCAAGATTTTTGATTTAACAATGAAATACTGTGATTTCAAATTCTATCTACTTATTGATCTAGCCAAAATAATTGGCATCGATCTATCAATAACAATTGATTTTTCTTCTCGTATTTATCAAGTTCTAACAATTGTTTGTCTAGCCAGTATAATTAGCTAAGATATTTTTCAATATAATTTGACAATAAACAGGAATTATCTGTACTGTCAATATTAGTTTCTAGAGATATAAATATCCAACAACAGTAATTCTACGAATACATATTTTCTGAATCAGTAATTCAATTTGAATTTTAATCATGCACTAACTGCGAATAATCAACAATAAATTTCCTGGACATGGTATAATTATTGTAACGACCCCAAAATAGGTCCATTCCATACAACCTATTCTGTGTCGCCAAATATATGGTACAGAAAACAACTGTAACTTTATTACAACAATTGTCGTGCAAAATACAACAACACATATGCTGTGAGTTTGGATACAAATATATACCAAATGTGACTCATGTTCCAACCGTGGACATCACCTCACAATAACACCTTACATAAAGGTATAGTCAAAAACTGTTTTAGAAATTAGAATCTTTGGGAAGTGCTCAAGGAAACCTTCGTACATGGGAGGCCACGCGTCTAGGTTATGATAGATATCATATGGCCACAGAATTATCCTTGGTTGACCCAATAGACCCCAAAAAAAAACGAGAAGATTACTATCATATTCTTCCCAATGGTGAGTCTTCTCTTCACTTATCATTATCTCCACTGTCTCTAATTGAGAATTATACTTCAAACAAACACCAAGATTATATAGGTAGTGCCCATAGATATACTCAGCAAGTGAATGAGCACAACCCTGTCTTATGATGACACGAGGTTGTATGTCATTAGACATCTTGTATGATAGTGACAAAACACCCTTCCAACGTTGGGTTCGCCTCACCCTATTTTCTTCACCAAATATAACTACTAAATGATGACCACCGTTCTATTCCCTTGTTACCCCCGCTCGACCCAGCTACACTCTTATTACCTGAAAGGAATTGTGAAGCAAAAGGGTGAGCACAACTAGCTCAGTAAAGAATATCATGACTAAAGATAATTCAATTATCAATAGCCTTCATCAACAATAAATCAGAGATTTAGAACATATGGTAAATGATAAAAATTTCAACCATAGTTGCAGCAGAACGAGCAATCCATTAGAAGAGTCAAATAGACTATAAAGTCTATTATCTTCTCCATGTTAAAAATCCACCAACAATATTTTATCCATATAACATCACTCAAGAGTTCCTTTCCACAATCATATGAATAACTCATAATCATAATTGTGACTATAAATTTTTCTTCGCACCCAGGACAAAGAATATTTTCATCACCTGTCTTTACCTGAAACATCAAAGATCATGGTTATACCAAATCACAGTTCCTGTTTATAATCATACTAATAAATCCATCTTTGCACTACGGGCCAAAGATATTCATCAACAAACCATCTTTGTATTACGGGCCAAAGATATTCAACAACAGTTCATCTTTGCACTACAGGCCAAAGATATTCATCAACAGGCCATCTTTGCACTACATGCCAAAGATATTCATCAACAATTCATATTTACACTACAGGCCAAATATATTCATATCTCAAAGAAATATATAATCATTTCAGAATTTATATAAACAATAATTATAACCATGTTGATCAATTCACCTTTGCACTTAAGCTTAAGATATTCAATTATAAATTCAATGGTCATGATCATACCAGTCACAATTCAACTTTGCACTACAGGCCAAAGAGAACCCTAGTCATGATCATACCAATAATCTACCCATCTTTACACTCCAGTGAAAGAGAATTTCAACATCAGGGTTATAAAAATGTTATATATGATGATAAAAATAATATGATCAACATATAGTTTTAATCTCAAGAGTAATATTCGTAACTCATGAATAGTAACCCCGACACAAAAGATAAAAATTCCACAATAAAATCCATACTAATATTTCGGTATAATGATATTGAAAGAATAACATTTCTTAAATTTATAAACAATTTATTTTAATTGTTTACACTTTATTAATTAATGTATTTAATCATTCTAAAATACCAAACTCATAAGATTTTATCACCAATAATCAAAACCCTCATCAAAAATCTGCATATACCTCATATAGGATTCTCAAGCCATAAAATCCTATTTTCTAATTTTTTTTACTTCACAAAACATATTTAATTCATTTACTCATAACTAGACCATTTTCATAAAAAATACCAAATCAGTTCCAAAAATATTTCTTTTCTGGGATTTAGCATAATATAGTCCCATAGTGAACATATATTTTTCTCAGAATTTTTAAAATCATTTACTATTTTTCATATGGCCAAAACAGCCGAATATTTAGACATTTATCAAAAATTGTACTTTTATCTAAAAATCCTGAAATTCACAGAGTATACTCCTATCATATACATGTACTCCCAATAAAAATTTTATCAATTTTGGAGTTAACCACAAGGAATTATAAGCTGTTACTTCTAAAATAGTCTTTTCTCATAAAATTCATAACTCTCAATCTATACATCCAAAAATCACCATTTTTGGACACAATCAAGAAAACTCATCAAAATATCATTTCAAATTTTTCCAGAATTTTTGAAGATCAGAAAAATTACGAAACTGAAAATCATAACAACCCTTAAAATCCCTTAATATCCCTTACAATCCCTTACTATCCCTTACCTCAAAAGAGCAGTACTTCTGACTGGATATCGGATATGATGCTGAAGAAAACTTGCACTGATGAATAGCAACTTACCAAGTATCTAAAAACTCACAAAATATGCTTCATAATATAGAGAGAGAAAGAGAGAAAGCTTATGTTTCTGGTGTGATTTTCAATTCTAACTTAGCCCTCTATTTATAGGAAAATTTTGGTAGGTTTGACCTGCAACCTGATGGCTTTACCTGCTACTATTCCCACCCACCACATTTGAAATATAATTCAGCACATTTCTTCACCAACCACAAGTGGGGCCCACCAATTCTAGAATTTTCCACCAAAATGATAAACTCTAAAAATTCAACAATTTCTGAACCAGTCATCTCGTAAAATTCATAACAAATCATACGTTCATTTTTAACGGTTCAAAATTTGTGGGCATATACTCAACTTATATATGTATAACATATCCAAAAATTACCACGATCCAACGGTCGGATTAAAAATTATAACCCCCGCAAAATATCTCAAAAACCCTGATTTTTAATACCTCCATTCCGACAAAAATACGGATAAAAATCTCAACATTAACTCCTTCATTTTTAACCACAAAAATATATCCCTCGTTTATATCCACATAAAATAAATATTTCCTTATCATATGAATCAATAATTAATTATTCACAAATAATATTACAGAATCACATTTATGACAACCAGGTCGTTCCCAGAAAAGAGGGGGCTTTCCAATAAGGATTTCTCCTTACTGGCGCGCAATTAGATGACCAAACCTCTCCTTAGACAGAACTTTCTAGACATTGTCAATAATGTTATCTAATAATATTATTCAAATAATATGAATTTTTGATCTGATAATGGGAAATACTGTGCAGTGACAATTATTGAACAACAATAATATAAAATTTCAACGTAGCAATTATTGAATCAATAAAATAAAATATTGAACAATAATTACTGTAACAATTATTGAGTAGTGCCTTCTTACGTAAGAATCAATAATTTCAAAAATACTATGCAATACCGTGTGCTACTGTGCAATAACGCGTATTACTGTATTTTAACCACCGGGTATTCCAACAGTGTTAACGGTAACAACTACGCCGTTATTTGTAAAAACTCAAATTTGTCGTTTTCTTCAGCCGACAGTTATTCTGTTATGGGGCCCACAAATGGCTGCGCCGTCGTACGAATATTCCCCGACAGAAAGAATATTCCACGACCAAACGAATATTCCCCGACAACAATGATTATTTTATAAC
Source organism: Panax notoginseng (assembly GCA_016801055.1). Lineage (NCBI taxonomy): Eukaryota > Viridiplantae > Streptophyta > Magnoliopsida > Apiales > Araliaceae > Panax > Panax notoginseng. The sequence goes on along the minus strand of CM029013.1, from coordinate 135,479,448 downwards.
CACTTGCTTATTTTAAAAAAAAATCATATTTCACTCATAACTTTAAACTTTTATCAATTTAACCATTTACTGAATAGTAATTATAAGAAAAATTGAATACTTTTATTTCATAAAATTCGGGGTCTTACAATCTCCCCTCCTTATGAAATTTCGTCCTCGAAATTTACGTACCTGGTATTTCAAAGAATTGAGAATACCTTCCTTTCATTTTAGATTCCATCTTCCCTGTCATCATAATTTCTCCATTGCTCATCTCCTGTATTTCAAATATCATTCTAGAATACAGCTTCAAAACAAGGGTTAATTTAACAAATTAACATATCACATAATATCCCGATATTATGACTGACCAACAAATAAGCTTAGGTAGGACACACTAGCGAAGGATTTACTCATCTCTCCCCTCCTAGTTATATTCCCCGATCTCCGCCAGAGATCATATCCCTAAGCTCTGATACCAAATGTAACGACCCCAAAATAGGTCCATTCCATACAACCTATTCTGAGTCGCCAAATACATGGTACAGAAAACAACTGTAACTTTATTACAACAATTGTCGTGCAAAATACAACAACACATATGCTGTGAGTTTGGATACAAATATATACCAAATGTGACTCATGTTCCAACCGTGGACATCACCTCACAATAACACCTTACATAAAGGTATAGTCAAAAACTGTTTTAGAAATTAGAATCTTTGGGAAGTGCTCAAGGAAACCTTCGTACATGGGAGGCCACGCGTCTAGGTTATGATAGATATCATATGGCCACAGAATTATCCTTGGTTGACCCAATAGACCCCAAAAAAAAACGAGAAGATTACTATCATATTCTTCCCAATGGTGAGTCTTCTCTTGACTTATCATTATCTCCACTGTCTCTAATTGAGAATTATACTTCAAACAAACACCAAGATTATATAGGTAGTGCCCATAGATATACTCAGCAAGTGGATGAGCACAACCCTGTCTTATGATGACACGAGGTTGTATGTCATTAGACATCTTGTATGATAGTGACAAAACACCCTTCCAACGTTGGGTTCGCCTCACCCTATTTTCTTCACCAAATATAACTACTAAATGATGACCACCGTTCTATTCCCTTGTTACCCCCGCTCGACCCAGCTACACTCTTATTACCTGAAAGGAATTGTGAAGCAAAAGGGTGAGCACAACTAGCTCAGTAAAGAATATCATGACTAAAGATAATTCAATTATCAATAGCCTTCATCAACAATAAATCAGAGATTTAGAACATATGGTAAATGATAAAAATTTCAACCATAGTTGCAGCGGAACGAGCAATCCATTAGAAGAGTCAAATAGACTATAAAGTCTATTATCTTCTCCATGTTAAAAATCCACCAACAATATTTTATCCATGTAACATCACTCAACAGTTCCTTTCCACAATCATATGAATAACTCATAATCATAATTGTGACTATAAATTTTTCTTCGCACCCAGGACAAAGAATATTTTCATCACCTGTCTTTACCTGAAACATCAAAGATCATGGTTATACCAAATCACAGTTCCTGTTTATAATCATACTAACAAATCCATCTTTGCACTACGGGCCAAAGATATTCATCAACAAACCATCTTTGCACTACGGGCCAAAGATATTCAACAACAGTTCATCTTTGCACTACAGGCCAAAGATATTCATCAACAGGCCATCTTTGCACTACATGCCAAAGATATTCATCAACAATTCATATTTGCACTACAGGCCAAATATATTCATATCTCAAAGAAATATATAATCATTTCAGAATTTATATAAACAATAATTATAACCATGTTGATCAATTCACCTTTGCACTTAAGCTTAAGATATTCAATTATAAATTCAATGGTCATGATCATACCAGTCACAATTCAACTTTGCACTACAGGCCAAAGAGAACCCTAGTCATGATCATACCAATAATCTACCCATCTTTACACTCCAGTGAAAGAGAATTTCAACATCAGGGTTATAAAAATGTTATATATGATGATAAAAATAATATGATCAACATATAGTTTTAATCTCAAGAGTAATATTCGTAACTCATGAATAGTAACCCCGACACAAAAGATAAAAATTCCACAATAAAATCCATACCAATATTTCGGTATAATGATATTGAAAGAATAACATTTCTTAAATTTATAAACAATTTATTTTAATTGTTTACACTTTACTAATTAATGCATTTAATCATCTAAAATACCAAACTCATAAGATTTTATCATCAATAATCAAAACCCTCATCAAAAATCTGTATATACCTCATATAGGATTCTCAAGCCATAAAATCCTATTTTCCAATTTTTTTACTTCACAAAACATATTTAATTCATTTACTCATAACTAGACCATTTTCATAAAAAATACCAAATCAGTTCCAAAAATATTTCTTTTCTGGGATTTAGCATAATATAGTCCCATAGTGAACATATATTTTTCTCAGAATTTTTAAAATCAATTACTATTTTTCATATGGCCAAAACAGCCGAATATTTAGACATTTATCAAAAATTGTACTTTTATCTAAAAATTCTGAAATTACAGAGTATACTCCTATCATATACATGTACTCCCAATAAAAATTTCATCAATTTTGGAGTTAACCACAAGGAATTATAAGCTGTTACTTCTAAAATAGTCTTTTCTCATAAAATTCATAACTCTCAATCTATACATCCAAAAATCACCATTTTTGGACACAATCAAGAAAACTCATCAAAATATCATTTCAAATTTTTCCAGAATTTTTGAAGATCAGAAAAATTACGAAACTGAAAATCATAACAACCCTTAAAATCCCTTAATATCCCTTACAATCCCTTACTATCCCTTACCTCAAAAGAGCAGTACTTCTGACTGGATATCGGATATGATGCTGAAGAAAACTTGCACTGATGAATAGCAACTCACCAAGTATCTAAAAACTCACAAAATATGCTTCATAATATAGAGAGAGAAAGAGAGAAATCTTATGTTTCTGGTGTGATTTTCAATTCTAACTTAGCCCTCTATTTATAGGAAAATTTTGGTAGGTTTGACCTGCAACCTGATGGCTTTACCTGCTACTATTCCCACCCACCACATTTGAAATATAATTCAGCACATTTCTTCACCAACCACAAGTGGGGCCCACCAATTCTAGAATTTTCCACCAAAATGATAAACTCCAAAAATTTAACAATTTCTAAACCAGTCATCTCGTAAAATTCATAACAAAGCATACGTTCATTTTTAACGGTTCAAAATTTGTGGGCATATACTCAACTTATATATGTATAACATATCCAAAAATTACCACGATCCAACGGTCAGATTAAAAATTATAACCCCCGCAAAATATCTCAAAAATCTTGATTTTTAATACCTCCATTCCGACAAAAATACGGATAAAAATCTCAACATTAACTCCTTCATTTTTAACCACAAAAATATATCCCTCGTTTATATCCACATAAAATAAATATTTCCTTATCATATGAATCAATAATTAATTATTCACAAATAATATTACAGAATCACATTTATGACAACCAGGTCGTTCCCAGAGAAGAGGGGGCTTTCAAATAAGGATTTCTCCTTATTGGCGCGCAATTAGATGACCAAACCTCTCCTTAGACAGAACTTTCTAGACATTGTCAATAATGTTATCTAATAATATTATTCAAATAATATGAATTATTGATCTGATAATGGGAAATACTGTGCAGTGATAATTATTGAACAACAATAATATAAAATTTCAACGTAGCAATTATTGAATCAATAAAATAAAATATTGAACAATAATTACTGTAACAATTATTGAGTAGTGACTTCTTACGTAAGAATCAATAATTTCAAAAATACTATGCAATACCGTGTGCTACTGTGCAATAACGCGTATTACTGTATTTTAACCACCGGGTATTCCAACAGTGTTAACGGTAACAACTACGCCGTTATTTGTAAAAACTCAAATTTGTCGTTTTCTTCACCCGACAGTTATTCTGTTATGGGGCCCACAAATGGCTGCGCCGTCGTACGAATATTCCCCGACAGAAAGAATATTCCACGACCAAACGAATATTCCCCGACAACAATGATTATTTTATAACCACTTGCTTATTTTAAAAAAAAATCATATTTCACTCATAACTTTAAACTTTTATCAATTTAACCATTTACTGAATAGTAATTATAAGAAAAATTGAATACTTTTATTTCATAAAATTCGGGGTCTTACAATTATCAATAATTAACCATTAAAATAATTGAATGAATATAACTCAAGGTTGAGTTAGGAAACTTGCCTTTCACGTTGATTACAGCTACAAAATATAATTAACTGCGTTCGTAAGACCTATAATCAACAATGTCGGTCTCACAATTAGCACAATCATTTATAACACGTAACACTGTATTCTACAGTCAAACTTCTCCTAGGCACATTACCACATAATCACATCAGTGTTTATAACCTATATAAACACTTATCCAGTCTAACTATTTCGGTCTGGTTAGACCTCGGTCCATTCTCGGTGTTCTGGTCACTCTATCCGACAATTAACACATTGATTGTCAATTAAACTTGGTCTCTAAGCTTCAATATTATCTTAGATAAGTCAAATATCGTTTATAATATTTCTCGGAAGCTTTTAATATTTTATAAACAATTATTATAATTTATAATAATTTTTCAAACACTTAAATCATTTTTAAATGATTTAATTATCAAATAATCTTATCATTATTAATATTTAATAATATCAAAATATTAATAACATACTTTTCAAAATATTAAAGTTATTATGAATAACTTCAAATATTTTTAAATCATCAATATTCTACTTAAATGATTTTTAAAGTAATTAAAATCATTTTTAAATCATCACCATTAATATTTAAATATTATTGTAATTATTATCTAAATATTAAAAGTCATTAATTATAACTTAAAATATTTTTTAAATATTTTTCTCATTTTTAAATGATTTTTAAATCAATAAAATCATTTTTATTCATTTATTTAATTTAATAAATAAATAATCTAATATCATTAATATTAATTTATTAATGAGAATTCTCCAAAAATATTGAAAATTATATTTTATAACTCCAAATATTTTCTAACACTTTATTCTTATTTAAAATAATTTTTAAATCAATAAAACCATTTTTATCTTATTTATTTAATTTAATAATTAAATAAATTTAATACCATTCATATTAAATTATTAATGAAAATTCTCTAAAAATATCAAAAGTTATATTTTATAACTCAAAATATTTTTAAATACATTATTCTTATTTAAAATGATTTTTCATAATATTAAATCATTTTTCTCTAATTTATTTAATACACTAATTAAATAAATTAAATACTTTTAATATTTAAATAATTATAAATATTAAAGAAAAATATTCTAATTGGTAAAAAATTATTTTTCATAATTTAAAATAATTTTTAAAACAATTTTTAATAATTTTTATAATTTATTTTCTATTTTTAATTAATTACCGGAAAAAATCAGAAAATAAATTAATTAATCTGTCGCTAATGGCCTATAGCGACACTTAGCGTCGCTGTTGGTGTTCTTGAGCTCAAGAACACTGACAACCTGCAGTATAAGGGGTCAACTTTGACCGGATTTAAATCTCAGCCAAAATTGTTTCTGGGCAATTTCTAACCATGAGCTTGTAGTATAAATGTAACTCTACAATAATAAATTAACATCTTGATCATAACACTTCTCAACAGGGAGATCTAAGCCTCAAAAGTCACTGACAACGTGTTCCTGGGTTTTCTGGGTTACCCAGAAACCCAGGCAGTTACGAGTACCCACTTTGCTGCTCGATTATAACTAGGTTCTGGTCATCAAACAAGTTATTTCTTGGTTTATACTTCTAGTCCACATGACAAGGAACAATACTGAAACAATAGATCAATTATATAACAAACAAATCACAAGTTACAGCTCAGTCAAACTCTGTCAGAACGCGTGTTCATAGAGTTTCTGGGTTTTTCCAAAAATACTTAGTCAGGCTCGGTTGGTTACTTTGACCATCCCTAAAATCCCACTGGTTTGATATTTAAGAGATCTAAAGGTATAGATCTCAAGTCCACATATCAGACCACACATTGGTTATCATAACACTAACAGAAAACTTAAAGACTCACAGATCAAAGCGTTCCAAAGTCTTGTCAGACACCGAAAGGTGCTTTCTGGGTTACCCAGAATTAGTCTGGTCAACGTCAGTCAACCGACTTTGACCGTTAATAACCTCTAATCTAGACCTCCAATGACCCTGATACCACTTACAGATTAAAGACGACATACGAGGCTACCAATACCAAACATAAAACAAGAAAAAACATAAACATACACGGATATGTGGCTCCTGACATTTGTTTGTCAGACCACAAATCGTGTTCTTGACAGTTTTGGAAAAACACCTAATTAAGGCACTTTGATGCTATGGATATATGTTTGATCATCATAGATCAACATAAAACATCCTCTAGCAAAGATCTAAACACAAAAACATAAAATTTTTAAAAGCATACAACATCAAAAATAAAAATTTAGGTTATACCTTTCTAATTCAATCTTTGATCTTGATCTTCCTAATCTGATATTGGTTGATCAAGGAATGTTTTTAGGACTGATCTACTAGCTATTTTCGGAGCTTCTAGTGAGAGAGAGAGTTGGTGAGAGCAAAAGTGAAAAATGGCAATTTTTGTGACTTTTCTCTCTCTAAATCTCTTATATAATGTGCTAGTTTGCTATGGCTGAGGCAATGGACGATTTTTGCTGCTGATTTGCTGATATTTTTATGCCACAAAGTCAAGAATAGTTGGTGACAACTAAAGTTAAACCAAATTTTACAAGTTAGCTTATAAAATATAATAAAATGGCATTTTTGTCATTTCTAAAATACAATCAATGGCATTCTTGTCATTTGTTCAAACCCTTAGGGTTTAAGGTTTGGGTTAAGGTTTAGGGTTTAGACCATTTAGGATTTAGAGTTTAAACCCTTTAGATTTCCAATTTAATTTCCAAAATTTTCAAATTTCGGTTTCTAAAATAAATAATTAATAATTTCAAATTACAATTAGGATTCGATAAATATATTAATATTTCCTAATCATAAAATTCAATCTTGCTAATTAGGATTTATATTCCTAATTAAAATTGTTTAAATTAGCAATTAGGGTCAAAATGATCACCACGGTTTATAACCCACGAATTAGGCTTTTAATTAGAAAAATAAATTTTTTAAATTATAATTAGGGTTTGTAAAATAGAAATTAAGATAACTAAAATATAATTAGGGTTTTCTAATCATATTTAAGTTTAATACACACATTAGGCTTGCCAATTAGGATTAGGGTTTCCTAATTTAGGGTTTAGGATTCCCAAATATGAAATTAGGGTTTCCCGGCTCTCGATTAGGATTTTTAACGGTACGTTATGGTTTCTAATCCTGAGATTAGGGTTTCTAATCTCTTATTAGGTTTTATTAATTTCAAACCTTATCCGATCAATCATTGATCAATAAATTTCTTCGGTACAAACACGAACTCATTAATATAATTATTTTAATTATATTTTCTATCGAATCCCTTTCCAGAAATTAGGGTTAGGGTTTCTAAAGTTATTAAACACAACTCTACTCTAATTTTATTAGTCAATACACAAATTGACTTTCTCGATACACGTATCACCGATACTTGTCACATAAATGATAATTAATATTAATATTAATAAAAAAAAATTTATTCGCAAATTTTTGATTATTCGAAATCTCGGGTTATCACATTCACCCCTCCTTAAAAGGATTCCGTCCTCGGAATCACCGCTTTCTTATTCTCTACAATCTTTTAAAGTTGTATCATCAATTCATTTTTATCTACCCAATATTCATTTGTGTCTCAAATTCTAACCTGTGACTCGAATCTATAATAGGAAATAGTTCACAATAATATCTGACTTATAGTTCTCGCGTAATTTAAATTTCTAAAGCGAAATTGTTACCTGCTACCACCTCCTGGGCAGCCACCGTATCCTGCGCCGTCATGTTGAATATACGGGCCGTTGGTCTTCCTGGCTATGCAGGTCCTCGAGTTGCCAAGGTTCCGCCACCGGGTCCCTTGTTGACACTTTCCTTTTCTGCATTCTTCCTCGAATAGTTCCGAACGATATGATCAGTCGATCCGCATCCAAAGCAACCTTGAATTTTCTTCGGACTGGGGCAATTGGGTGATATATGCCCCTCTTGTCCGCAGTTATAGCAAACTCCCTTCTTCTTCAAGCAAACTCCAACATGGTTCTTCCCACAATTCGCACATGGCTCTCCTCCTTTCTTATTCCCTTCAGTCTTATTACCCGACTGGGTATTCTCATTCCATTTTCTTTTGTTAAGGTTACTTCCACCACTGCTTCCACCATTATTTGTCTTCTTCTTCTTCTCCTGATGAAATCGAGACGGAGCCTCGCTCCGTCCTTCCGCAATTAACGCTTTTTCCATCAAGGCCACAAACGTGTTGATCTGCAATACTGCTACCTTGTTGTATATTCCCGGCTTCAATCCATTCTCGAATCTTCTCGCCTTTCTTACCTCTGTGTCCACCTGATGAGGTGCAAATCTTGCCAACTCGTTGAATTTGGCAGCATATTCAGATACCGACATGTTCTCCTGCTTAAGTTCTAAGAATTTAACTTCCATCCTGGATTGCATACTTGGCGAGAAGTAGTTCTCGAAGAACAACTCCTTGAATCTTGTCCACAACACCACTTCTGTACCAGCTCTCGCTAGGTTCGTCTCCCACCAGTAATTAGCTTCTCCCTTCATCAGATAAGTTGCAAAAGCCGTCTTTTGCTCTTCTACCACATGTGCAATGATGAATGCTTTCTCCATCTCCTTTACCCAAGTTTGGGCTTCAATTGGATCTGTGGTCCCTTTGAATTCAGGCGGTCCTACCGCTTTAAAGTCCTTGAAATTAGCCAATCTATCAGCTGGCTGATTCCTCACTCTTCCTCTTCCTGCGGGAGCTCTATTCTCCATAGCTTGGGCTATCATATCCGCAAAGTTTTGCATCGGGTCAGCTTGACCTCCTTCATTATTTACTGACTGCTCTTCTCGTTGGTTTCGATTCTGTCGTCTAGGCGGCATGATCTAATTTAAATAAAAATCTTATATTAATTCTCCTTCTTTACACAAATTCTTAACACAATAAGAATTCAACACATAATTCTCATATAATTGCATATTTATTCAAATAGCACATAGTACTTATAGTACTTAACACATTACTATTCCTTTTTAAATCATATCAGGATTAACAACACAACTTTACACAAAAAGTTGCTATTCTCCATTCTCACACAGTTATTACCAGTTCGTCAAACTTACCACACATATGAGTTCAGGAACTTGCCACAATTATATGAGTGTATGAACTTATCCTAGCCAGACCTTTGGCGTCCATTCGCTGAGGGGTTCAAACCATTTCATATAATTATGAGTCATTAACTTACCATAAGTATGAGTTTTAAGAACAAACAAATTAATCTTAATTTTATATTCATATAGAAAATAAGGATTTCATTCATAAAACATATATATGTTTACATATGCTTAACATCGTTCTCGATATTACTACACCTAATATCATAAACTTCTACCCAAAAGATACTATTACATATATCTAAGTTATCTACCGACCACTCCCTTCACCAGTCTTGTGACGCCCCCAAAATAGGTATACAACACCCATTCTGAGTCACCAAATACATGGTACAAAAAGCAAACTACAACTTCAATAATACAACTGTCGTGCAAAATACGACAACACATACTGTGAGTTTAAATACAAATATTGTCTTCTAGACAATATCCACACTCAAATAAGTCCTCAATACAATTATTCAAACACTATTTTACAGAAATAGTGAGGACTGCTAAGACATCTTTCTAGAACCATAACTCCATACCCCGACTAGATCCTGATATGTTCTCACCTCCTGAGAAGAAAAATGGAACAAAAAGAAAATGGTGAGCTCAACTAGCCCAGTAAAGAATATTATGACTAAGATAATATACAACAAATTATCATTAGTATTCAACAGGAAAAAATCTGATAGAATATAATCGACAACAAGTTTTAGATCAACAACTGCAGCGAAAACATCAAACCATTAGAAGAGTCAAGTAGAGAATGAATTCTACTATCTTCTAAGATTTAAAAGTCCATCATCAATATTTTATCCCTGTAACATCAATTAATAATCATCTTTATCCAAATATTCATCTTTGCACTACAGGCCAAAGATATTCATTTGTATCACATGTCAGTCATGTTCATCTCAACACCTGTTCATCTTTGCACTACATGCCAAAGATATTCATCAAGTAATCATACATCTTTGCACTACAGGCCAAAGATATTCAGTAATATCATCATTTAGGACTGAGGATGATGAAAAATATCTTAAAGAGAACGAATCCAGTGAGACAGAAGGACAAATAGTAGGGATTCATATAACAATTTATCCAAGATCAATAATACTTTATAATAATCAATTGTGAAGCAGAATTCAAAAATAAAGATCAAAACATGGATACAATCAAAGATAGTAACCATAATAGATATCTTGGACAAAAAGGAAAAATTTTATTTTTCGGTGAATAGTGCCGTATTTGTGAATAGTACCATATACGTGAATAGTGCCGTATACGTGAATAGTAACCCCGACACAAAAAGTTCCAAATTTGATAAAAACTCATATCAATATTTCAGCATAATGATATTGAAGAAAATAATATCATTAAGAAGAAAATAATATCCCTTACTTCAAAATATCAGTACTTCAGGTCGGTATAAGGCTGAAGAAAACTTGCACTGATGAATAGAAACTCTCAAAGTATCTAAATACTCACAAAATACACTCAATAATCTAGAGAGAGAAAGAGAGAAAACTTGTTTCTAGTGTGATTTTCAATTCTAACTTAGCCCTCTATTTATAGGAAAATGTTAGCACACCGAAGCAGACTTAACTTGCAACCTGATGGCTTTACCTGCTACTATTCTCACCCACCACATTTGAATAAAAATCTCAGCACATTTCTTCACCAACCAAGAGTGGGGCCCACCAATTCTAGAATTTTTTACCAAAATGATTAACTCCGAAAATTCAACAATTTCTGAATCAGTCATCTCGTAAAATTCATAATAAATCATACGTTCATTTTTAACGGTTCAAAATTTGTGGACATATACTCAACTTATATATGTATAACATATCCAAAAATTACCACGATCCAACGATCCGATTAAAAATTATACCCCCCCCCAAAATATCTCAAAAACCCTGATTTTTAATACCTCCATTCCGACAAAAATACTGATAAAAACCTCAACATTAACTATTTCATTTTTAACCACAAAAATATATCCCTCATTTATATCCACATAAAATAAATATTTTCTTATCATATGAATCAATAATTAATTATTCACAAATAATATTACAGAATCACATTTATGACAACCAGGCCGTTCCCAGGAAAGAGGGGGCTTTCCAATAAGGATTTTTCCTTACTGGCGCGCAATTAGATGACCAAACCTCTCCTTAGACAGAACTTTCTAGACATTGTCAATAATGTTATCTAATAATATTATTCAAATAATAAGAATTATTGATCTGATAAAGGAAAATACTGTGCAGAAACAATTATTGAAACAACAATAATATAAAATATCAACGCAGCAATTATTGAATCAATAAAATAAAATATTGAATAATAACTACTGTAACAATTATTGAGTAGTGTCTTCTTACGTAAGAATCAATAATTGGTGCAATACCGTGTGCTACTGTATTTTAACCACCGGATATTCCAACAGTATTAACGGTAACAACTACGCCGATTATTTATAAACAACTTATACTTGTCGTTTTCTGTTATGGGACCCACATAAGACTGCGCCATCGTACGAATATTCCCCGACAGCAAGAATATTCCACGACCAAACGAATATTCCCCGACAAAATGAATATTTTATAACCACTTGCTTATCTTGCAAAATTTGCACATTTCACCCATAACCAAAGTATTATATCAAATTAACCCCTTATTATTCACAATAATATTTAGAGAAAATTTGATTTTATTCATTAATAAGCTGGGGTCTTACAACCTCCCCTCCTTATAAAATTTCGTCATCGAAATTGACGTACGTACCTAATATTTCGAAAAGGTGAGGATACCTCGCTTTCATTTCTGATTCCAACTCCCAAGTCATTTCTTCAATAGCATGGTTTCTCCACAAAACCTTAACTTGTGGCATAACCTTTGTGCGTAGGACATGCTCTTTCCTATCCAAGATCTTAACAGGTATCTCCTCGTACGTTAAATCTTCGGCTATCTCATCTGGTTCTAACGCAATAATATGATTCGGGTCGTCCACATATTTACGTAACATCGATACGTGAAAAATGTTATGAACACGCGACATACTTAGTGTTAAGGCGAGTCTATAGGCCACAGTTCCTACTCGATCGAGGATTTCAAATAAATCGAAGGCTTGAGCTTTCTTCTCTTCATCGACTCTTACTTCTAGAATAACACATTCTTGCACCTTCTTCTTTATATTCATCAGCTCCAGGTCTATAGCTTGAGCGACTTTAACGTTATCGATTAAAGTCGATTTTACTCGTATATCATCACGTGGGTCCCTAGAGTCATTAACTCTATCTCTATCATTTATAAATTATACAAAATAGGTCTTTGTGTTCAACAATATCGTACTCGTACTCGCGTACAATCTTCTACTCAACGCGTCAGCTACCACGTTCGTTTTTCCAGGATGGTATGGTCAGAACAGGTTCCGAATGAGTCGCCTCTTGAGCTATTGGAAAATCTTCTCGCATTCCTCGCTCCATACGAATTTTGTATCTTTATGAGTCAGCTAAGTTAACGGAGTAGCGATTCGAGAAAATCCTTCCACGAATCTCCGATAGTAACCAGCTAAGCCCAGAAAGCAATGTACTTTGGTCACCGACTTCGGTTGCTCTCAATTGTGATTCATATCCCAATCTTGGATAGCACGTCACAATGGCACCTATTGTTTTACCACCACACAAATATAGAGTCCTTTATGGAGAGTCTGGCTTTGGTGCATTCCACAAAGGAAGTCACCAGATAGAGGCTCGGGTACCAACTTCTATAGTTGGGTTTTTAACTCCTGAAGTTCAATAGGAGCTATTCAATATGAGATTTTAGAAATGGATTTTGTATCAGGTTGAAGATAAATACAAAAATTCAATATCACGCTCTGGGTTAGGCCATGAAATTCTTCAGAAAATTCACTAACAACAGAAATATCATTCAAATTTGACGTATTTTTGTTCAAGTCCATGACATGAGCTAAGAAAGCTTGACATCCATTTTTTAATAAACGAATGGCTTTATGCTTGGTATGACAGCGATTGATTTTAGTGGTTTGGTTGCTTGAATTTGCATAACAGGTTGGTTAGGAATATGAAAACTAACAACCTTACGAAAATAATCAATTTTGACATGATGAGTAGTTAACCAATCAATTCCTAAAATCACATCAAAAGCAAGTATCTTTAAAGAGATAAGGTCAACAGGTAATGTGATTGTGCCAACTTGGATTAAGAAAGATTTATAAACTGTAGATGTAATGAAAGTTTCTCCTAACGGAGTCTCCACAGATATGTCAAAGTCTAATTTCTCCGGAGTCAAGTTTAAACGTTGAGCACAAGCAGGAGAGATAAAAGAATGGGTAGAACCGGTATCTAGTAAGGTATAAACTTCGCAAGAATTTATAATTAACTAACCCGTTATACCTTCGTTCGGGTTCCTCGCGTTTTGGGCAGTCACGACAAACGCTCTTCCAGAAATCGCGGACTTTATTTTGTCCGTATCCGCCTTTGGTGTCACCGTCCCAGCTGGACTTGGTTTAGCTATAGTACAATCTTGAGCGATATGTCCTTCCTTTCCACAATTATAACATACCTTGAACTGTTGTGGACAGTTTGGACTGATATGTCCCTCTTTCCCACATTTGTAACATCTAACTGGCGGTCGTTCTCCTCCCCTAGAATTTGTTCCTGGTGCTGGTGCTGCTGTCGACGTCTTCCTATCATCGTTAAATCTTCTCTTCTTGAAATTTTCACTTGACTCACATCTCCTATTATCATGGCCACGATGACCACCCGAGTGGTTACCACTTTTGTCTGTATTTTTCCCTTCTCACTGGTTCTCATCGCTCCGATGACTGCTGTCACCAGTATGACCCTGGTTGTGGTCCCTCGGTTGCACATACTCATTATCTCGCTCTAATAATTGAGCCCTGTTTACAACATCTGAATATAAAGAAAATTTATGAGAGATAAGATATTATCGATTCTCGGGTTTTAGACCTCTCAGAAATATCCTTGTCATTCGTTCCTCATTTTTGACCAAATGAGGTGCAAACCTGGAAAACTCTGCAAACTTCGCCTCGTACTGGGACACCGTCATGTTGTTTTGTTCCAGTCTAATAAACTCTACCTCCTTCATATGACGAATACTTTCAGGAAAGTACTTGTCATTAAATAGTTTCTGAAACATTTCCCAGGATATGTTGAGTGCGTCAGGCTGGGTACGCTTCACAGACTCCCACCAGTAGTCTGCCTCACCGCGGAACATAAAGGTGGCGAATGGAACCTTCTGTTCCTCCGTGCATCCCAAGACATCGAATATCTTGGTAATTTGCTTGACCCACGTTTCCGCCATGATCGGATCCGGCTTTCCTTTAAATTCTGGTGGTCCCAATTCTTTGAACTGCTTGGCTGTAACAAACCGCGCGTTGTTATCATTTCCACCCATATTATGCACACGAGTCTCCCTCGTCTGATTTTGCATGAATTGTAAAAAGCTCCTAAACATTCCATCATTCATCGTTTGCTCGGTAACGTTGTTTACAGGAGGAATATTGCCTTCCTGTTGCACGTTCCCCTGGGTGGTGATTAAATGTGTCTCCACAGTCTCATTCACTCCATTGTTAACGTTCTCTGCTGCCATTCTAAAATACTGCCATAAAACAAGGGTTAATACTCATGTCATATATTATCCCTATACTCTGACCGACCAAATAAACACCAAATAAACTTAGTCAGGTCATACTAGCGAAGGAATTCTCCGTCTCTCCCCTCCTAGTTCTTGTCTCACATCTCAGCCAGGGATCATATCCCTAAGCTCTGATACCAACTGTGACGCCCCCAAAATAGGTATACAACACCCATTCTGAGTCGCCAAATACATGGTACAAAAAGCAAACTACAATTCAATAATACAATTGTCGTGCAAAATACGACAACACATACTGTGAGTTTAAATACAAATATTGTCTTCTAGACAATATCCACACTCAAATAAGTCCTCAATACAATTATTCAAACACTATTTTACAGAAATAGTGAGGACTGCTAAAACATCTTTCTAGAACCATAACTCCATACCTCGACTAGATCCTGCTATGTTCTCACCTCCTGAGAAGAAAAATGGAACAAAAAGAAAAATGGTGAGCTCAACTAGCCCAGTAAAGAATATTATGACAAAGATAATGTACAACAAATTATCATTAGTATTCAACAGGGAAAAATCTGATAGAATATAATCGACAACAAGTTTTAGATCAACAACTGCAGCGGAAACAGCAAACCATTAGAAGAGTCAAATAGAGAATGAATTCTACTATCTTCTAAGATTTAAAAGTCCATCATCAATATTTTATCCCTGTAACATCAATTAATAATCATCTTTATCCAAATATTCATCTTTGCACTACAGGACAAAGATATTCAGTAATATCATCATTTAGGACTTAGGATGATGAAAAATATCTTAAAGAGAACGAATCCAGTGAGACAGAAGGACAAATAGTAGGGATTCGTATAACAGTTTATTCAAGATCAATAATACTTCATAATAATCAATTGTGAAGCAGAATTTAAAAATAAAGATCAAAACATGGATACAATCAAAGATAGTAACCATAATAGACTTCTTGGACAAAAAGGAAAAATTTTATTTTTCGGTGAATAGTGCCGTATACGTGAATAGTAACCCCAACAAAAAAAGTTCCAAATTTGATAAAAACTCATATCAATATTTCAGTATAATGATATTGAAGAAAATAATATCATTAAGAAGAAAATAATATCCCTTACCTCAAAATATCAGTACTTCTGGTCGGTATAAGGCTGAAGAAAACTTGTACTGATGAATAGAAACTCTAAAAGTATCTAAATACTCACAAAATACACTCAATAATCTAGAGAGAGAAAGAGAGAAAACTTGTTTCTGGTGTGATTTTCAATTCTAACTTAGCCCTCTATTTATAGAAAAATGTTAGCACGCCGAAGCAGACTTAACCTGCAACCTGATGGCTTTACCTGCTACTATTCCCACCCACCACATTTGAATAAAAATCTCAGCACATTTCTTCACCAACCAAGAGTGCGGCCCACCAATTCTAGAATTTTTTACCAAAATGATTAACTCCAAAAATTCAACAATTTCTGAACCAGTCATCTCGTAAAATTCATAATAAATCATACGTTCATTTTTAACGGTTCAAAATTTGTGGACATATACTCAACTTATATATGTATAACATATCCAAAAATTATCACGATCCAATGGTCGGATTAAAAATTATAACCCCCGCAAAATATCTCAAAAACCCTAATTTTTAATACCTCCATTCCGACAAAAATACTGATAAAAACCTCAACATTAACTCCTTCATTTTTAACCACAAAAATATATCCCTCATTTATATCCACATAAAATAAATATTTCCTTATCATATGAATCAATAATTAATTATTCACAAATAATATTACAGAATCACATTTATGACAACCAGGCCGTTCCCAGGAAAGAGGGGGCTTTCCAATAAGGATTTCTCCTTACTGGCGCGCAATTAGATGACCAAACCTCTCCTTAGACAGAACTTTCTAGACATTGCCAATAATGTTATCTAATAATATTATTCAAATAATATGAATTATTGATCTGATAAAGGAAAATACTGTGCAGCAACAATTATTGAAACAACAATAATATAAAATATCAACGCAGCAATTATTGAATCAATAAAATAAAATATTGAATAATAACTACTATAACAATTATTGAGTAGTTTCTTCTTACGTAAGAATCAATAATTGGTGCAATACCGTGTGCTACTGTATTTTAACCACCGGGTATTCCAACAGTATTAACGGTAACAACTACGCCGATTATTTATAAATAACTTATACTTGTCGTTTTCTTCATCCAATCGTTTTTCGTTATGGGGTCCACACAAGGCTGTGCCGTCGTACGAATATTCCCCGACAGCAAGAATATTCCACGACCAAACGAATATTCCTCGATAAAATGAATATTTTATAACCACTTGCTTATCTTGCAAAATTTGCATATTTCACCCATAACCAAAGTATTATATCAAATTAACCCCTTATTATTCACAATAATATTTAGAGAAAATTTGATTTTATTCATTAATAAGCTGGGGTCTTACAAGTCTTCTTCTTGATGGGACACTTGCTGAATCCGTGACCCGTCTGCCCACATGAGAAACACTTCCTCAAATTCGGCTTAGGACAATGCAAAGAAATATGTCCTTCCTGCTTGCAGTTAAAGCACACGTTCTTCCACATCATGCATTCTCCCGCGTGAGTCTTTTCACACTTGATACAGGCTTGCTTCCTCTTCGGGCTTGATTTTTCAGAATTAGGGATGTCTTTTTCCCTCTTTCTCTTCTTCTTGTCCTTCTTGCTGGTTCCTTCAGATGATCCACCACCTTCAGCCTTCATTCGGTCCACCTGTGCCTTGAGCTCGTTCCTTTCTTTAGTCATTTCGCTTAATGCTCGCTTCGTCTTCCACAGCTCCTCTAGAAGAAACACTTTGCTCCGGAGTTCTTGAACCTCTGCAGATTCGTGATCTTGTTCTCCAACTTTGGTCTTATTCTTTAACTCCACCTTAGCTGGCTCAGACTCTGCCTCCTCATCTCCACTCAGATACATCTCGGGATAATCATCATGATCGCTCCCCAGATTGACCATTGGTTCATCTTTTCCCACCTTCTCCACTGATTCACTTTGCGCTGGCACCTCGACTTCTGGCACCGGTGCAACAGCCGCTAGCATCTCCGCACTCTTTTTACCTTCTCTAGACATCCTACAATTAGTTGAAATAACTTGATTAGTACTTCATTAGTACAAAATTCTCACACTATGTGCCCACTTATCTCACTATTGATGCACTTCAACAATCCCTCACTTAGAACTCTAAATGAGTTTTCTCTATCTCGCGTATGGTTATAATCCTAGGGTTTTCCCCCACCCCACTTAAAGTTTATAACCTACAGCTCTTCTACTAACTGGTGACACCTTGGTCACTACAGCTCTGATACCAACCCGTGACTTTCATGCATGGTGCTTCCAACCATAGCACCTCACAGTGGTACCTATTAGCTTGCCACCGACTGGCTCGGCGTCCCTTACGGAGAGTCTGGCTTCGGAGCATTCCACACAAGGAAGTCACCAGCGAGAGGCTCGGGGTTCTTCGCAAATTCATGCTTATAGCTTTGATACCAACTTGTGACACCCCCAAATTCGAGTTACTTGACCCCCCGAGTTTGGTGTTCACGATCCACAATATAATACCATTTGACTACCCATTCATATATAAATAGGATTATATAAGTCATTAACATAAGTTGTTAACGTGACAACCCCAAAATAGGTCCATTCCATCCAACCCACTCTGAGTCGTCAAATACATGGTACAGGAAATAACTACAACTTTATTACAACAATTGTCGTGCAAAATATAACAACACATATGCCGTGAGTTTGGATACAAATATATACCAAATGTGACTCATGTCCCAACCGTGGATAGCACGTCACAATGACACCTTACATAAAGGTATAGTCAAAAATTGTTTTAGAAATTAGAATCTTTGGGAAGTGCTCAAGGAAACCTTCGTACATGGGAGGCCATGCTTCTAGGTTGTGATAGATATTATATGGACACAGAATTATCCTTGGTTGACCCAATATACCCCAAAGAAAATGAGAAGATTACTATCATATTCTTTCCAATGGTGAGTCTTCTCTTTACTTATATTATCTCCACTGTCTCTAATTGAGAATTATACTTCAAACAAACACCAAGATTATATAGGTAGTGCTTGTAAATATACTCAGCAAGTGGATGTGCACAACCATGTCTTATGATGATATGAGGTTGTATGTCATTAGACATCTTGTAGGATAGTGGCAAAACACCCTTCCAATATTGGGTTCGCCTCACCCTATTTTATTCACCAAATATAACTACTAAATGATGACCACCATTCTATTCCCTTGTTACCCCCGCTCGACCCAGCTACACTCTTATTACCTGAATGGAATTGTGAAACAGAAGGGTGAGCACAACTAGCCCAGTAAAGAATATCATGACTAAAGATAAATAAATTATCAATAGCCTTCAACAGTAATAAATCAGAGATTTAGAACATATGGTAGATGATAAAACTTTTCAACCATAGTTGCAGCGGAACGAGCAATCCATTAGAAGAGTCAAATAGACTACAAAGTCTATTATCTTCTTCATGTTAAAAATCCACCAACAATGTTTTATCCCTGTAACATCACTCAACAGTTCCTTTCCACAATCATATGAATAACTCATAATCATAATTGTGATTCTAAATTTCTCTTCGCACCCAGGACGAAGAATATTTTCATCACCTGTCTTTACCTGAAATATCAAAGATCATGGTTATACCAAATCACAGTTCATGTTTATAATCATATTAATAAATTCATCTTTGCACTACGGGCCAAAGATATTCATCAACAGACCATCTTTGCACTACGGGCCAAAGATATTCAACAACAGATCATCTTTGCATAACGGGCCAAAGATATTCATCAACAATTCATCTTTGCACTACAGGCCAAAGATATTCAACAACAGATCATCTTTGCATAACGGGCCAAAGATATTCATCAATAATTCATCTTTGCACTACATGCCCAAGATATTCAACAACATGTCATCTTTGCATTACGAGCCAAAGATATTCATCAAAAACTCATCTTTACACTACAGGCCAAAGATATTCAACAACAAGTCATCTTTGCATTACGAGCCAAAGATATTCATCAATAATTCATCTTTGCACTACGGGCCAAAGATATTCATCAATAATTCATCTTTGCACTACAGGCCAAAGATATTCCTCAACAGTTCATATTTGCACTACAGGCCAAATATATTCATATCTCAAAAAAATATATAATCATTTTAGAACTTATATAAACAATAATTATAACCATGTTGATTAATTCACCTTTGCACTTAAGCTAAATATATTCAATTATAAATTCAATGGTCATGATCATACCAGTCACAATTCAACTTTTCCACTACTGGCCAAAGAGAACCCTAGTCATGATCATACCAATAATCTACCCATCTTTACACTCAAGTGAAAGAGAAATTCAACATCAGGGTTATAAAAATGTTATATATGATAATAAAAACAATATGATCAACAACTGCATTTATTTTCAAGAGCAACAATCATAAATCAACGATAATTTGGTCAGAAAAAGAAACTAATTTTTGTCATTAATAGTAACTTATAAATAGTAACTCATGAATAGTAACTCATGAATAGTAACTCATGAATAGTAACTCGTGAATAGTACTCCGTATTCGTACATAGTACCGTATACGTAAATAATGTCATATACGTAAATAGTTCCATATACATGAATAGTGCCGTATACGTGAATAGTACCGTATACGTGAATAGTAATCCCGACTCAAAAAGATAGAAATTTCACAATAAAATCCATACCAATATTTCAGTATAATGATATTGAAAGAATAACATCATTATGAAGAATATAACATCCCTTAATATCCCTTACTATCCCTTAACTCAAAAGAGCAGCACTTCTGACTGGATATCGGATATAACGCTGAAGGAAACTTGCACTGATGAATAGCAACTCACCAAGTATCTAAATACTCACAAAATATGCTTCATAATATAGAGAGAGAAAGAAAGAAAACTTATGAATTCTGGTGTGATTTTTAATTCTAACGTAGCCCTCTATTTATAGGAAAATGTTAGCACGCCGAAGCAGACTTAACCTGCAACCTGATGGCTTTACCTGCTACTATTCCCACCCACCACATTTGAATAAAAATTTCAGCACATTTCTTCACCAACCAAGAGTGGGGCCCACCAATTCTAGAATTTTCCACCAAAATGATAAACTTCGAAAATTCAACAATTTCTGAACCAGTCATCTCGTAAAATTCATAACAAATCATTTGTTCATTTTTAACGGTTAAAAATTTGTGGACATATACTCAACTTATATATGTATAACATATCCAAAAATTACAACGATCCAACGGTCGGATTAAAAATTATAACCCCCGCAAACTATCTCAAAAATTCTAATTTGATTTTTAATACCTCCTTCCGACAAAAATACAGATAAAACACCTCAACATTAATTCCTTCATTTTTAACCACAAAAATATATCCCTCATTTATATCCACATAAAATAAATATTTCCTTATCATATGAATCAATAATTAATTATTCACAAATAATATTACAGAATCACATTTATGACAACCAGGCCGTTCCCAGGAAAGAGGGGGCTTTCCAATAAGGATTTCTCCTTACTAGCGCGCAATTAGATGACCAAACCTCTCCTTAGATAGAACTTTCTAGACATTACCAATAATGCTATCTAATTATATTATTCAAATAATATAAATTATTGATCTGATAATGGAGATGATGTGCAACAATAATTATTGAAACAACAATAATATAAAATATCAACGCATCAATTATTTAATCAATAAAATAAAATATTGAACAGTAATTACTGTGACAATTATTCAGTAGTGCCTTCTTACGTAAGAATCAATAATTTCAAAAATACTGTGCAATACCGTGTGCTACTGTGCAATAACGCGTATTACTGTATTTTAACCACCGGGTATTTCAATAGTGTTAACGGTAACAACTACGCCGTTAATTATAAAAACTCAATTTTTGTCGTTATCTTCATCCGACCGTTTTCCATTATGGGACCCATAAATAGCTGCGCCGTCGTACGATTATTCCCCGACAGAAAGAATATTCCACGACCAACGAATATTCCCCGACAACAATGATTATTTTATAACCACTTGTTTATTTTGAAAAATTTTCACATTTCACCCATAACTTTAACTTTTATCAATTTAACCATTTACTGAATTGTAATTATAAGAAAAATTGAATACTTTTATTTCATAAAATTCGGGGTCTTACAATCTCCCCTCCTTATGAAATTTCGTCCCCGAAATTTACGTACCTGGTATTTCAAAGAGTTGAGAATACCTTGCTTTCATTTCAGATTCCATCTTTCCTGTCATCATGATTTCTCCATCGATGATCTCCTGTATTTCAGATATCATTCTAGAATACAGCTTCAAAATAAGGGTTAATTGAACAAATTAACACATCACATAATATCCTGATATTATGACTGACCAATAAATAAGCTTAGGTAGGACACACTAGCAAAGGATTTACTCATCTCTCCCCTCCTAGTTCTATTTTCCAATCTCCTCCAGAGATCATATCCCTAAGCTCTGATACCAAATGTGACAACCCCAAAATAGGTCCATGTAAGACCCCAAATTATTAATAAATAAAATTTAAATTTCCTCTATTTATTATTTTGAAATAGTAAGTGTTAAATTGATTAATGAGGTTAGTTATGGGTAAAATGCGCAAATATTTCAAATAAGCAGGTGGTTATAAAATATTCATTGTTGTCGGGGAATATTCGTTTGGTCGTGGAATATTCTTCCTGTCGGGGAATATTCGTACGACGGCGCAGTCTTTTGTGGGCCCCATAACGGAAAGCGATTGGATGAAGAAAACGACAAGTATATGTTGTTTATTAATAACGGCGTAGTTGTTACCGTTAATACTGTTGGAATACCCGGTGGTTAAAACTCAGTGTTACGCGTTGTTACACAGTAGCACACTGATTGCACCAATTATTGATTCTTACGTAAGAAGGCACTACTCAATAATGGTTACAGTAATTACTGTTCAGTATTTTATTTTATTGATTTAATAATTGCTGCGTTGATATTTTATATTACTGTTGTTTCAATAATTGTCACTACACAGTATTTCCCATTATCAGATCAATAATTCATATTATTTGAATAATATTATTATATAACATTATTGGCAATGTCTAGAAAGTTCTGTCTAAGGAGAGGTTTGGTCATCTAATTGCGCGCCAGTAAGGAGAAATCCTTATTGGAAAGCCCCCTCTTTCCTGGGAACGGCCTGGTTGTCATAAATGTGATTCTGTAATATTATTTGTGAATAATTAATTATTGATTCATATGATAAAGAAATATTTATTTTATGTGGATATAAATGATGGATATATTTATTTTTATGTGGATAAAAATGAAAGAATTAAAGCTGAGGTGTTTTATCAGTATTTTGTCGATGTGGAGGTATTAAAAATCATCCGTTTGTGGATTTCGGATATTTTTGGTTTGGAATTTGAAAAAACTTAAAGCTACAAAGTTGTAGAGAATTCGATTTCAGTCAGAATGGACATAAAATTCGTATTTTTCTGATAAACGGTCTATTTTCTATGAATTATTAAAGTTTTGAAAAATAAAATGATTTTTATTAAATTTATGGGGGGACCCACTTTTGGTTGGTGCAACACATGGGCTGCTGAAATTTTCAGCATTGAGGGGTTGGTCTTGGTCATTGATAGCATACGTAGAATTGTTGTTTGAAATATTAATATTTTATTATTTTAGTCTCCTTTGGCGTTCTAGCATTTTCCTATAAATAGAGGGCTAAGTTAGAATTGAAAATCATACCAGAAACAAAGTTTTCTCTCTTTCTCTCTCTATATTATCGAGCGTATTCTTGTGAGTATACTTTGAGTGTTGCTATACGGTGCGAGTTTCTGTCAGCACTATACCCGAAATTCAGTCAGAAGTACGATTATTTTGAGGTAAGGGATGTTATTTTATTCGAAAATGATATTATTTCTTCAATATCATTATGCCGAAATATTGGTTGGAAATTTTTATCAAATTTGGAACTTTTCACGTCGGGGTTACTATTCACGAGTTACTATTCACGAGTTACTATTCACCGAAAAATAAAATTTTCTTCTTTTCGTCCAAAATATCTGTTCTGGGTACTAGCTTTGATTGTATCCATGTTTTGATCATTCTTGAATTCTACTTCACTAAAAATAATTATAAGGTATTTTTGGACATGGATAAATCGAAATACGAATCCGTAATATTGTTATTTTGTTTCACTGGATTCGTTTTCTTTAAGATATTTTTCATCATCCTCAGTCCTAAATGATACTGAATATCTTTGGCCCGTAGTGCAAAGATGAATGATTAACTAATGAATATCTTTGGCCGTAGTGCAAAGATGAACAGGTGTTGAGATGAACATGACCGACCAGTGATACAAGTGAATATCTTTGGCCTGTAGTGCAAAGATGAATATTTGATTAAAGATGGTTATTGATTATTGTTACAGGGATAAAATATTGATGATGGACTTTTAAATCTTAGAAGATAGTAGAACTCATTCTCTACTTGACTCTTCTAATGGTTTGCTGTTTCCGCTGCAGTTATTGATTTAAAACTTGTTGTCTATTGTATTCTATTAGATTTTTTTTTTCCGTTGAAGACTAACGATAATTTGTTCTGTATTATCTTAGTCATAATGTTCTTTACTGGGCTAGTTGAGCTCACCCTTTTCCTTTTTGTTCCATTTTTCTCAGGAGGCGAGAATGTAGCGAGTACTAGTCGGTGTATGGAATGATGGTTCTAGAAGTTATTTTAGTAGTCCTCACCATTTTTGTGAAATAATGTTTCAATAATTGTAATGAGGACTTATTTGAGTGTGGATATTGTCTAAATGATAATATTTGTATTTAAACTCACAGTTCTTGTGTTGTAATAATAAAGATGTAGTTGTTTCTGTACCATGTATTTTGGCGACTCAGAATGGGTGTTGTATACCTATTTTGGGGGCGTCACAGTTGGTATCAGAGCTTAGGGATATGATCTCTGGCGGAGATCGGAGAATAGAACTAGGAGGGGAGAGACGAATAAATCCTTCGCTAGTGTGTCCTACCTAAGCTTACTTATTGGTCAGTCATAATATAGGGGTATTATGTGATTTGTTAATTTATTTAATTAACCTTTGTTTTATGGCAGTATTTAAGAATGGCTGCTGAGAACGTTAACAATGGAGTGTATGAGACTGTGGAACAACCTTTAGTCACAAACCAGGAGAACGTGCAACAGGAAGGCAATATTCCTCCTGTAAACAACACTATCGAGCAAACGATGAACGATGGAATGTTTAGGAGCTTTTTGCAGTTCATGCAAAAGCAGACGAGGGAGACTCGTGTACAAAATACGGGTGGAAATAATGACAACACGCGGTCTGTCACAGCCAAGCAGTTCAAGGAGTTGGGACCACCAGAATTTAAGGGAAAGCCGGATCCGATCATGGCGGAAACATGGGTCAAGCAAATTACCAAGATATTCGATGTCTTGGGATGCACGGAGGAGCAGAAGGTTCCATTCGCTACCTTTATGTTCCGCGGTGAGGCAGACTACTGGTGGGAGTCTGTGAAGCGTACCCAGCCTGACGCACTCAATATGTCCTGGGAAACGTTTCAGAAACTGTTTAATGACAAGTACTTCCCTGAAAGTATTCGCCATATGAAGGAGGTGGAGTTTATCAGACTGGAACAAAACAACATGACGGTGTCCCAGTACGAGGCGAAGTTTGCAGAGTTATCCAGGTTTGCACCTCATTTGGTAGAAAATGAGGAACGTATGACGCGGATGTTTCTGAGAGGTTTAAAACCTGAGATTCGTCAATACCTTATCTCTCATAAATTTTCTCTGTATTCAGACGTTGTCAACAGGGCCCAATTATTAGAGAGAGATAATGAGTATACTCAACCGAGGGACCACAACCAGGGTCATACCGGTGATAGCAATCATCAGAGCGATGATAACCAACGAGGGGGGAAAAATACGAACAAAGGCGGTAACCACTCGGGTAGTCATCGTGGCCATGATAATAGGAGAGGTGAGTCAAGTGGAAATTTCAGAAAGAGGAGATTCAACAATGACGGGAAGACATCAGCAGCAGCACCAACAACAAATTTTAGGGGAGGAGAACGACCGCCAGTTAGATGTTACAAATGCGGGAAAGAGGGACATATCAGCCCAAACTGTCCACAACAATCCAAGGTGTGTTACAACTGTGGGAAGGAAGGCCACATCGCTCGAGATTGTACTATAGCGAAATCAAGTTCAGCGGGAGTGGTGATTCCAAGGGCTGTCCCGGATAAGGCGAAATCAGCAGTTCCTGGAAGAGCGTTTGTCGTAACTGGCCAAAACGTGAGGAACCCGAACGAGGTGATTACGGGTAAGCTAATCTTGAATTCTTGCGAAGTTTATACCTTACTAGATACCGGTTCTACCCATTCTTTTATCTCTCCTGCTTGTGCTCAACGTTTAAACTTGACTCCGGAAAAATTGGACTTTGACTTATCTGTTGAAACTCCGTTAGGTGAAACCTTTGTTACATCTACAGTTTATAAATCTTGCATGATCCAAGTTGGCACAATCACATTACCTATTGATCTTATCTCTTTAAAGATACTTGCTTTTGATGTGATTTTAGGAATTGATTGGTTAACCACTCATCATGCTAAAATTGATTGTTTTCGTAAGGTTGTTAGTTTTCATATTCCTAACCAACCTGTTGTACGAATTCAAACAACTAAACCATTAAAATCAATCACTGTTATATCAAGCCATAAAGCCATTCGTTTATTAAAAAACGGATGTCAAGCTTTCTTAGCCCATGTTATGGATTTGAATAAAGACACGTCAAATTTGAATAATATTCCTGTTGTTATTGACTTTCCTGACGTATTTCCTGAAGAACTTCCCGGTCTACCCCCGGAACGAGAAATTGAATTCTTTATTGATCTTGAACCTGGTACAAAGCCCATTTCTAAAACCCCATATCGAATGGCTCCTATTGAACTTCAGGAGTTAAAGGTCCAACTACAAGAGTTGTTGGACATCGGTTTCATTCGTCCTAGTACATCTCCTTGGGGTGCTCCTGTTTTATTTGTAAAGAAGAAAGACGGGAGTATGCGACTTTGTATTGATTACCGGGAATTAAACCATGTCACTATTAAGAATAGGTATCCGCTACCTCGTATTGATGACCTGTTTGACCAGTTACAAGGAGCACAATTCTTTTCAAAGATCGATCTTCGTTCTGGATATCATCAGCTGAAGGTTAAAACTGAGGATATTCCAAAGACTGCCTTCAGAACTCGGTATGGGCATTATGAATTCCTAGTCATGTCTTTTGGATTGACTAATGCTCCTGCGGCTTTCATGGATATGATGAACCGGGTATTCAAGGATTATTTGGATCAGTTCGTTGTTGTCTTTATTGATGACATCCTCATATATTCCAAAAGCCGTGAAGATCATGAGCATCATTTGAAGCTGGTACTCCAAAGGCTGCGTGAAAATAAGTTATATGCCAAGCTGAAGAAATGCGAGTTCTGGCTTGAGGAAGTAGCATTCCTTGGGCACGTGGTGTCAAAACATGGAGTATCTGTTGACCCGGCGAAGATTGAAGCAATACAAAGTTGGGAGCAACCAAAGACGGTGACCGAAGTACGTAGCTTTCTAGGTTTAGCTGGTTATTATCGAAGATTCGTGGAAGGGTTTTCTCGAATCGCTACCCCATTAACTCAGCTGACTCGGAAAGATGTCAAATTCGTATGGAGCGAGGAATGCGAGAAGAGTTTTCAAGAGCTTAAGAGGAGACTCATTTCGGCACCTGTTCTGACAATACCATCTGGTTCGGATGGATTTGTTATCTACAGTGATGCTTCAAGCAAAGGGTTAGGATGTGTTCTCATGCAACATGGGAAAGTCATAGCCTATGCCTCGCGACAACTCAAAGAATATGAGAGGAATTATCCTACTCATGATTTGGAGTTGGCAGCAGTAGTTTTCGCGTTGAAGATCTGGAGACACTACCTGTATGGGGAGAAAGTGGAGATCTATACAGATCATAAAAGCCTCAAATATTTCTTCACCCAAAAAGAACTCAACATGCGGCAGCGACGTTGGCTCGAGCTGTTAAAAGATTACGATCATACCATCCAATATCATCCTGGAAAAGCAAACGTAGTAGCTGACGCATTGAGTAGAAGATCATATGCAGGTACGAGTGTAATGTTGTTAACACAAAGGCCCATTTTGTATGACTTGCAAAGGATGGAGATAGAGATGAAGGCTCCAAGTACCCACATGATGATATCAAATATACGAGTAGAACCGACTTTAATCGATAAAGTTAAAGCTGCTCAAGCTACGGACATAGAGTTGATGCATATGAAGAAGAAAGTGCAAGAAGGTTCTATTCCAGAAGCAAGAATCGATGAAGAAGGAATACTTCGAGTCCACTCCAGACTTTGTGTTCCTAACGATTCTGATTTGAAGTACAAGATCATGATGGAAGCACACAATACACCATTTGCAATCCATCCTGGAAGTACCAAAATGTATCGTGATCTTCGACATACATTTTGGTGGAATAATATGAAGAGAGAGATTGCAAAATTTATCTCGAGGTGTTTAACTTGTCAACGTGTAAAGGCGGAACATCAAGTGCCAAAGGGTCCATTGCAATCACTTGAGATTCTGAAATGGAAGTGGGAACACATTACCATGGATTTCGTTACGGGTCTTCCCACGGTTTCTCAAGGCATAAATGCTATTTGGGTTATTGTTGATAGATTAACCAAGTCTGCTCATTTCTTGCCGATACGGGAGACTTATTCCCTTGAACGTCTTGCTCGTATATACGTAGATGAGATTGTGAGACTGCATGGCATGCCAGTATCCATAGTTTCGGATCGTGACCCAAGATTCACTTCAAGATTTTGGGTTAGCTTGCAAAAAGCTATGGGTACAGATTTACGATTTAGTTCGGCATACCATCCTCAAACGGACGGACAATCAGAGAGGACTATTCAAACTCTTGAAGATCTATTAAGACTTTGTGTCCTAGATTTCAAAGGGAGTTGGGATAAGTACCTACCATTGGTGGAATTCTCTTACAATAACAGTTATCAGGCAAGTATAGGTGTGGCCCCATTTGAAGCATTATATGGACGAAAGTGTCGCTCTCCAGTATGCTGGGACGAGGTGGGTGAAGCAACGTTGTTGGGACCAGAGTTGGTACGCATGACTACAGAGAAGATCCAAACGATTCGACAACGTATACAAACGGCACAGGATCGACAAAAGAGTTATGCGGATCTTCATCGAAAGGACGTGGAATTTGACATTGGGGATCATGTATTGTTGCGTGTGGCTCCATGGAAAGGAGTTACAAGATTTGGAAAGAGAGGAAAGCTCAATCCACGATTTATTGGTCCATTTCAGATTCTTGACCGAATAGGAAATGTGGCTTATAGACTCGCGTTACCTCCAAGTATGTCTCGTGTTCATAATGTTTTTCATATATCTGTGTTACGTAAATATGTGAAAGACCCAGACCACGTTATTGAGTTAGAACCGGACGAGATAGCTGAAGACTTAACATACGAAGAGGTACCTGTCAAAATCTTGGATAGAAAGGAGCATGTCCTACGCACGAAGGTCATACCACAAGTTAAAGTTTTGTGGAGAAACCATGCTATTGAGGAAATGACCTGGGAGTTAGAAACGGAAATGAAAGCGAGGTATCCTCATCTTTTCGAAACACCAGGTACGTACATCAATTTCGAGGACGAAATTTCATAAGGAGGGGAGGTTGTAAGACCCCAAATTATTAATAAATAAAATTTAAATTTCCTCTATTTATTATTTTGAAATAGTAAGTGTTAAATTGATTAATGAGGTTAGTTATGGGTAAAATGCGCAAATATTTCAAATAAGCAGGTGGTTATAAAATATTCATTGTTGTCGGGGAATATTCGTTTGGTCGTGGAATATTCTTCCTGTCGGGGAATATTCGTACGACGGCGCAGTCTTTTGTGGGCCCCATAACGGAAAGCGATTGGATGAAGAAAACGACAAGTATATGTTGTTTATTAATAACGGCGTAGTTGTTACCGTTAATACTGTTGGAATACCCGGTGGTTAAAACTCAGTGTTACGCGTTGTTACACAGTAGCACACTGATTGCACCAATTATTGATTCTTACGTAAGAAGGCACTACTCAATAATGGTTACAGTAATTACTGTTCAGTATTTTATTTTATTGATTTAATAATTGCTGCGTTGATATTTTATATTACTGTTGTTTCAATAATTGTCACTACACAGTATTTCCCATTATCAGATCAATAATTCATATTATTTGAATAATATTATTATATAACATTATTGGCAATGTCTAGAAAGTTCTGTCTAAGGAGAGGTTTGGTCATCTAATTGCGCGCCAGTAAGGAGAAATCCTTATTGGAAAGCCCCCTCTTTCCTGGGAACGGCCTGGTTGTCATAAATGTGATTCTGTAATATTATTTGTGAATAATTAATTATTGATTCATATGATAAAGAAATATTTATTTTATGTGGATATAAATGATGGATATATTTATTTTTATGTGGATAAAAATGAAAGAATTAAAGCTGAGGTGTTTTATCAGTATTTTGTCGATGTGGAGGTATTAAAAATCATCCGTTTGTGGATTTCGGATATTTTTGGTTTGGAATTTGAAAAAACTTAAAGCTACAAAGTTGTAGAGAATTCGATTTCAGTCAGAATGGACATAAAATTCGTATTTTTCTGATAAACGGTCTATTTTCTATGAATTATTAAAGTTTTGAAAAATAAAATGATTTTTATTAAATTTATGGGGGGACCCACTTTTGGTTGGTGCAACACATGGGCTGCTGAAATTTTCAGCATTGAGGGGTTGGTCTTGGTCATTGATAGCATACGTAGAATTGTTGTTTGAAATATTAATATTTTATTATTTTAGTCTCCTTTGGCGTTCTAGCATTTTCCTATAAATAGAGGGCTAAGTTAGAATTGAAAATCATACCAGAAACAAAGTTTTCTCTCTTTCTCTCTCTATATTATCGAGCGTATTCTTGTGAGTATACTTTGAGTGTTGCTATACGGTGCGAGTTTCTGTCAGCACTATACCCGAAATTCAGTCAGAAGTACGATTATTTTGAGGTAAGGGATGTTATTTTATTCGAAAATGATATTATTTCTTCAATATCATTATGCCGAAATATTGGTTGGAAATTTTTATCAAATTTGGAACTTTTCACGTCGGGGTTACTATTCACGAGTTACTATTCACGAGTTACTATTCACCGAAAAATAAAATTTTCTTCTTTTCGTCCAAAATATCTGTTCTGGGTACTAGCTTTGATTGTATCCATGTTTTGATCATTCTTGAATTCTACTTCACTAAAAATAATTATAAGGTATTTTTGGACATGGATAAATCGAAATACGAATCCGTAATATTGTTATTTTGTTTCACTGGATTCGTTTTCTTTAAGATATTTTTCATCATCCTCAGTCCTAAATGATACTGAATATCTTTGGCCCGTAGTGCAAAGATGAATGATTAACTAATGAATATCTTTGGCCGTAGTGCAAAGATGAACAGGTGTTGAGATGAACATGACCGACCAGTGATACAAGTGAATATCTTTGGCCTGTAGTGCAAAGATGAATATTTGATTAAAGATGGTTATTGATTATTGTTACAGGGATAAAATATTGATGATGGACTTTTAAATCTTAGAAGATAGTAGAACTCATTCTCTACTTGACTCTTCTAATGGTTTGCTGTTTCCGCTGCAGTTATTGATTTAAAACTTGTTGTCTATTGTATTCTATTAGATTTTTTTTTTCCGTTGAAGACTAACGATAATTTGTTCTGTATTATCTTAGTCATAATGTTCTTTACTGGGCTAGTTGAGCTCACCCTTTTCCTTTTTGTTCCATTTTTCTCAGGAGGCGAGAATGTAGCGAGTACTAGTCGGTGTATGGAATGATGGTTCTAGAAGTTATTTTAGTAGTCCTCACCATTTTTGTGAAATAATGTTTCAATAATTGTAATGAGGACTTATTTGAGTGTGGATATTGTCTAAATGATAATATTTGTATTTAAACTCACAGTTCTTGTGTTGTAATAATAAAGATGTAGTTGTTTCTGTACCATGTATTTTGGCGACTCAGAATGGGTGTTGTATACCTATTTTGGGGGCGTCACAGTCCATTCCATCCAACCCACTCTGAGTCGTCAAATACATGGTACAGAAAACAACTACAACTTTATTACAACAATTGTCGTGTAAAATATAACAACACATATGCCGTGAGTTTGGATACAAATATATACCAAATGTGACTCATGTCCCAACCGTGGATAGCACCTCACAATGACACCTTACATAAAGGTATAGTCAAAAATTATTTTAGAAATTAGAATCTTTGGGAAGTGCTCAAGGAAACCTTCGTACATGGGAGGCCATGCTTCTAGGTTGTGATAGATATTATATGGACACAGAATTATCCTTGGTTGACCCAATATACCCCAAAGAAAATGAGAAGATTACTATCATATTCTTTCCAATGGTGAGTCTTCTCTTAACTTATCATTATCTCCACTGTCTCTAATTGAGAATTATACTTCAAACAAACACCAAGATTATATAGGTAGTGCTTATAAATATACTCAGCAAGTGGATGTGCACAACCATGTCTTATGGTGATATGAGGTTGTATGTCATTAGACATCTTGTAAGATAGTGGCAAAACACCCTTCCAATGTTGGGTTCACCTAACCCTATTTTATTCACCAAATATAACTACTATATGATGACCGCCATTCTATTCCCTTGTTACCCCCGCTCGACCCAGCTACACTCTTATTACCTGAAAGGAATTGTGAAACAGAAGGGTGAGCACAACTAGCCCAGTAAAGAATATCATGACTAAAGATAAATAAATTATCAATAGCCTTCAACAGTAATAAATCAGAGATTTAGAACATATGGTAGATGATAAAACTTTTCAACCATAGTTGCAGCGGAACGAGCAATCCATTAGAAGAGTCAAATAGACTACAAAGTCTATTATCTTCTTCATGTTAAAAATCCACCAACAATGTTTTATCCCTGTAACATCACTCAACAGTTCCTTTCCACAATCATATGAATAACTCATAATTGTGATTCTAAATTTCTCTTCGCACCCAGGACGAAGAATATTTTCATCACCTGTCTTTACCTGAAATATCAAAGATCATGGTTATACCAAATCACAGTTCATGTTTATAATCATATTAATAAATTCATCTTTGCACTACGGGCCAAAGATATTCATCAACAGACCATCTTTGCACTACAGGCCAAAGATATTCAACAACAGATCATCTTTGCATAACGGGCCAAAGATATTCATCAACAATTCATCTTTGCACTACAGGCCAAAGATATTCAACAACAGATCATCTTTGCATAACGGGCCAAAGATATTCATCAATAATTCATCTTTGCACTACATGCCCAAGATATTCAACAACATGTCATCTTTGCATTACGAGCCAAAGATATTCATCAAAAACTCATCTTTACACTACAGGCCAAAGATATTCAACAACAAGTCATCTTTGCATTACGAGCCAAAGATATTCATCAATAATTCATCTTTGCACTACGGGCCAAAGATATTCATCAATAATTCATCTTTGCACTACAGGCCAAAGATATTCCTCAACAGTTCATATTTGCACTACAGGCCAAATATATTCATATCTCAAAGAAATATATAATCATTTTAGAACTTATATAAACAATAATTATAACCATGTTGATCAATTCACCTTTACACTTAAGCTAAATATATTCAATTATAAATTCAATGGTCATGATCATACCAGTCACAATTTAACTTTTCCACTACTGGCCAAATAGAACCCTAGTCATGATCATACCAATAATCTACCCATCTTTACACTCAAGTGAAATAGAAATTCAACATCAGGGTTATAAAAATATTATATATGATAATAAAAACAATATGATCAACAACTGCATTTATTTTTAAGAGCAACAATCATAAATCAACGATAATTTGGTCAGAAAAAGAAACTAATTTTTGTCATGAATAGTAACTCGTGAATAGTAACTCGTGAATAGTAACTCGTGAATAGTAACTTATGAATAGTAACTCGTGAATAGTACTCCGTATTCGTACATAGTACCGTATACGTAAATAATGTCATATACGTAAATAATGCCATATACATGAATAGTGTCGTATAGGTGTATAGTATTGTATACGTGAATAGTAATCCTGTAACGACCCCAAAATCCATACAAAATTAAATCTCAACTTCGGTTGTTAACCATACATTAAATCTCTAATTTTACATCATTATTCGATGTTAAACTTAATAAAATTGCTGAATATTTAAAACTTTTATACCTTTCCTTCTTTCTTGCCCTGAATCGCAATCATTACATTACATCTCTTTGATTCAATCTTATATCATGAATCGTTACAACAAAATGACTATACAAAGTCTTACATCATAACTAAATATCCATATACATTAGCTTACATTTTAACAACATTTTACGTTCAAAATATGAAATACATTTCTCATAAAACATAAGTAATCTTCGTGAATATAGATCTCTATAACTCACATAGCACGTATCTTTACCTTAAAATTTGTACCTGCAAAAGTGGTTATTTGCAAGAGTGAGCTCGACAGCCCAGCAAAGTCTAACAGTTTTCA
Organism: Panax notoginseng; assembly: GCA_016801055.1. Classification (NCBI taxonomy): domain Eukaryota; kingdom Viridiplantae; phylum Streptophyta; class Magnoliopsida; order Apiales; family Araliaceae; genus Panax; species Panax notoginseng. The sequence goes on along the minus strand of CM029013.1, from coordinate 135,444,405 downwards.
TGCATCACATAACACATAATAACATGCTCGATATACATCTCATTAAAGTAGCATGGCATACATACTTTTAATTCACAAAGCAAATATAAAGATTGAGTTCCTTACTCAATCATCATTACGTAGCCAAAACAATGTAGTCATATATTGACTTTAACATTTCATGATTCAACATGCTTAACATATCATGCAATTTAAACAGTTCATCAAGTCCACGTAAAAAATAGGAACCGAAAGACTTGCTTTGATCGTTGTTTACCAATAACAGTTTAACAGCTTACAGCTATCTGCACTTCACGTGCCCTACGTAATTATATAATCATACACATCAAATATTAGTCACATAACAACACATAGTAATTGTAATGTAAACTCTACTCCACATCTCAAAATCTTTCCTATTAATTAGCACACAATGTTCAATTATATTGTGTTAACTTTCAACTTATATCTCACTGTATTTCATATTCGCAGTTCATTCAAGTGCTTAAGTCTTGCTAGGACTACTTATTAGTTTTATATTAAACCCATTCCATATCTTATAATATCCATTTCAATTGAATTGAAACACTTTTTAAGTTCATTAACACTTGGCACGGCGTTTCGACGTTCATTCGTCACACGCCCGATTTGCCTCTCTTGTGTAAGCTTACTATGCTTCTATAACTCATCTAATACATCATGTATTAATGTTAAGCATCATTATAATTACTAATATTTATGTTTTATAACTTAGGACATCGTCTTTTATGGTCAAGAGCACTACACATGCATATGTGCATGCCCGACACCCTCAGATTGCCTCCGAAAACACAATAGTCCTAAAGATGACCATTTTGACCCATCTTAATGACCTCAAATTAAAAAACTTAAAGAACGAAAGTTGTAGGTCTACTCGTCCTCTTTCCGGATCATCTTGAATCACCTCAATCGGAGTTCGTATGAGGAAGTTATGGCTATTTTACTACAGGAGGTCAAAACTGTCCAAATCAGACCACAAATCCGGCGCTGGGGCGCGGATAGTGGCGCCGGGGCGCGAGTACCAGCGCCGGGGCGCGAGTTCTGGTGCTGGGGCGTGAGTCCTAAGCTAGCCAGTGGCGTCAGGGCGCGAACTTTGACGCCGGGGCGCGAATTTTGGCACTGGGGCTCCAGTTTTGGCGCTGGGGCGCCAAAAACTAACAGAACCAAGCACGAAGACCATTTTTGGTCTGTTTAAGAAATTCTAGCAACTAATTATATACGTATAATTGATGTAATTTATACATAAATGCTAACAATCATCTATATCCCAATTACCCACCACTAATCAACAATATCATAAACTAATTCTTTGAAAACGCTATATTTTTTTTAAAACAAAAACTCCATTGATGATATTCTTGACACAGTGAGCACTGTAATCATAGTTATAAAATAATATGATTTATTCTAATTATATTCTATTAAATTCTTACCCAATTCATATAATCACAGTTCAATTTCATGATTATCATAAAATACAAGTATAATATTTGGTACTCTGTAAACCACGTTTATACATATATGTTCACTGTAATTCCACTTCCTTTTTCTTTAACACGTAATTAACATGAAATCTTAATCACATATCTATATATGCCACTATAACAATTATAAAAACATAGTTTTACAAGAATTTTGTAAAAACCTTCTACTCAGTGAAAAAGAAATACACAAAGACATATAAATTATATGTGTATCTAGTATTAAGGTCATAGACATACTTTTTGTTGTTAAGAAATTCGTGTTAAACTCTAATAATAACTTGAAGAACTCAGCTCTTGTTGCTTCTCTTTCTCAGACTCTCTCAAACCTTTCTGAACTTTTCCTTTCTCTGTAGCTTTTCTTAGGCTTAAGCCAAACAATATACGTAAAACCAAATAAACTAAAAGCCAAACGTACGAAACTGCCATATACTTAATAACCCTATTAAAATATCAGTTACCAAATTAATATATATTTTATTTATATTTTGTTTAATTTTAATTTAATTTATATTATTAATAAATCAAATTTAAAAAAACCAAAAGCCATAGGCTCCATTTGGCAAAAACTCTTTAAAATTAAAGACTTAATATATTTAAGCCTTGTTTGGCAAAATAAATTAAAACTACTTTAATTTATTTTAATAACCACTTATAATATAGTTATTTGTCACACTTCTAATTAATTAAGTTTTCATACTTAATTAATTAATTCAAATAACAATTTATTAATTAAATTATTTAATCACATAACTCAATACCACTAATTATCCATCAAATTAAAATATCACTATAATAATAATTTCCTTAACTTATTAATTAATTATTTAACAAATAATTAACCAACTTAAATCAAATTAAACAAATACAAATATGTATTAATCAATAACACATCCCCAACTTAAATCAAATTAAACAAATACAAATATGTATTAATCAATAACACATCCAATAAATATTTATATAAATTAATAAATATTTATAAATTACATTTAAAATTCTAAAATTTTGGAATGTTACATCATTCCCCTCTTACAAGGATTCTGTCCCCAGAATCACAATTCAAACCACTCATTCGTTACAAATCCCGACTCAAAAAGGTAGAAATTCCACAATAAAATCCATACCAATATTTCAGTATAATGATATTGAAAGAATAACATCATTATGAAGAATATAACATCCCTTAATATCCCTTACTATCTCTTACCTCAAAAGAGCAGCACTTCACACTGGATATCGGATATAACGCTGAAGGAAACTTGCACTGATGAATAGAAACTCACCAAGTATCTAAATACTCACAAAATATACTTCATAATATAGAGAGAGAAAGAGAGAAAACTTATGAATTCTGGTGTGATTTTTAATTCTAACTTAGCCCTCTATTTATAGGAAAATGTTAGCACGCCGAAGCAGACTTAACCTGTAACCTGATGGCTTTACCTGCTACTATTCCCACCCACCACATTTGAATAAAAATTTCAGCACATTTTTTTACCAACCAAGAGTGGGGCCCACCAATTCTAGAATTTTCCACCAAAATGATAAACTCCGAAAATTCAATAATTTCTGAACCAGTCATCTCGTAAAATTCATAACAAATCATTCGTTCATTTCCAATAAGGATTTCTCCTTACTAGCGCGCAATTATATGACCAAACCTCTCCTTAGACAGAACTTTTTAGACATTGCCAATAATGCTATCTAATAATATTATTCAAATAATATGAATTATTGATCTGATAATGGAGATGATGTGCAGCAACAATTATTGAAACAACAATAATATAAAATATCAACGCAGCAATTATTGAATCAATAAAATAAAATATTGAACAGTAATTACTGTGACAATTATTCAGTAGTGCCTTCTTACGTAAGAATCAATAATTTCAAAAATACTGTGCAATACCGTGTGCTACTGTGCAATAACACGTATTACTGTATTTTAACCACCGGGTATTTCAACAGTGTTAACGGTAACAACTACGCCTTTAATTATAAAAACTCAATTTTTGTCGTTATCTTCATCCGACCGTTTTTCGTTATGGAACCCACAAATAGCTGCGCCGTCGTACGAATATTCCACGACAGAAAGAATATTCCACGACCAACGAATATTCCCCGACAACAATGATTATTTTATAACCACTTGTTTATTTTGAAAATTTTTCACATTTCATCCATAACTTTAACTTTTTATCAATTTAACCATTTTCTGAATTGTAATTATAAGAAAAATTGAATACTTTTATTTCATAAAATTTGGGGTCTTACAGTTAATACATAAGTCCCAGGTCCACTAACCTTAACATTACAGAAATACCCCTTTAGATATACAAAAAGGGTTTATAATACAATATAACATAATAATAATAATGTTCATAACACTATTCCAGCATCTTGCATTTGCCTTTGTTCTTCTTTGACCCGCTGACCTCTTCGTTCCTAGCTGAAATGTTTTATTTAGCAAGGGTGAGCAACTAGTTTGCCCCACAAGTTAAGACATACAATAAAGGTATAGAAATCAATATCAATTGTTCTAACATTCTCCGCAACAATACTCTGATAATGAAAGAGTGTAACGCCTTCAAGATTTTCTACGATATTCAATGAATAATCAAGAATTAATTCTATGCAATTACAAAGTGGAATGTTTTCCAGATTTATACTGAGTGATCACACTAGATCTAGAACTTCTCTTCTCGAGTAACTATCAAAGATTGGACTTTGATATACCTAGGTGTATCAGATAACCATAAAGATTAAATCATACCCCTCTGCAAGTACTTAGAGCCGGCAAACTCCTTGTACCCTATATTATGCATAATACTTAACAGCGTGCAATGGTCGAATATACGACCCAAAATGTTCCCTTTATATAAAAGGTTGTTCTTCTCAGTCTCAGAATCAAGATTTTTGATTTAACAACGAAATACTGTGATTTTAAATTCTATCTACTTATTGATCTAGCCAAAACAATTGGCATCGATCTATCAATAACAATTGATTTTTCTTCTCGTATTTATCAAGTTCTAACAATTGTTCGTCTAGCCAGTATAATTAGCTAAGACATTTCTCAATATAATTTGACAATAAATAAGACTTATCTGTATTGTCAATATTAGTTTCTACAGATATAAATATCCAACAACAGTAATTCTACGAATATATATTTTCCGAATCAGTAATTCAATTTGAATTTTAATCATGCACTAACTGCGAATAATCAACAATAAATTCCCTTGACATGGTATAATTATCAATAATTAACCATTAAAATAATTGAATGAATATAACTCAAGGTTGAGTTAGGAAACTTGCCTTTCGCGTTGATTACAGCTGCACAATATAATTAACTGCGTTCGTAAGACCTATAATCAACAATGTCGGTTTCACAATTAGCACAATCATTTATAACACGTAACACTGTATTCTACAATCAAACTTCTCCTAGGCACATTACCACATAATCACATAAGTGTTTATAACCTATATAAACACTTATCCAGTCTAACTATTTCGATCTGGTTAGACCTCGGTCCATTCTCGGTGTTCTGGTCAACCTATCCGATAATTAACACATTGATTGTCAATTAAACTTGGTCTCTAAGCTTCAATATTATCTTTGATAAGTCAAATATCGTTTATAATATTTCTCGGAAGCTTTTAATAATTTATAAATAATTATTGTAATTTATAATAATTTTTCAAACACTTAAATCATTTTTAAATGATTTAATTATCAAATAATTTTATCATTATTAATATTTAATAATATCAAAATATTAATAACATACTTGTCAAAATATTAAAGTTATTATGAATAACTTAAAATATTTTTAAATCATCAATATTCTACTTAAATGATTTTTAAAGTAATTAAAATTATTTTTAAATCATCACCATTAATATTTAAATATTATTGTAATTATTATAAAAATATTAAAAGTCATTAATTATAACTTAAAATAATTTTAAAACATTTTTCTCATTTTTAAATGATTTTTAAATCAATAAAATCATTTTTAATTCATTTATTTAATTTAATAAATAAATAATCTAATATCATTAATATTAATTTATTAATGAGAATTCTCCAAAAATATTGAAAATTATATTTTATAACTCCAAATATTTTCTAACACTTTATTCTTATTTAAAATTATTTTTAAATCAATAAAACCATTTTTATCTTATTTATTTAATTTAATAATTAAATAAATTTAATACCATTCATATTAAATTATTAATGAAAATTCTCTAAAAATATCAAATGTTATATTTTATAACTCAAAATATTTTTAAATACATTATTCTTATTTAAAATGATTTTTCATAATATTAAATCATTTTTCTCTAATTTATTTAATACACTAATTAAATAAATTAAATACTTTTAATATTTAAATAATTATAAATATTAAAGAAAAATATTCTAATTGGTAAAAAATTATTTTTCATAATTTAAAATAATTTTTAAAACAATTTTTAATAATTTTTATAATTTATTTTCTATTTTTAATTAATTACCGGAAAAAATCAGAAAATAAATTAATTAATCTGTCGCTAATGGCCTATAGCGACACTTAGCGTCGCTGTTGGTGTTCTTGAGCTCAAGAACACTGACAACCTGCAGTATAAGGGGTCAACTTTGACCGGATTTAAATCTCAGCCAAAATTGTTTCTGGGCAATTTCTAACCATGAGCTTGTAGTATAAATGTAACTCTACAATAATAAATTAACATCTTGATCATAACACTTCTCAACAGGGAGATCTAAGCCTCAAAAGTCACTGACAACGTGTTCCTGGGTTTTCTGGGTTACCCAGAAACCCAGGCAGTTACGAGTACCCACTTTGCTGCTCGATTATAACTAGGTTCTGGTCATCAAACAAGTTATTTCTTGGTTTATACTTCTAGTCCACATGACAAGGAACAATACTGAAACAATAGATCAATTATATAACAAACAAATCACAAGTTACAGCTCAGTCAAACTCTGTCAGAACGCGTGTTCATAGAGTTTCTGGGTTTTTCCAAAAATACTTAGTCAGGCTCGGTTGGTTACTTTGACCATCCCTAAAATCCCACTGGTTTGATATTTAAGAGATCTAAAGGTATAGATCTCAAGTCCACATATCAGACCACACATTGGTTATCATAACACTAACATAAAACTTAAAGACTCACAGATCAAAGCGTTCCAAAGTCTTGTCAGACACCGAAAGGTGCTTTCTGGGTTACCCAGAATTAGTCTGGTCAACCGACTTTGACCGTTAATAACCTCTGATCTAGACCTCCAATGACCCTGATACCACTTACAGATTAAAGACAATATACGAGGCTACCAATACCAAACATAAAACAAGAAAAAACATAAACATACACGGATCTGTGGCTCCTGACATTTGCTTGTCATACCACAAATCGTGTTCTTGACAGTTTTGGAAAAACACCAAATTAAGGCACTTTGATGCTATGGATATATGTTTGATCATCATAGATCAACATAAAACATCCTCTAGCAAAGATCTAAACACAAAAACACAATTTTTAAAAGCATACAACATCAAAAATAAAAATTTAGGTTATACCTTTCTAATTCAATCTTTGATCTTGATCTTTCTAATCTGATATTGGTTGATCAAGGAATGTTTTTAGGACTCATCTACTAGCTATTTTCGGAGCTTCTAGTGAGAGAGAGAGTTGGTGAGAGTAAAAGTGAAAAATGGCAATTTTTGTGACTTTTCTCTCTCTAAATCTCTTATATAATGTGCTAGTTTGCTATGGCTGAGGCAATGGACGATTTTTGCTGCTGATTTGCTGATATTTTTATGCCACAAAGTCAAGAATAGTTGGTGACCAACTAAAGTTAAACCAAATTTTACAAGTTAGCTTAAAAATATAATAAAAGGGCATTTTTGTCATTTCTAAAATACAATCAATGGCATTCTTGTCATTTGTTCAAACCCTTAGGATTTAGGGTTTAGGTTTGGGTTTAGGGTTTGGACTCTTTAGGATTTAGGGTTTAAACCCTTTAGATTTCTAATTTAATTTCTAAAATTTTTAAATTTCATTTTCCAAAATAAAAAATTAATAATTCCAAATTACAATTAGGATTCGATAAATATATTAATATTTCCTAATCCTAAAACTCAATCTTGTTAATTATGATTTATATTCCTAATTAAAATTGCTTAAATTAGCAATTAGGGTCAAAATGATCATTAGGGTTTATAACCCACGAATTAGGCTTTTAATTAGAAAAATAAATTTTTTAAATTACAATTAGGATTTGTAAAATAGAAATTAAGATAACTAAAATATAATTAGGGTTTTCTAATTATATTTAAGTTTAATACACACATTAGGCTTGCCAATTAGAATTAGGGTTTCCTAATTTAGGGTTTTGGATTCCCGAATATGAAATTAGGGTTTCCCGGCTTTCGATTAGGGTTTCTAACAGTACGTTATGGTTTCTAATCCTGAGATTAGGGTTTCTAATCTCTTTTTAGGTTTTATTAATTTCAAACCTTATCCGATCAATTATTGATCAATAAATTTCTTCGGTACAAACACGAACTCATTAATATAATTATTTTAATTATATTTTCTATCGAATCCCTTTCCAGAAATTAGGGTTAAGGTTTCTAAAGCTGTTAAACATAACTCTACTCTAATTTTATTAGTCAATACACAAATTGACTTTCTCGATACACGTATCACCGATACTTGTCACATAAATGATAATTAATATTAATATTAATAAAAAAAAATTTATTCGTAAATTTTTGATTATTCGAAATCTCGGGTTATCACAATTTTGCTAACAAATTTCTTGATGACGTGATAAAAGAAAGGTCCAAAAGGTGAGTAGATAAGAAGGAAAGAATTTTATAGAAGTCCCCTGTAATTTTGTAAATAAGCATACCTAGAGGGGTGAATATGTGTAAATATCAAAGTGATCTACAAGTCAATTTTTAAGTTTTCTTGCTATAGGTTATAATCGGACAGGTTAACCCTGTCTGTTTTAGTATATGTTCTTCATCAGTTATAATCAGACAGGTAATCCCTGTTTGTTTTAGTATATGTTCTTGGTCAGTTATAATCGGACAGATAATCCCTGTCTATTTTAGTGTATCTTTAAGCACGAACTGAACCTAAATATGTAGAATACAAATGCAGATTAAAGAAAAGAGCAGAACAGATCACACAAAAAGTATTACGTGGTTCAGCTCTTAACCTCTAGTCTAGCGGCCTACATCCACGTCCAATACCAAATGGTATTAGAGACTCAGTTTATTCAATTTAATATTCAAAAGATTACACAAAAAACATCATGTTCAAAAAATTTCAATTCTGATTTGGACACCAATGCCCCATTTGCACTTCTGCAACCTTTCTCACAACTGAAACATTTGAAGATTTCTTTGAACCAACTAACTATTACACGAGAACCCAAGCCACACTCGGCTTGTACCTAGATTATAAAGGTTATGAAAGAGAACAATTTTCAGCTAAAAAAGATTTAAGAATGATATAATCAATAGCTAAAATAAAACTAAATAAGCTCTCTGATGTATTATCAAATGGTTTGCAGCTTTAAGTGTCGTCCCTTCTGTTGAAAAATTTACTTTGTAGTAAGAAATAGAACAATAATATCCTTGCCTGAATCGAATGGTTGACCACTCTTTCCTTAAGATTATATTCGCTCGTTACTTTTGCTACACAAGGTTACTGCGAATTAGTCTCCCAAGATAAGACAGACCCATATATAAATGAAAGAAGAAAATTATAACAAGAAAAATATATAGAATAATAATTTTTCTTAAGAAATTGGAAAGGATTGAATAATTTTCAGTTAGTAATTTGAGTGAATTTGTAACATAAATGTTGTTACCATGACTTGAACTCAAGTCCTTAATATCAACACCTCTCTCTTATCCAACTGAACCAATATTAATTGTTGATTACACGGATAACATATAATATATTTATTATATACTTTTAGATAATGAACATATCCAACAATCCTCCCCTATTTTCATAATCCTCCAATCCTTTTCCTTTGACATTCTTCTTTCTCTTATTAAATATAGTATACATAAGTAATAGGTGTCTTTCGACTTGAACCTTTACATAGTCTATTTCACAAAATATCTGAATTTTTAGTAGCGTTAGCTTTGAACTAAAAAATCTTACAGTGATATCTTGCTTTATAGTTTAAGGAAACCCAACACATTTATGGCCTTGTGTTTACCTCTTGGGTTTCGTAAGTGACTTAGAGATAAACCTTATATCTCGCGGAAGTGGTCCACTTTCTTCACTTACATATGTGAATCTAATTTGATGCACTTATATGACCTGCATTCTCCAAACCGGACATAAATTCATTAAAGGTTTACCCTACCCTCTTTGTTCTCCATACAAGCATACACTATCTTTGAGATGGTTTTGAAGAATTTCTTCTCCATACTTGTCTAGTGTATAATTGGTTATTACTATAAGTATTTTTCCATTGAACTAATATACCAGATGTTACTCTAGTATTTAGTTGGGTTCCACTTATAGATTGTGACACCCACAAATCTGGGTACTTCATTCTCCTAAGACTTGGTGTTCACTTTCCATTTATTCATACTATCTACCCAAATATGATAACATTTAAGCCATAAATCCTCCCATTAAAGGGTTACATCATTAAATTAAAAAGTTTTCCAGGTTATCTAACCTTTAACATAAATCAAGTGCGGAAATAAAAATAATTACATCACATCATTTAAATAAAGTTTATTAACATAAAAGCCAATAAATTACAAGTCTTCATCACTTGTACATTTTTTCTTTTCCTTTGTTCGTAGTAGGTTCATCGACCTTTTCAACCTTAGCTGCAATAATTATATTTATGCAAGAGTGAGCAAAATAAATGCTCACTAGATATAGCAATGAACAATAAGAGAATAATAACTGCCTATGAATAGGCTCATCAAAACTGAATAATACTCTATCAATGATAACCAAAAACTGGAATCAAAATATGAAATATATATGAGGGTCATAAGACCACGAACTATGTCCATTGTTACAAGTAATCTTTTAACTTTAACCTAAACAGTTATACTGTAGGGACTTCACGTACTTAGGGGGATCAGCCCTTCGTATCATGTTTTGTGCACAAACACTAGTACAAAATCATAAAAAGACAACACTTAAAAGATGACGTTTTTATAAAAAAACGTTGTAGTATTTTTTTTCATAACGTTTTTTAACAAAATATTGTAGATACATATGAAAAAACGTTATCTATTTATAAGGACAATTTTTGATTTTAAATAGATAATGTTTTTTCAAAAAAAAAAACGTTATATATGTAAAAAACAAGGAGGTGTTTATGAAAACTTAAAATTAAAACACGAAGCGCAACATAGTTATATGTCTTTCTTTGCTCTCTTTCGCTCATAAAACCAAAACCCTAGTTATCGATCTCTGCTGCAATGCCGCCAAAGTTTGACACATCTCAAGTTGTCGACGTCTATGTACATCCAGGTAACCGGCGTCAAAGTGGGGGCGGCGAGTTCCTTGGCCCCTAAAATCGGACCACTCGGTCTGTCTCCTAAAAAAATTTGGAGAAGACCAGGTGACTGAATCTCCTTCTTGATTTGAAGACTGTAGAACCAGAACGTATTTCAGTTGACCATATCGCACATGTCAAACCGTCGGATTTAGGTTCTTCATGCCGCACATCTTAAACCGTCGGATGGAGGTATGACTCGATCTAAATAGGTTTTTGTGTGGTTATATCTGCACAAATAAGAATTCTAGGAAGCTGTTCTGTTCCGTCTTTTTATGTACAACATCTGCATATAATAGTTAAGCTATGTGTGGATTACATATACAAGTAGGTTTAGTAACCCTTGTTTCTGCATCGCAGCATAATGCTGAGCCTGAGGCTGTTGATCTTCTGATGGAGGTATTACTGTTGTATTCCTTGTGTATCCTTTCTTCAACTCTTCAACATATATATAAGTGAGGTTTTGACTCATTTCAGGTTGAAGACATTGATTTATTAATGGAACATGTTGACAAGACAAATTATAAGAGGACATGTTTGTATCTGACAAGTTCAGCGAGGTGGGTGGAATCCAACAATTTTACATGGATTTATGAGGGTGACCTGACTTTGTTTTTTATTTAATAGTTGAATATCTTTGGTGGTATAGTTTATTTGGCTACCTTTCATGAAGTGCTTTGTTAGTATAAACCTGAGTCTCTTAATTATTATATCCAATACAATTGTAATGCACAGTAGAATAGGCTTATAGTTATGCTTTATAATATGCATCTCATATCTGATTAAGTAACTGGTTGGCTTATTCTCAAAGATTTCAGCATTGTGGATTATTGATGTCGCTTCAGGTCTAGAATAAGAACTTACATTATCTACTGAGTTACATGATTCAATTAGAATACTACTTAGGCAATAGCTTTATGATCCAGGTGTTTATCAAATCATGAAGTTTGATATGAGGCTATTCCCAAGAGTGGCAATGAAGAAAATATGAGAGCGGGGGATGTCTTTTTTCAAGTGTTAGAATTTGATTGATGTGGATTGAAGACTTTAATGTTTATAAATGTTGTAGGTCTCTTTAGAAACCATGTGTGTTTTTGGCAATTTGGGTCTTTTAGGACATTACCTTGAGAAATTGTAGATTTTTTAATAAAAAATCAAGGTAAATTTCCTTGTTGACCCAAACTGCCAGAAACTACCTTGTTTCAGGTGTATTCTATAATATCTGCAAGTGCCAGCATCCAACACATCTCAGTCTATCATTTAATTAAGGAGTTGCAATTTTGGGGTAAAAAAGGGGAAGTACTTGAAATGCAAAAAAAGTTGGATACTTGAAGTAAAATATAAGACAAATGGCCTCCTATGGTAGAGATTATTAACTGATAAAAAACTGTAGCTAAATAGTAAATCTAGTAAAAATTGACCTAGAGAAATGCGGCTTAGCATTTAACACCCAGAATTGAAGGAGATAATATTAACTATTATACTCTAAACTTGACTGCTTAGAACCTAATATGCAAGATAATAATTGCTACATTTTTAAGTGAGAATATGGTGTTGTGTAAGTAGGCATTAGTCAAAACGTAGATTACTAGGAGTAACTACCAAGTTAAAGTAGGTAGGATTTATAATCAATATTCTAAAAATCCTTGAAGGTGTCAGCCTAGGTCCGGAATTGGTCCTCTACTACCTTGACTTGGTTGGGTGCTTCGCTTAGGCCATGCATAGGTGGAATCAGTACTACTAATTCACATGACCTGAATAATCCTGAATTTTGATTATTTTTATTGGGTTATGACCCTTGAATTTTCGAATTTATCTTAAAATTATAGCGTCCATCCTAATCTTTCTTTAATTTTTATAATACATCACATTTTTTGAATACTACAACTCTGAAATCTATACCAAAGTTTTTTTAGGTGCTAAATGAGCTTTATGTAAAATAACTGATTTCTTATTAAAATCAAAAGAAGTGTCATGAAATGTGTGACACCCCTAAATTCGGTACTTCAATTTCCACAAGATTTGGTGTTCACTATTCAAAAATCATATATCTATCTACCCATAATAAAGGTAAACCATACTATAGATAGAAATAAATTCTCTTCTTATGGGGTTACAACATCTGAATAAAAAAAATACAATCCCAGGTCATACTAACCTTAAATATCTGTGCGAAAACACAAACAAATAATAAGTCTTAAACAATATCGAGTCTTAACAATAACATTTTTAAAATTTAATAATACGCCTTCATCACTTAATAGCTTTGCCCTTGCCTTTGCTAGAAGGAGGCTCGTCGGTTCTTTCGTTCTTAACTGTAATGTTATTATTACGCAAGAGTGAGCACGATTGCACACAAGTATAAAAATGAAATAACAATATAATAACATGCGAGTGAATTGAAAAATTCTGAAATGAAGCTCAACTTTTGAACCAAAAATGATTACCAAGAATCAAAAGAATTCTGAGGGTCATAAGACCTTGAACTATGTCCTAGGTTATCAAGGATTATACTTGAAACATTTAACAATTATAAGACTATGGACTCTTCTTCTCGTACTTAGGGGGATCAACCCTTAGTACCATACTATGCACAATATCTTAACGCTAGCGCATAAGTAATCTCTTTACAGGGTTGTTCATCTTAGTTTGACGTTAGAGTCCGCACCAAAGGAAGTTTGGTTTGGATAAATCAATAAGGGTTTTAAAATTTAGAACGTTCATCAACTATGGACTAGTCGAATCAATAAGGGTTCGTTAGTCTAACAAGGTTCAACAATAAATGGTATTTAAATTGAATAACAATCTCAAGAGATATACAATAGAACAAGTATTGTATAACATATTCATACTTTGAAAAGATAATTAGTCTTTAATATAACAAATCAAACTTGATTTAATAATGACAAGAATTGCTTGAAGTAATTTACAAACTTGAATAATGATAACAAGTAGGGTTAGGATACTTGTCTCGTGCGTAGATTACACTTAATTAACTCATTCTTTGAATTAAATCCTACATATCAATTATGGTCACAATACCAGTCAATAATAACGTACTAAACATCATAAGTTATTCTTTGTCTAATCTCGAATTCATTACTATACTTAGTCAATTATTCACATTCATTGTCACATAATTTACACCTCACAATTAACAAGCTAATTATGTAATCAATAATTCAATCCACATGTAATTATGTTATTTACATGTTAAGTATCTATTTTAACATCTCATTATACTTATAACATAATTTTATGTTCATTACATTAAGTTAACATCACATTCATGGACTTAAACACTTTAAAATTTTCGTTTCTGAACTTTCTGGAGAGTGGCGCTGCGGCGCCACTTTTGTACTAAGGCTTCGCGCTGCGGCGCCATAGCGCTGCGGCTTGAGACCTGGCGCTGCGACGCGGTGGCGCTGGGGCGCGAGAAAAAGGCAGACAGCTGGGGCCGCAACGCGGCGTACCAGACACAGGAATGGCAGTTCGCAAAAAATCGCAGGACATGCCAATTTCTACCAATTTCTTAATTTCTACTCGAATTTACACATACCCACATGATATAATTCACACATAATCGTTACCCAACATTTATATAACGACTTTAACCAATTTAAACACTTAATTACAGAATTAAAGCATGCAACTTCCACTGTTCTTGATGTTCTTGAAGGTTTGAAAACAAAACATAAAAATTTACACTATGGCTTCGTTATAACACCGAATCCGTTCATTTAAACTTTGGTCTCTTCGTATCAACATACATAATAATATACGAGTGTAAATTTTACGAAAATATTTATGTTTGACACACTAAAATTACGTATAAGGGCCATAAGGCCAAAACCCAAACTCTGTAAATTTTGAAATAACAAGTCATCGTATTATGAAAGTTATGATATGGAATCATGCAATATATATATATATATATATATATATATATATATATATATATATATATATATATATATATATATATATATATATATATATAACATGTTATGTTACTCGTATTATTACATATATTCATATAATAACACAATTTCCCAATTATAGAGACTTTACAGGATGAATGAAAGCCATTTTCATAAAACTCAAACAACGTAAAATAGAATTTGGTTTGAAGAATTTACCCAGAGTATAAAGTATATATTAGAAAACTCAGATATTTCTTTAATCACCCACTCTTAATTTCCTTCTCAATACTTTAATTATCTCCGACAAACTCTCTTTGAGTATTCTCTAAACTTAGTAAAATAATAAGAGAAAAGAAGACGTCGTATTAAATAAACTGGCGCGTTGTGGTCAGTTACCCATCATGGGTTAACTGCCCTCAACCTCTACTAGTGTCATGTTTGGCTAGCCTTAAAAGGCTTGTTCTCATTTAATTTAATAACTCTTTTATCATATAGTTTAAATCATGTCGCACCCTTACACAATAATTCAATTATCTTATTTAATTTAATTAAATAACATATAATAATTTCTCATTAATTCACATAGTCAAATAATTAAATTCTCATTTATTAATAATGCCAATTTATTAAATCTCTAATTAATTATTACATTACTTAAAATAACATTATGCTTATTAAATATTTTATTTAATTCAATAAGCTCACATAAATACATACTTGAATAATAATTATTCTCCACATTAATTTAATAAATATAACACATATAAGTAAATTAATCTACCACAACTTCATCAATTAATTATTTAATCTAATAATTAATTTATCAAAAAATATTTATTTAATTCAATAAATACTAAAATTAAATTATAAAATCTCGTTTGTCACATCTTTCCCCCCTTAAAAGGATTATGTCCCCAGAATCGAAGACACAATTTAAACACATAACTCAGAGAAATCTTTCATCATTTTATCTAGATATAGATTTTATATTTCATACTACATTCCTTACTTTAACAAATTCTAGGTTTCATTTCATAACTTTCACTTGAACTCAATTATATTCTGAGTATTATATATCTTTTGACTCATTTATTTCCTTTTCTAAGGATCGCTATCATAAACACTAGGGATATTACATTTACCATTTCTTCTAAGAATTTCGTCCTCTAAATTTTATCTATTAATATTTATTCATTCAATCTATCAAAGTAGATTTTATGTCACTACTTCATTCATTCATTGGTTTCTGCAACCACTTTCTTTCCACAAAGATCATTCTACAATTATTAATTTTTCTATTAAAAGTTTTACAAATTTCTTTGATAACTCATCCCCTTCTCATTTCAAAATCTCTTTTCTCACTTACTATTCATCATTCAGTGTCGTTCTACGACTCAGTTCTTTCTAAGGAATACTTTCCTTACCACATTCGCCTTTTAGAATAGTAAGAATCTTTCACAATTGCTCAATAATTGGGAAGAAGTATGAATAACTCAGGAATTTAAAAGATTCCAAATCATGCTAAGGGGTCATAAGACCGTGAACTCTCTTCTCGGTTTACTAGTGCTTCAACTCAATCCTTCACACTGCAAACCAGAGTGTTTATCAATCACAAAGACTGAAAACACCCTTCTCACGTACACTAGGTGGCCAGCCTATTGTACCACTACGTTGGGCCGCAACGTAGTGTTTTGTAACGACTATATACGTTACGCTCGGAACCATTGTCCCCTTATAGGGTTGTTCACCTCAGCTTTTCAACATCTGAATCCGCACCAAAATAATTTGGTTTGGCATAACTTTTCAATAAACGCTTGAATTTCATGAACATCTTTCAATAATCGTCTAGCTGAATCAAATAGCATAGACTTGTACAACAATTCGAACATCAACCGAAATATACATACACACACACACACACACACACACACACACACACACATATATATATATATATATATATATATATATATATATATATATTCTCACATCTTAAAGAAGCCTCAAAAATCTTTTTATGGCGTCATGATTATAACATTGTCATACTACATCTCACCATAGTGGGCTGACGATCATATGATCACATCCAACACCAGGTTCCATTGCATTGATGACTCCATCGTTTATCATATCACCTGATATATATAATTAAAATATATTTTGAAAATTTAAAAATCATTTTTTTTCTAGTCGAAACAAACAACATAGATACGCGAATAATAACACTGTTTTAAAAATTCTTTGGTTCAGTAGTGTGATCCAACATTTTTCAAAAATCAAAAGTACAACCATAGGCACGAAGTCAATAAATTTCGAAAATCTAGCAAAGCTATAAGATTTGGAAAAACCTATGTCTCCACCTTCTATACTGATCCATTACTTAATAATTCTATCTATTCCCATAATCCTCAATTATTCATTCATAACTTATCTATACCCCAGTTCATCAAACTTACTACACATTAGAAGTTCAGGAACTTGCCATAATAATATGAGTTTAAGAACTTATCCTAGTCAGACCATAGGCGTCCATTCGCTGAGGGGTTCAAAATATACCATATTATTATGAGTCACGAACTTACCATATGCATTAGTTTTAAGAACTCGCACCTAACCCTAATAATATCTAACTAATCTTAGTAGTTTCTAACTATCAAATATACACATGAGAAAAGAATCACCTTTTTACCACATATACATTGATAGCGCGACACCAACATTCCAATGATTATCAATATGATAAACTGAGTGCAAGCACAACACCCTCGCCCATACAAAGATTTGTACAACTCAGCCATCACATGAGTCCTCAATTGAAATTCCACCTAACTCTATCTTACTCTTAACAACTTACGCTTAACTTGCTCAATACGAATTCCTCGTATCACATTATCTATAACTCCTTGTGAGTTATCTTATACTATATCATAGTACATTATCTTTATAGCATCAAGCTATAATCTTTCTTTTATAACTTAAACAGATCACGTCGTGATCTTATTCTATAATCATCTCCCTTAAATTTTTTTTCTTAACTCGTGATCGTTTTGTTTTACGATCCTCTTTCTTCGTTATCTTGGCTTTTGGAGTTAGGAAACTCCCATTTTTTTATCTTTATATCTCTTAGATTCTTCTTTGAATCTTCTTGTTTATAAAACAATTCTTCCTTTAAGAATTCTAACTTCATTTACATCGCACAAAATTTCATTCAAGTTCTACACTTTCATCATACGTGTCCATTTTCTACACTTGGTACACATCGAGTCTCTAACAGTTTCAATATGGTACGCTGAGTGGTTTACCACAAACAACCAATAAACTAGGTTTCGAGTTGCTAGTTCGTATATACCTCCACTCTATGAAGGAATCGTTTAGCCCAGATACCATACATCAACTACTAAAGAGTACAATTGTACCATACTTAAAGATAACTCTCTATTTTTAACTTCTTTATCACTCTCTATCTATAGACATTGTCTATTTATTATCACCTTACATCATTATTATTAGAGTTGGGTAACCCCACATTCATATTCCTTATAATTCTGCGAGATTCTTCTTTGAATCCTTTCACGAAAGTTTTAATCCCTTCTTTAAAAATTTCTTAAATTACTTCTTTTTGTTCAAACTCTATTTGAGCTTATTCATTCATTATCTTCACCTCTCTTCTCTAAGGTTATAGCCTAAGGTACTCTTATCTAAGGTTTCTAACCTATCGCCTCTGATACCAACTTATGACACCCCCAAATTCGGTACTTCAATTTTCACAAGACTTGGTGTTCACTATTCAAAAATCATATATCTATCTACCCATAATAAAGGTAAACCATACTATAGATAGAAATAAATCCTCCCTTATGGGGTTACAACATCTGAATAAAAAAAAAACAATCCCAGATCATACTAACCTTAAATATCTGTGCGGAAATATAAACAAATAATAAGTCTTAAACAACATCGAGTCTTAACAATAACATTTTTAAAATTTAACAACACGTCTTCATCACTTAATAGCTTTGCCCTTGCCTTTGCTAGAAGGAGGCTCGTCGGTTCTTTTGTTCTTAACTACAATGTTATTATTACGCAAGAGTGAGCACGATTGCCCACAAGTATAAAAATGAAATAACAATATAATAACATGCGAGTGAATCGAAAAATTCTGAAATGAAGCTCAACTTTTGAACCAAAAATGATTACTAAGAATCTAAAGAATTCTGAGGGTCATAAGACCTTGAACTATGTCCTAGGTTATCAAGGATTATACTTGAAACATTTAACAATTATAAGACTATGGACTCTTCTTCTCGTACTTAGGGGGATCAACCCTTAGTACCATACTATGCACAATATCTTAACGCTAATGCATAAGTATTCTCTTTACAGGGTTGTTCATCTTAGTTTGACGTTAGAGTCCGCACCAAAGGAAGTTTGGTTTGGATAAATCAATAAGGGTTTTGAAATTTAGAACGTTCATCAACTATAGACTAGTCGAATCAATAAGGGTTCGTTAGTCTAACCAGGTTCAACAATAAATGGTATTTAAATTGAATAACAATCTCAAGAGATATACAATAGAACAAGTATTGTATAATAGATTCATACTTTGAAAAGATAATTAGTCTTTAACATAACAAATCAAACTTGATTTAATAATGACAAGAATTGCTTGAAGTAATTTATAAACTTGAATAATGATAACAAGTAGGGTTAGGATACTTGCCTCGTGCGTAGATTACACTTAATTAACTCGTTCTTTAAATTAAGTCCTATATATCAATTATGTTCACAATACCAGTCAATAATAAAGTACTAGACATCAGAAGTTATTCTTTGTCTAATCTCGAATTCATGACTATACTTAGTCAATTTATCACATTCATTGTCACATAATTTACACCTCACAATTAACAAGCTAATTATGTAATCAATAATTCAATCCACATGTAATTATGTTATTTACATATTAAGTATCTATTTTAACATCTCATTATACTTATAACATAATTTTATGTTCATTACATTAAGTTAACATCACATTCATGGACTTAAACACTTTAAAATTTTCGTTTCTGAACTTTCTGGAGAGTGGCGCTGCGGCGCCACTTTTGTACTAAGGTTTCGCGCTGCAGCGCCGTGGCACTGCGGCTTGAGACCTGGCGCTGTTGCGCGGTGGCGCTGGGGTGCGGGAAAAAGGCAGGCAGCTGGCACCGTGGCGCGGCGTACCAGACACAAGAATGGTAGTTCGCGAAAAATCGCAAAACATGCCAATTTATACCAATTTCTTAATTTCTACTCGAATTTACACATACCCACATGATATAATTCACACATAATCGTTACCCAACATTTATATAATGACTTTAACCAATTTAAACACTTAATTACAGAATTAAACCATGCAACTTCCACTGTTCTTGACGTTCTTGAAGGTTTGAAAACAAAACATAAAGATTGACACTACGGATTCGTAATAACACCGAATCCGTTCATTTGAACTTTGGTCTCTTCGTATCAACATGCATAATAATATACGAGTGTAAATTTTACGAAAACATTTATGTTTGACACACTAAAATTACGTATAAGGGCCAGAAGGCCAAAACCCAAACTCTGTAAATTTTAAAATAACAAGTCATCGTATTATGAAAGTTATGATATGGAATCATGCATATATATATATATATATATATATATATATATATATATATATATATATATATATATATATAAAACATGTTATGTTACTCGTATTATTACATATATTCATATAATAACACAATTTCCCAATTATAGAGACTTTACAGGATGAATGAAAGCCATTTTCATAAAACTCAAACAACGTAAAATAGAATTTGGTTTGAAGAATTTACCCAGAGTATAAAGTGTATATTAGAAAACTCAGATGTTTCTTTAATCACCCACTCTTAATTTCCTTCTCAATACTTTAATTATCTCCGACAAACTCTCTTTGAGTATTCTCTAAACTTAGTAAAATAATAAGAGAAAAGAAGACGTCATATTAAATAAACTGGCACGTTGTGGTCAGTTACCCATCATGGGTTAACTGCCCTCAACCTCTACTAGTGTCATGTTTGGCTAGCCTTAAAAGGCTTGTTCTCATTTAATTTAATAACTCTTTTATCATATAGTTTAAATCATGTCGCACCCTTACACAATAATTCAATTATCTTATTTAATTTAATTAAATAACATATAATAATTTCTCATTAATTCACATAGTCAAATAATTAAATTCTCATTTATTAATAATGCCAATTTATTAAATCTCTAATTAATTATTACATTACTTAAAATAACATTATGCTTATTAAATATTTTA
Organism: Panax notoginseng; assembly: GCA_016801055.1. NCBI lineage: Eukaryota > Viridiplantae > Streptophyta > Magnoliopsida > Apiales > Araliaceae > Panax > Panax notoginseng. The sequence continues at coordinate 135,423,066 of CM029013.1, read as the reverse complement.
TTTAATTCAATAAGCTCACATAAATACATACTTGAATAATAATTATTCTCCACATTAATTTAATAAATATAACACATATAATTAAATTAATCTACCACAACTTCATCAATTAATTATTTAATCTAATAATTAATTCATCGAAAAATATTTATTTAATTCAATAAATACTAAAATTAAATTACAAAATCTCGTTTGTCACAAAATTACTACAAATAAATTTGAAATAATGACTAATAATGGTATTTTAATGAAGGCTTTGAAGTTTTGCAATGCTTGAAATGAGTTTGCTGTGTACTTGTGCCTCACAAGTTTTTTATAGGGTATGTTATTCATGTACAATTTTGAGCATTTTACATCTAATGAGTTATATCGTGTGTGTGTGTGTGTATATATATATATATATATATATATATATATATATATATATATACTCACATAATAAAAACACCTATGAAAACGCATAGGAAGACTTTGTGATAGGCACGTATTGGGATTTAGACACATTGGGTTTTTAAGCTTTATATTGCTAAATATTTCCATCAGTTAGTTTTGAAGCCCAACACCTTAAGTTCTCTTTTCTTGAAGATTTGTTTTCTTTGGCTCTATAAATAGGGTCTTTGGCCTTAATAGGGTACCTCTTTCACATATATGAGAACATGCTTACACATATTGGTGTTCACACTTTAATCTGTTGCTTCATCTTGCAGATACCTTCCTGGACCAGATGATATGTTAGTCCTTGATATTGCATACATGATCTATATGAAATTTGAAGAATTTCCAAGCACGCTTCAGATCGCTCTATATCTCGATAACATGAAAGTTTGCCCTTCAAAAGTATTCTGGTATTAGTTCCTCTTTTGGTCTTGTCCAATTGATAGCGCCAATCAGAAAATTTTTATGACCAAAGAAATGAAGCTGTACGCTAGATTAAGAATTTCAGTTTTTGTTTGAATAACTATGAATGGAGTAATAACTATCAATTATGAGGATCATAGCGAGAAAAGTGCGTTCCTGGTGGAGAATTAGACTGCATTTTTAAGTGGAATATATTTATATAGTCTAGTTTTTTTTACTGCCTTTTGCCTATAATGTATCTCTTGGTTATTCACTCTATTGCTTTGGATAATTAATTTTATCTTTTCCTATAGTTTTACTGATATGAAGTTCTTTATTTACATGGACTACCTGCTACGACTCAGAGTTGCACATCATAACAATTCTCTCTATCAAACTTAGTTATGAAATGATTGTAGCTATTTTTGGTATCACTTTGATTCATATGTTCAGTATTACAATTATGTTTAGAGCGGACGCATTACCAAATTTAAGGTTGTTATTGCTAGTGGTATTGTACTCTGTTCCTGTGACACCCCCAAATCCTGGTACTTCATTTCCTCAAGATTTGGTGTTCACGCAATCAAAACATTCATTTCTAACTACCCAATTATAATAAAATTGAATAAATAAAACCTGCCCATACAGGACTAAATTTAAATAAATCTCCCAGGTTATCTAACCTTTACAAACATTCATTCATTCATGCGGAATAATTAAAATAACATTCATTACAATCTTTAAACAAGTCTGAAAATAAACTATTCAATCTATTACAGGTCTTCAGCATTGTTTCATCTTTCCTTTCCCTTTACTGGTGCTAGGTACATCACCATTTTCAACCTTAGCTGTAAGAAATTTTACAGGCAAGAGTGAGCAAACAAGGTCCACTTGAAATAACAATAATTAAATCATTAAACTTTTACATCATTTGTCAACATTAAGCTCAATAGAATTTAACAATATATTCTATTAAGTTTTGGAAAGCTTTAACCTTTACTGAGGGTCTAATGACCACGAATCATGTCCACAGTTATAAGTAATTTTTCAACTTAAACTTTAACAGTCATAAGACTATAAGGACTTCACGTACTTAAGGGGATCAACCCTTCGTACAATGTATTATGCACAACCATTTCAACGCTAAGCGTAACCTCTTATAAAAGAGTTGTTCTTCTCAGTATTTAGAATACAAGTCCGTACCAAAGTGAGTTTGGTTTGGATACATCATGGGGTAATTTAGAATTCAACGGTAATCAACTAAGGTTTAGTTGATTACAACGACATAACTGTATACTATGGAATAATCATAGTTTAATTGATGTTTATAAATTGACATCATGCTTTAGGGATAATCTAATAGCATACAATTTGAATAATTATAACCTACCTTGCTTGAACAATAATAAGATAAGGTTAATTGAATAATAAACATCCACAACATGTATATAATTGTACATCCTAAACCACAAGTTAAGTACAAGAATAACTTGCTCCAAATAAATTTACACCATTATATGATAATCGAAATTGAAACAATAATTAGTTCGATAACACCAATGATTAGAAAACTTATACAATAAGGAACTTGCTAAATATCAAAAGTTAAGACTTAGAAACTTGCTCAATGTAAAATGTAGGTTTAGGAAACTTGCCTTTAGCACAAGCTACACTTTTACCACTTGAATTGATACCCTAAACATATGTCATATTGACATAATTAGTCCTAACCAACATTGTACATTTATATAAACAATTACATTCCTCATATGAGTTGAATTACCCATTCACATAATCAATTATATTTCAAGTAGATAATACTTAATAACATGATATTTCATAGTCTAATAATACTGAAATTATCATTTAACATAAATACATAACATTTATTTTCAAGTTTTGTACATTTAAACAAAACTGTCAGACAGTTCTGCCAAGCCGCGCCGCGGCGCCACAGTTTGTACTGTGGCTCGCGCTGCGGCGCTGAGCCGGCGCTGCGGCTCAGCGATTATACTACGAGCTGGCGCTACGGCGCAGTGATTGTGCAGCAGGTCGCTTACGTCATGGTGATGGCGCTGCGGCGCCAGCAATGAACTGCTGGGCCGCGCCGCGGCGCGAACTGTCAGCGTCGACTGACAGCTTCGGCAACCATGAAAGAAAAAGCCAAATTGGCCAAAAAGCTCGAATCTAATAGACTGATTATCATGAAAATTGCATATAGACATCATATAAACATATTGTGAGTACTCCTAACATGTTTCTATCTATCAATTAGCATAAACATCAATTATACAACATCCAATTTCATTGTTTTTGGCAAAACTCCATATTTTGATATTTTCCATGAAAATTAACACTGTGACTTTGTTATTAAATCAAAATAGAAATTTCTACACATCATGATTATGATTCTACATACTCTAGCAATTCTAACAGTCAATTTATCAATACCACAACCAATTAGACCTTAATTTCTATTTTAACTAAAGCCATATTCATACATAAAAACTCTCTATAAAATATTTTCTTCATTAATTACATACTTACATGAATTAATTTCTCTATGATCATGCATAACTCATGAAACACATATACAATTGATAATCATACAAAATTATAATCATAACAACAAAATTTCGTTTATAAAATTTTTCACAGAGACTTTTTGGGAAGAAGAAAAATTTTAGAGTTTTACAAAAGAAAAGATGACCCACCTTGGATTATGAAGAAGATGATGACTCTAACTCTTTGATTATCAAGCTTTTCTCCAAAACCTATAAAAACTCTCAATTCTCTCTAGTTTCTTCTTACTTTTTCTTCTTTTCTTCTTCTTCTTCCTCTGAGTTTTCTCTTTTTCTCCTTTCTCTCTCTTCTATCTTACGTATAATATTATAACGTAATAATAATAATAACATATATTAATGATATAATATAAGTACTGATATAAATATATCTGTTATAGGAGTTTTAAAATTTAAAAGCCAAAAGGCTTGTTTGGCTAGTCTAAATAAAAATAATCTATTAATCCTTACTCCTTGTTTGGTAAATTGAATTAAAACATAATAGATTAATCCTTATACCTTGTTTGCTAAAATTCTAATAGATTAAAGACTTATTATACAATAAGGTATGTTTGGCAAAACTAAATTAAACTCTTTTAATTTATTTTAATAACTCCTTTATAATAAGGTTATTAATCACACATTCATTTAATTAAATAAATCAATTAAAACATTAATCTATTAAATTACTTTAACACATAAATAATTATAATTTCTTTTATAATTATAATTTCATTTAACCAACTAATATTTTATACTACAATTTCTCATTTAAAATATTATTATTTATTTAAAACCACTATAAGCTCTCTAGCTTATTAATTAAATTAATTATTATAAATCTCATAACAACTAATTTATTTAGCTCCTTAATTAATTACACAACAAATAATTAATTAAATCACATCAATTCCAATTGCCATAATTCGATAAATATTTAATATTGCCAATAAATATTTAATATCTACTATTTAATTATTTATTCAACAAATAATTAAATAAACTACATCACTCAAATTAAACAATTAATTATTCAATCAATAAACCTATCCATTAAATATTTATATAAATCAATAAATATTTATTATAATAATTTAAAATTATAGAATGTTACAGTTCCTACCTAATGTGCTATGATATAGCAATAGCAATTATATTCCCCAGGTGATAGGAAAAACATTCTTGTATCTGTGCTTGCATTTCCTATATATATATATATATATATATATATATATATATATATATATATATATATGATGTATGCATGTAATATGTATGTATTAGGGATTAAGGAATAAAAGGCATGCATTCATTTCCTGTAGTGTGTGTGTACATTGTCTGAATGATTTGTTTATGGTTGACATTTTTGTAAATATATGCAGTGAGGTTGATTTGAATATAGGGTGTCAGGAATAACCATGTGAATGATATTCCTATTTACATATGATTTGATTATGATATATATATATATATATATATATATATATATATATATATATATATATATATATGAATGAATATGCAAGTATGCTTGCATTAAGAAAAGCTATAAAAGTCCTTTGATAGATAATAGAAACAATGTGTACAAGGACTTAGAATGAATTGATCAAATATGTTAGGTTGATCCTACATAAGATAACCAGCTTTGTAAAGTCCTTAAAAAAAATGATGTACAAGGACTATAAATATAGAAAGATCAAGCATGTTAGGTTGATCTTATGATGTAATAGATAGGTTTGTCTGATCGTCGAGCACTGCACCGAAAATCGTAGTCTGCCAGGAGAGTCAAGGAAAACTCGGGAGCTATCGAGGCAGAATCATAGTCTGCAAGATAGTAGATCTCGGAGTTCGTAGACTGCCAGGAGAGACGAGGAAGGATCGTAGTGTGTCGAGAAGAACTTTCTCAGAGCCGTAGTCTGCTGAGGAAGTCATGTTTAGAATCGTAGAGACAATCTGCCTACGAGCCGATCGAGCATTTGCCAAAGCCAAGTCAAGAATCATAGACTACACCCGGACTCGTAGAATCTACTGATGCCGAAGCCAAATCAGGATCGTAGAGTCTACTGATCATATCTGAGGTAGAGATCGTAGTCAAGCAAGATCAGATGAAATCAATGAGCACAAGGACAGAAATAATAGTGTGTCAAGATCTGATCTCGGAGTCGTAGTGTCTACACAGCCGAAGCTGAATCGTAAAGTGTAGAACTGAGACTTTAATAGATGTGCTCACAATGCCAAGGTAGAATTGTATAGCAAATACGATTCTCAACAAATGAACACTCCCAGAATATCCAAAGGAATGAAGCCTCTGGTCTAAGCTGCAATGTTACATCCAACCTGAAGGAAACCAGAGAGCACTCAACGAATGACATGCAAGCTAACAGAAGATCTAATCACCAACCCAATCAACATGCAGATTAAGTTGTGAAGCCATTCGAGATGAAGTCTTCCACAACTTGATCAGAAGAAGACTTTAGTAACTGACTAAGGAAAGTCATCAAGTACAGTAGCTGTCAAGTGAATAGAAGACAACGATCTTGGAAGCAACCAGGATTGTAGTGTTTGCTGAACAAAGAAGGAACTGATGGAGTGTACATAGAGATACTGGTCAGCCTCTGAAGAACAAGGTCAAAGTGATTAAGCATTGGGTCAGTCTATGATGATAAGTGAATGGGAGATCACAAGGGGAAAGCGAGCTGGACATGCCACAAATCTGAAGTGTCTTGCTATTTAGAAGGGGCCAGAGCAAGGAGTCAAGCTATCAGTATCTGAGAGCAGTTGAGGTAAACAGAAGCGTTAAAGCACTGCATAGAAGAAGGAAGAGGTGTTCTACATTGAAGATCCAATAAATACTCTTCAGGATCGTAGTGTTAACTCTACCAGTCAATAAGAAACATTCAACAAGACACTACGATCAGGTCTAAGACGATATGCATCAGAATCGTAGAGTTCAATCATCCGAAGATTGAAGCATTGGCAACGGTTCAATCTAAATTTGGACAAGAGCTTATTAAGAGTATCGATGTAAAAGGACAACCTCTGATCAAGAAATTAGAAGGAAGAAAATAAAGTCGTCGACCTGCCAAAGACATTAAAGTGACATCTCTGATGGGGTAGGTGAAATAGTAGACTGCAGTGTCAGAAAGTCATGTCATGTCACATCTGCAGTCTGCACCAAACAACTTGAGATCTGTGAAGCAATTTGAAGAGCTTTCAACGGCTACTTTCCAACGGGAAGATTGGGAAGGAGTATAAATCAGCTAGAGCTTCAAAGATCAAGGGTTACTGGAGTTGCTGATCAGTGGACTGATCTAACCAACGTAAATAGTGAGTGACCAATGAAGGTCTATAGGCTCACTCTACGATCCACCAAGAACACTTAGAGACAGAAGGAGAAAGAAGTAGAAGTGAGAGTTCTACAATGTAGAAGTGAGAATTTTATTACAAGAAGAGTGTTCTGAACTGTCGAGAGAAAGAAGAGCATCAATGTCCTCTTGATGTCCATCATGGAAAGACTCCAAGTACCAGAGAGAAGAGCTTACAGTCATCTTGGCAAGTCCATCATGAGAAGGCATCAAGTATCAAGAAAGAAGATCACCAACGCCATCATGGCGGCAAGCATGAGAAAGTTTCTAAGTACCTAGCAGAAGAGCTTACAGTCATCTTAGAAACTCATCATGTGCAGCCATCAAGTATCAAGAAGAATGATCTTCAAGGTAGTTCATCAAGGGATCATCAGAAGTGGTTAAGTAACTGAAGAAGCTGAGCATCATGCAACACTCAACTGCACTTCAAGGATGATCATGCCAAGCTGCTAAGTACAGAAGATGTTCAGAGCATAAAGACATCTTAGCAGCTCAACACCAACTCCAACAAACAAACAAACAACTCAACAACAAGAAGCCAGGGCCTGAGGGTCCTTGTCCTGAGGGACTAAATGAAGTTTTAAGCCTGCTGGGCTTGAAGAGTTCCTAGGGAACTAGAGAAGTTTCAAGGCTGCTGGCCTTGAAGAGTTCTTAGTGAACTGAAGTCCCAAGGCTGCTGGCCTTGAAGGAATCTTAGTGATTCAGGGAGCTTCCCTTCCTTAGTGGAAATCCTGCTAGTTGAAAGCAGAAGAGTGGATTAGGAGCTTGAGTCTCTGAACCACTTAAAACCCCTTTTGTCATTTACTTTATGTCATTTACATTATGTACTTTAACTGCTATAACTGCTATGTATGTTTTAACTGCTTACAACCGAACTAACTCTAAGAACAATGTATGTATGATTACAAATATATCAATGAAGGGGATCTTTTACTTATTCCACTGTGCCTGAAAAGATTCTTATGTTTGTCATATGTTAATTCATTAGCAATACAAAATAGACGAGAAAAGTATTTGAAATTAAAAGGATCTATTCGACCCCCCCTTCTAGATCTATATTATGCCTACTGGGAACTAACATAGGGTTTTGAGGCTTCAAGCTGGACACAAGTTGTGACCCCCCAAAATTAGGTATACATCACCCATCTTGGGTCGTCAGATACATAGTACAGAATACACATATAACTGATTAATACAACTGTCGTGTACAATACGACAAAACATAAACTGTGAGTTTGAATACAAATATTATCTTCTAGAGAGTATTCATACTCAAAAGGAGTCCTCATTACATTTATTAACACACCATTACATAGAATAGTGAGGACTACTAACTAATACTATCATTCGGACCATCACTCCGTTCCCCGACTTGCCCCAGCTACGTTCTCATTTCCTGAAGAGAACAGTGAAAGAAAGGGTGAGCTCAACTAGCCCAGTAAGAAATATTATGACTAAGATAATGCAGAATAAATTATCATTAGCCTTCAACAATGTTAAACTGATAAAATATAATAGACATCAAGTTTAACTGCAGCGGAACAAGCAATCCATTAAAAGAGTCAAGTAGAAAACAAACTCTACTATCTTTTATGATTTAAAAAGTTTTTCAACACTGTGATCGCTGGGACTCAGCTTAATAAAATAATCCACATCATCGAATCACCCCTGCACTACGGCCAAGGATATTCGTATATTCATTAATGGTCATGATCATGCCAACAACTGTCCATCAATGCACTACGGGCCAATGAGGACTTTTACCACATCATTTGTAACATTACGGTCATGATTATACCGAATAATCCCTGGTCATAATCATACCAAGTCCATCTATGCACTACATGCCACAGATGACTTTCAACATTTTATAAACATGAGGATGATGACAATGATATAAGAATTCAATAAAACAAGTTCAAGAATTAATTTATCCAGGAATTAACAACGTCCAAATTGTCAACATGATACTGCATTGTGGAGTAAAATTCAAGAATGCTTAGAAGAATATTTTCTTGAAAAGATACTGGATGAAACGCAACTATCAAGGATATTCCACAACTTTCATGGAGTATAGAAGTCAAAACTTAACCAACTGAGTACAATAAAGAATGGAATAACAAAAGAAATCACCATGCATGTGATAGACCGCACAGACAGGTTATTCCAATAGAATAATAAATAATGGAACCAGGTCCGGCGTAAACGCACAGACAGGATATTCCGACAGAATAATAAATAATGGAACCAGGTCCGGTGTAAAACACACAGACAGGATATTCCAACAGAATAATAATAAAACGGAACCAGGTCCGGTGTAAAACACACAGACAGGATGTTCCAACAGAATAATAAACGGAACCAGGTCCGGTGTAAAACACACAGACAGGATGTTCCAACAGAATAATAGAAGAATGTCACCAAGTATAGGGTAGACCGCGTATACTGGTTATTCCAACAGAATAATAACAAATGGAATAACAGAAGTTCTCTTCATGAATATAAAAGAAATAATATTCCCTACCTTAAAAGAACTGGATATTGGAAAAGTGATGTAGCAGAATACTTTTATTCTCTCTCTCTCTTATTCTCTCTATACTTTCTCTCTCTATAGCTTGAATGAATTCGTGAAAAATAATGAAGCCCTAGGCCTCTATTTATAGAAAAACTGAGAGTGGCTCTTGGTCTTAACGAAGGGTCAAATGACTCTTGGTCTTAACGAAGGGTCAAATGACTCTTGGTAATATTGAAGGGACAACTACTATTGACGAAAGTAATTACTATTGACCAAGGTAAATACTATTGACGAAGGTAATTACTATTGACCAAGGTAAATATACTATTGACCAAGGTAAATAATATTGACGAAGGTAATTACTATTGACCAAGGTAAATACTATTGACGACGGTAATTACTATTGACGACGGTAATTACTATTGACGAAGAGACTCTTAGATGATGACATATGGCCCCCCATAAAATAACCAAACTTACCACAACGTCTCAATTATTGATTTAATAATATAACATATTATACAGATGATACTATGACAATAATTTAAGAGATATGATGCAGCAATTACTGTAGCAATAATTGAGTATAGCTGAGTGACTTCTCACGTAAGCATCAATAATCAATACCGTGTGCTACTATGCAACCACGCGTATTACTGTACTTTTACTACCGAGTAGTTCAACAGTTTTAACGGTTTTAACGGTAACACCTCTGCCGTTATTTTTATAGAAAGATAATTCTGTCGTTTTCTCAATCCGACAATAATTCCGTTGTGGGGTCCACCAATGATTGTGCCGTCGTACGAATATTCCCCGACAAAAAGAATATTCTCCGACCAAACGAATATTTATAACAACTTGCTTACTTTGCAAAATTTATAAATATTACCCACAACTATAACATTATATCAAATTAACTCCATAATATTCAAAAATGATATTTATAGAAAATTCATCTTTATTTATAAAAGTTGGGGTCTTACACAAGTACTATTTGTTGGGATGCCTTTCAGCTGAGGTTGGATGGATCTACTACGATACCATCAAGGTAATTCTGAACTCAAATGTTGACTATTAACATATATGACTGTGTAGTTTCTATATAAGTAAAATTGTGACTGGTGATTTTTTGTGTCTGGTTGAAGCAATAGCCATCTAATTGCCTTAAACCCATCCCCTCTATTCTGTGTATATAACTGCCTGTGTATTTGAAGCAAGTGAACTTGTTCTTGTCTTGCACTGATGCCGTGATATTTTTAGCCACAGCTATATACCGTCATGTTTTCTTGTTTATGATATATTCTAGTTGGGCCTTGCACTATAATACAATAACAGAGCTGGCACTTCGTATGCATTTGATCTTGTTTCTGGTCACTGATCAGTTGTCAGCTATAGGCTTATAAATTAATTTTCTGTCTACATTTTCCATCCAATCGATAATATATACACTGATTTTAGTGTTATTATTTAGGGTATTAGAAGACCTACTTCAGTACATAGCACTTGCAAGTTTCTTTGAACAAATAGCATTTTGGCTAGATGATATTCTTCTACAGATTCATAAGCATTATGCCAATATCTTACATGGATATTTTCAAGTACTCCCATGGTATTTATTAATCTAGAGTTAGCAGAAATGGTATCATGATTTCAAAATTACTTAGTTGTATGGTTTAAATTGTTTTCGATAATAATTTTTGGTATTAAACAGGAAAGCATAAAGGCCACAACTGAGGTCTCAAAGACATTCAATGAAAAAAAATCAAAAAATACTGTGACATGACTGAAATTATAACTTTGTTGCACGCTTGTCTTGATATGAAAGCCATTATACTTGGAAAATATCATTATATTCTTTACTTCCTTATTTTGGCAATGCAGGTTTGTTATTGATCTGAATCAGCTCATCATTATTTTTACCATTCCATTTTGGTACTTTTTATTTATTTAATTTAGGCCTCCCTCCAAGTGTTTAATTTGTGGTTTTATTTTAATTTCACATCCAAGAATGCTGTTATTGACAAATTAGTGGTTTGTGCAGATATATACCTTTATCCCCCATTCTAGTGGTGACTACTCAAAGGATGTTGGTGTGAAGCTTGAGAGGGCCAGCTGATGAAACAATGGTAGAGGGAGAGACATAGGTTGTTGGAGTTTAGAAGAGATAGTTTTATTAAATCACCGAGTTAGTTTTATTAAATCACACCTGTGTTGGATGTAATGCTGCGGATTGGAATTTTAGTTTTGTTATTTAGATTAAGAGCAACTTTAAGATATATATTTTTGGAATTTGGTTTCGTGCCTTAATTGGATTAACCTGCATTTTCTAATATATAATTATGCATTCTATACTGTGCATTGAAGTTATTAGTTTAAACTCAAATAGAGGTGAACCATAATTATTACAACATCATGTATTACAACATTTTAAAGTCAAACTACAATATTTTAAAAACATTGTATAAAGTAGTCTAAATAGATGACACTTTATAAACGTTGTATAAATGAGTCTAAACGTTGTCTGATGTACCAAACCACAACATTTTAAGCCAGAAAACTTGTGGAATCATATCATCTACAACGTTTTCAAGCATCCAAGAATTTATGGAAAATAAATATACAACGTTTTTTAAGAAAAAAACGTTGTGTGATGTGTCAAACTACAACGTTTTAAAAACGTTGTATAAATGTGTCAAACAGATGACACCCTTAACCATAACATTTCTGTAAGACCTTCTACAACATTTTTTACGCATTATCTATTTACTATTTTTTAATAGTGAAACATCTAAACGCATCGCGTACCCCTATAATAGGGTTGTTCTTCTCAATTTTAGAGTACAAGTCCGCACCAAAGAAAGTTTGGTTTGGATAAGCTTCAAGGGTACGTAATTTAGAGTGTAACGATCATCAACTAAAGGATTAGTTGAATCAACAAAGTTTGACAACACTATGGTTGATGAACAACAACATAATATGTAACCATTAAGAATCATAGGTGAACCAACTATATATTAAACTCATGCTTAGAAATAACTAAAACACATAAGTATTGAATAAAACAATAAACCTTGCTTGAACAATGTTAAGCTAAGGCTATGATCTTGAAATAAAAGAATTAAGTTATGGACATGTACTAAGGAATAACAAGCTTACACTAATACAAAACCATAAAAAGACAACTTAAAAGATGACGTTTTTATAAAAAAACATTGTAGTATTTTTTTTCACAACGTTTTTTAACAAAACATTGTAGATACATATGAAAAAACGTTATCTATTTATAAAGGCAATTTTTGATTTTAAATAGATAACGTTTTTTTAAAAAAAATGTTATCTATATAAAAAACATAGAGCAAAAAAAGTGCGCTTAAATGAAAACTTAAAATTAAAACACGGAGCTGAGTTATATGTCTTTCTCTACTATGTCTTTCTCTGCTCTCTTTCGTTCACAAAACCAAAACCCTAGTTATCGATCTCTGCTGCAATACCGCCAAAGTTTGACCCATCTCAAGTCGTCGATGTGTGAGAGCGAAAATGGATCCGTTCCTGGTGGTGGTGGG
>CM029013.1:134100365-134208591 GCA_016801055.1 Panax notoginseng | reverse complement strand
TGATCCTTGCCCCATACGTTTTCTAAACCCGGTTTACCGTGCCACCCACTACTCCTTTACACCACCTCACTCCCGGTCATCTCAGCCGAACATATATCTCACATCCCTACCTGCTACTACTGTTTGCTACCGCCGTTCACCAGTCTCTCATCCTCATTAATGCCATGCAGGAAGTTGCAGACATAACAGTCAACTTTACTTGGTGTAATAATTACCGGTCAAAGATGGGTTAGTAAACGATTTGTATAATGGGCCGATTCAATGACTAAACCCAAACAATGGAATCACCCACGCGGCCGGATCCAATCGAAAGGACCCAATAGAATAGTCGAATAACTGGACCCAAATTATTCGATCAAAAGGCTAAGGTAAAATAATCCCAGGGAGATGCCCATTAATCCTGGCCCAATAAGGAAAAGTATTATGACCCAACATGATCCCCCAGTCTTTTATCAAACAAGGTGTTTAATGGAAAACTGTAAATAATATAAGTTCATGATATAATGAATTATGATAGGCCGCAAGTGGTCCGAGATGAAACTCGCCAAGGCCTAAATTAGTCGACCCAAATTGATATCAGAGACAGAAATTAGAGGCCCATTAGACGTAGGTCCACTCCGGTTAAGGTATTTAGACCCAAAACTGGACGCTACCTCTTCCAATTCACCATTATTGCTGTGAATTAAATGTGCCGCCCTCGATAACTGTGTAACCGTCAACATAAAAGGTAAACTTTACCAATTTTGACAGTTTTACCTGCTCATTTGAATTTCATACCTTTGAATTTTCTCTTTCCCTTCCGAACTTTCTTTCTCTTCTTTGCAAATTGTTAACAATGGAAACCCTTAATACCAGCCAAAACCCTCCGATTCGGGCAACCCCCATCACCACCGTTCCACCTAACCCCGGCACTCGCGAGGAAGCATCGAGCTCTAATCCTCCAGTAAAGAAATCTAGCACAGGCCCACCTCCAAAAGCCCCCTTTACTCCTTCTGAATTTTCAGAAGTAAGGAACGTTTCTCGCATGCCAACACGCCGTCGATTGTCACCGAAACGGAGCTGAAGAAGATTCGGGCTCGCTGCCACATCCCAGATACCCATTTGGTGAGAGCCACGAGATCTGAAGAGCGGATGTATCAGCGCCCCGAAGGATGGATGGCTGTTACGACGACCGTCTTGGAGAAGGGGGTTCGATTCCCTCTCCATGCCTTCATAGTGACTGTCTTAGGATTTTTGGGTGTTGGATTTGCCCAATTAATGTCGAATTCTTACATTCATGTTCTGGCATTCATAGCTTTCTGCCACGAGCTAGGTGTCGAACCTACGCTCGATTTCTTTTTTACCGTGTACAAGGTTGGTCAGTCTAGAGAGAGAGGATTCAAGGCCATAAGCAAGCAATCTTCAAGAACAGGAGAGAAATTCGAGAGGCGTTCGTTGGTAAACACTCCTTCGAGCAACAGAGGGTGGCATGAGAGGTGGTTCTTCGTCAAAGGACCCGAAATCACCTCTTTACCAAACTGGACCATTGATGAGAAGATTTGTAAGACCTCAACTTATTAATGAATAAAATCAAATTTTCTCTAAATATTATTGTGAATAATAAGGGGTTAATTTGATATAATACTTTGGTTATGGGTGAAATGTGCAAATTTTGTAAGATAAGCAAGTGGTTATAAAATATTCATTTTGTCGGGGAATATTCGTTTGGTCGTGGAATATTCTTGTTGTCGGGGAATATTCGTACGACGGCGCAGCCTTGTGTGGCCCCATAACGGAAAGCGATTGGATGAAGAAAACGACAAGTATAAGTTGTTTATAAATAACGGCGTAGTTGTTACCGTTAATACTGTTGGAATACCCGGTGGTTAAAATACAGTAGCACACGGTATTGCACCAACAATTGATTCTTACGTAAGAAGGCACTACTCAATAATTGTTACAGTAGTTATTGTTCAATATTTTATTTTATTGATTCAATAATTGCTGCGTTGATATTTTATATTATTGTTGTTTCAATAATTATTGCTGCACAGTATTTTCCTTTATCAGATCAATAATTCATATTATTTGAATAATATTATTAGATAACATTATTGGCAATGTCTAGAAAATTCTGTCTAAGGAGAGGTTTGGTCATCTAATTGCGCGCCAGTAAGGAGAAATCCTTATTGGAAAGCCCCCTCTTTCCTGGGAACGGCCTGGTTGTCATAATTGTGACTCTGTAATATTATTTGTGAATAATTAATTATTGATTCATATGGCAAGGAAATATTTATTTTATGTGGATATAAATGAGGGATATATTTTTGTGGTTAAAAATAAAGGAGTTAATGTTGAGGTTTTTATCAGTATTTTTGTCGGAATGGAGGTTTTAAAAATTAGGGTTTTTGAGATATTTTGTGGGGGTTATAATTTTTAATCCGACCGTTGGATCGTGGTAATTTTTGGATATGTTATACATATATAAGTTGAGTATATGTCCAAAAATTTTGAACCGTTAAAAATGAACGTATAATTTGTTATGAATTTTATGAGATGACTGGTTCAGAAATTGTAGAAGTTGCGGAATTTGTCATTTTGGTGGAAAATTCTAGAATTGCTGGGTCCCACTTTTGGTTGGTGAAAATGTGCTGAGATTTTTATTCAAATGTGGTGGGTGGGAATAGTAGCAGGTAAAGCCATCAGGTTGCAGGTTAAGTCTGCTTCGGCGTGCTAACATTTTCCTATAAATAGAGGGCTAAGTTAGAATTAAAAATCACACCAGAAACAAGTTTTCTCTCTTTCTCTCTCTAGATTATTGAGTGTATTTTGTGAGTATTTAGATACTTTGAGAGTTTCTATTCATCAGTGCAAGTTTTCTTCAGCCTTATACCGACCAGAAGTACTGATATTTTGAGGTAAGGGATATTATTTTCTTCTTAGTGATATTATTTTCTTCAATATCATTATGCTGAAATATTGATATGAGTTTTTATCAAATTTGGAACTTTTTCTGTTGGGGTTACTATTTACGTATACGACACTATTCACGTATACGGTACTATTCACAAATACGGCACTATTCACCGAAAAATAAAATTTTCTCTTTTTGTCCAAGATGTCTATTATGATTACTATCTTTGATTGTATCCATGTTTTGATCTTTATTTTTGAATTCTGCTTCACAATTAATTATTATGAAGTATTATTGATCTTGGATAAACTGTTATACGAATCCCTAATATTTGTCATTCTGTCTCACTGGATTCGTTTTCTTTAAAATATTTTTCATCATCCTCAGTCCTAAATGATGATATTACTGAATATCTTTGGCCTGTAGTGCAAAGATGTATGATTACTTGATGAATATCTTTGGCCTGTAGTGCAAAGATAAACAGGTGTTGAGATGAACATGACTAACAAGTGATACAAATGAATATCTTTGGCCTGTAGTGCAAAGATGAATATTTGGATAAAGATGATTATTAATTGATGTTACAAGGATAAAATATTGATGATGGACTTTTAAATCTTAGAAGATAGTAGAATTCTTTCTCTACTTGACTCTTCTAATGGTTTGCTGTTTCCGCTGCAGTTGTTGATCTAAAACTTGTTGTCGATTATATTCTATCATATTTTTCCCTGTTGAATACTAATGATAATTTGTTGTATATTATCTTAGTCATAATATTCGTTACTGGGCTAGTTGAGCTCACCCTTTTCCTTTTTGTTCCATTTTTCTTCTCAGGAGGTGAGAACATAGCAGGATCTAGTCGGGGTATGGAGTGATGGTTCTAGAAAGATATTTTAGCAGTCCTCACTATTTCTGTAAAATAGTGTTTGAATAATTGTAATGAGGATTTATTTGAGTGTGGATATTGTCCAGAAGACAATATTTGTATTTAAACTCACAGTATGTGTTGTCGTATTTTGCACGACAATTGTATTATTGAAGTTGTAGTCTACTTTCTGTACCATGTATTTGGCGACACAGAATGGGTATTGTATACCTATTTTGGGGGCGTCACAAGATTTCTACTGACTTCGGAGACATCTCTGAAGAACGTGAGGTCGAAATGATGGGTCTTTTTGACAATTTCCCGAGGGAGGAATGGAATTATAGGCTTCTTTCCAAACAAGCGTGGTTATATGTCCACAAACGTAAGTATAGGTTTATTTTATGAATATTTGGAAATTTTATGTGATATGGATTCTGATGTTGAATTGTTATTCTTCTGTAGTTACTTTGATTAAACCGTCATCTTCGGAGGTGAAAGACTTAGAGGATTTGCTAACTGGGAAATCGGTGGAAGCCACCGCTGAATCCTCACAACAGGAAGTCCCTCCCGAAGATATCGTAGCCGGAAAATCTGCAGAGGTCGATGCTGGACCTTCACAACTGGAAGCCTCCTCCAAACTCAAATCAGCTGCTGAGATACCAACTGCTGAACCTCCAATCCATGCACCCGAAGACGACGATCCCATTCTTGCTGAAGAAATAATCCGACCTCGCCGAAAGAAAAGAGCCACCCGAAGACCTCGCCTAATTTCCACCCCCTCAGACTCTGAAGCCTTTTCTGAATCCGAACCAACTGACAACCCAATACTTCCAGCTATCGATCCAACACCATCGACTGTTGACTCAATACTATCAGTCGTTGACCCAACACCATCGACTGTCGACTCGACACTACCAGTCGTTGACCCAACACCGCCAGTTGTTGACCCCATATTGGCTCGAAAGAGTTTATTAGATCTACCTATAAGTGATCGAAGGCAACTCCTTCGAATCAAAAAGTTGAGAACCAAAGTTATCCCTTTAACCCCTGATGAGCTTAGGGTGTCTTTTTCGAATGTTCATCCTCCAACAGCCCCCGCGGAGATTCGAACTGTAAATGAAGAAGAACAAACTGAACCTGCTGCGGCACCATCTCGAAAGAGAAAACAACCGTCTGACAGCCGCCCAAGTTCATCTTCTGAATTTTTACCGGTTCGAGACCCTACTCCAGCTCAATCTTCTTATACCGAAAATATATATATGGATCCTTCTCCTGTTCGTGACCAACCAATGCCTTCCCCCCCAAGGCCTTCATCACAAAAATTTCATGATGAGGCTACTGGAGCGCCGACCTTGTGGCCTCGGTATAACGCCAACTTTCCATTCCAGCTCTTTGATGCCTTCGTACGGGAAAATGATGATCACCGATTTGATAACCATACGAACGGTAATTTTCTTGATGAAGGCATGAGTTATTTGGCAAAGGTAGGTGATGGTCTTCTTGGTTAGATATTTCTTTACTTGTTTGAATATTTGAAATTGACTGGATGCTGTTGAATATGTGCAGGCAAATGCAGTCTTCGGACGTTTACGTCCCAGACATATAAATGCCAAGTCTGATGAGGAAACTCTAAGGAGGGAGAACAATATGTTGAAGGCCACATTGGCTCGGGAGAGAAAGGAGCATGAATCCGCTCTTCATGCCAATGAGAGTCTTCAGAGAGAATTACCCCAAAATAAAGACGATCTGAGGGAAACTCATGATGTGTTGGTCTCGGTCAGGGAAGAACTGAAGACGACAAAAGCTTGTGAACAGAAATTGACCAACATGAACATTAGGTTTGTTGCAGAGACCGAAGCGTTAAAGAATACCAATGAGGGTCTTGTTGCAACGAATCGAAACTTGTCTATACAACTCGACGAAGTTCATACGAAGGCTCGGAGTGATAGGAAAATCCATAAGGCCAAGCGTCGTAAACTTCGTGGTAAGATGAGGGCCCTTCAGGAACGATATCCTCCTCTGACTGAGGAAGTGCTTAAGCAGATACGGGCTGAATATCATTCATCTGACGAGTTAGGTGCAGAAATTTTGAAAGTCTACTATGAGGGATACAAAGATTGCAGAGGTCGGGGCAAGGAAAAGCTGACTGCAGCTCAATTAGATTCAGTTTTTTTGGACTCCGAGGATGAAGGCGCAGCCTGAAGAGGGACACCTGTTCTTCTTTTTTAGTGTATAGGATTTTTGTAGAAAGTCTTCATATTTCTGTCCTTGTAGCTAACAATATATTAATGAAATGTAGGCTTTGTTCTTTATGATTTTGGTGTTTTTACCTTGTAGCTAACAATGTCCTTGTTTTTACTTTTTGTGAATTTTAACTTAAATTGTTAATCAACAATTAGGCAAGTCATATAACAGATAAGTCGAAGTTAAAGAATGAGTCATCCCGAACTCAACACTTAGAAAAATTTAGATAATAAAGTAAAGGAATACTTATTCGTTACCAAAGTGCGAGATAGATCTGCCTCACTGGGGATTTGTTCACTACGAAGGGTCTAAAAACTTGCACAAGATGACATTCGCCTACTGCGAAGGGCCTGACGAAGTCTAAAAGATGACACTTGCCTACCACGAAGGGCCTGACAAGGTCTAGAGGTCGACAATTGTCTACCACGCAGGGCCTGACAACGTCTTAAGAATGACTCTTGCCTACCACGAAGGGCCTGACAAAGTCTAGAGGTCGACAATTGCCTACCACGCAGGGCCTGACAACGTCTTAAGGATGACTCTTGCCTACCACGAAGGGCCTGACAAAGTCTAGAGGTCGACAATTGCCTACCACGCAGGGCCTGACAACGTCTTAAGGATGACACTTGCCTACCACGAAGGGCTTGACAAGGTCTAAAGGTCGACAATTGCCTACCACGCAGGGCCTGACAATGTCTTAAGGATGACACTTGCCTACCACGAAGGGCCTGACAAGGTCTAAAGACCACCTGCCAATGAGGCTACCATCAAATGGTCAGCGAGTCCACCCGAACCTCCTTACACCAATGATGTTAACAGCAACGCATACAAGACTTGTTTGAGAAAAAGGAAACTTTTATTGATGACGACTGAAACATTTACAGACTTCTGGTGTACTGACATTGTATCTACTGAAAATATTTCCTAAGCCTGCCAGCATGCCAAGTATTTTTAATTGCTGACCCGTCCAATGCCCTCAACCGATAAGTCCCCGGCTTCAGTACTTCTATGACTTCATACGGTCCTTCCTAATTTAGCATCAGCTTTTCTAAATTCTGGGGTGTAGATGCTTCGACTTCTCTGAGAACGAAATCTCCTACTTCGAATCTACGAAGTTTCACCCCCTTGTTGTAGTGTTTAGCCAATCTTCGTTGGTAGGCTGCAAATCTAACCAAAGCTGTTTCTCTGACTTCTTCGAGCAAATCCAGATTAGCTTTCAGCCCCTCTTCATTGTATATCTCCTTGAACTGGCTAACTCGAAGACTTGGAGATCCAATTTCAATTGGGACTAAGGCATCAGTACCATAGGCCAGTCTGAAAGGTGAATCCCCTGTTATGGTCTTCAGAGTGGTTCGATAAGCCTATAACACGCTGAGCAGCTCTTCTGGCCATTTTCCTTTAGCTTCGTCCAATCTGCGCTTGATCCCATTCAACAGCGTTCTGTTGGTCACTTCGACTTGTCCATTAGATTGAGGATGAGCTACTGAAGACTTTCTGTGCTGGACCCCCAGCTCTTTCAAAAATGCTTCAAATTTCGATCCCACAAATTGACGTCTATTATCCGAAATCACCACCTTAGGAATTCCAAACCGAAATACTACCGACTCCTTGATGAACTTTAAGCATTCTTGTTCCGTTATTAACCTAAGTGGTTTCGCTTCTACCCACTTGGTCATGTAGTCGATGTCAACTATAACAAAGCGGACCTGACCTTTTACTTTCGGTAGTGGACCTAGTATATCAACCCCCCAGACAGCAAAGGATATAGGAGATAAGATTGAGTATAGCTCTTCTGGTGGCTGATGTGGAATTGGACTGTTGAGCTGACATTTCTCGCACTTCCTGACGTATTCAGTCGCTTCCTTGAAGATGGTAGGCCAGTAGTACCCCTGATGAAGTACTTTGTATGCTAATGACTTAGCAGCCATATGGTCGCCACAAATGCCTTCATGTATCTCCCGGAGAGCGTATTCAGCTTCGGATGGAGTCAAACATTTTAATAGTGGGGATGAGAATGCCCTTCGGAACATATCTCCATCTATCAGAACGAAATTAGCACTTTTGTACTTGATTTTCTTGGCTAACATCTGATCCGAAGGTAAGACGCCATATGCTAGATATTCCAGATATGGAGTCAACCAGTAGTTAGTTCGATCGGCGCACATTACCAATTCATGATGAACACTAGGATGTTGCAGAATTTCCAAGTAAACCGACCCATCGAAGATGTTAACATCCGTAGTGGCTAATTTGGAGAGTGCATCAGCAATGTAATTGTTATTACGTTCGACCCCCTGAAATTCGTAGAACTGGAAATACTGAAGCCGTTCTTTCAATTCTGCCAAATATTTGATCATCCTATGACCTCGGGCTTCGTATTCCCCGGAGATTTGTTTAACGACTAACTGAGAGTCACTAAAGATAACTATTCTTTGCACTTCGAGACTCTTAGCTAGTCGCAATCCCGCCAACACTGCCTCATACTCCGCCTCATTGTTCGCTGCTTTAAACTGAAATCTGATGGCCTGTTGCACTTTGAATCCCTCCGGACTCGTCAGAATAATCCCTGCTCCGCTGACGTCCATAGTAGAGGACCCATCTACATACAACGTCCACGAACTCTGTTTCTGCTGAAGAGCTGTGACTATTCTGTCTGATCCTTCAGCTTCTGCCATAACTTCATCAGCTTCAGAAAACGAACATTCGACCACAAAATCTGCCAAGGCCTGCCCCTTGATGGCGGTTCGGGGATGATATTCAACGAAAAATTGAGATAACTTCATCGTCCATGCAGCTAATCTCCTCGATACCTCAGGTTTGTCCATAATTTTCTTCAAAGGCTGATCTGTGTAGACTATTACCAATCTACTCTGGAAGTACTCCTAAGCTTTTGACTAACAGTTATTAAAGCAAAAGCAAACTTTTCAATATTTGGGTACCTTGTTTCAGCATCCCGAAGGACATGGCTTACATAATAAACCGAGTGCTGCTTACCCCCAACTTCTCGCACCAAAACTGCTCCTACTGCCAACGAACTAGCTGCTAAGTACAAATACAAAGGCTCAGCAGGAGCGGGCTTCACCAACAAAGGCGCCGAAGATAAGTAGGACTTGATGCTCTGAAAGGCGTCTTCGCATTCCGAAGTTCATTGGAACGTCTTGGCATTCTTCGGCCCTTTCAACGTATCAAAGAACGTCAAACACCTTTCTACCGATTTGGACATAAACCTCCTTAAAGCTGCAATCCTCCCAGTCAGACATTGAACATCTTTAAATGACTAAGGAGTATTCATGTTCAGGATCGCTTGAATCTTTTCTGGATTGGCTTCAATTCCTCTTTGACTAACCAGATAACCCAGAAACTTGCCAGCCCCTAATCCGAAGGTGCACTTAACAGGATTCAGTTTCAATTTGTGATGGAGGACTGTCTGAAAGCATTCTTCTAAGTCATCCAGATGTTTATGTACCAACATGCTCTTAACAATCATGTCATCCACGCACACCTCCATATTCTTGCCCAATTGATACCTGAAGACATAGTTCATCATACTTTGGTAAGTGGCTCCGGCGTTGATGAGACCGAAGGTCATTTTCTTGTAGGCATATACTGAACGATGCGTAATGAACGCCGTCTTCGGTATATCCTCTTTACACATGGAGATTTGATGATAGCCAGAGAATGCATCCATGAAGCTCAACAAAGCATACCCCGAAGTTGCATCGATGAGCTGGTCAATGTGGGGTAATGGGTAGAAATCCTTTGGACAAGCTTTATTCTGATCTGTGTAGTCGATGCAGACTCACCATTTCCCGTTCTGCTTCTGGACCAGCACCACATTTGCCATCCACTGCGGATAGTCGATCTCGAAGATGAAGTCAGCAGCTAATAGCTTCGCAATTTCTTCATCGATGATTCGTTGGCGCTCAGGCGCAAAGATCCTCCTCTTTTGCCGAACTGGCTTCTTAGACGGGTCCACTTCCAATCGATGCTCAGCAATATCCCTGCTCACTCCTGGCATATCTTGAGGTTCCCATGCGAAGATGTCAACATAACATCGCAGGAGTTCATTTCTCGCACTTCTTGACGTATTCAGTCGCTTCCTTGAAGATGGTAGGCCAGTAGTACCCCTGACGAAGTACTTTGTATGCTAATGACTTAGCAGCCATATGGTCGCCACAAATGCCTTCATGTATCTCCCGGAGAGCGTATTCAGCTTCGGATGGAGTCAAACATTTTAACAGTGGGGATGAGAATGCCCTTCGGAACATATCTCCATCTATCAGAACGAAATTAGCACTTTTGTACTTGATTTTCTTGGCTAACATCTGATCCGAAGGTAAGACGCCATCTGCTAGATATTCCAGATATGGAGTCAACCAGTAGTTAGTTCGATCGGCGCACATTACCAATTCATGATGAACACTAGGATGTTGCAGAATTTCCAAGTAAACCGACCCATCGAAGATGTTAACATCCGTAGTGGCTAATTTGGAGAGTGCATCAGCAATGGAATTGTTATTACGTTCGACCCCTGAAATTCGTAGAACTGGAAATACTGAAGCCGTTCTTTCAATTCCGCCAAATATTTGATCATCCTATGACCTCGGGCTTCGTATTCCCCGGAGATTTGTTTAACGACTAACTGAGAGTCACTAAAGATAACTATTCTTTGCACTTCGAGACTCTTAGCTAGTCGCAATCCCGCCAACACTGCCTCATACTCCGCCTCATTGTTCGCTGCTTTAAACTGAAATCTGATGGCCTGTTGCACTTTGAATCCCTCCGGACTCGTCAGAATAATCCCTGCTCCGCTGACGTCCATAGTAGAGGACCCATCTGCATACAGCGTCCACGAACTCTGTTTCTGCTGAAGAGCTGTGACTATTCTGTCTGATCCTTCAGCTTCTGCCATAACTTCATCAGCTTCAAAAAACGAACATTCGACCACAAAATCTGCCAAGGCCTGCCCCTTGATGGCGGTTCGGGGATGATATTCAACGAAAAATTGAGATAACTTCATCGTCCATGCAGCTAATCTCCTCGATACCTCAGGTTTGTCCATAATTTTCTTCAAAGGCTGATCTGTGTAGACTATTACCAATCTACTCTGGAAGTACTCCTAAGCTTTTGACTAACAGTTATTAAAGCAAAAGCAAACTTTTCAATATTTGGGTACCTTGTTTCAGCATCCCGAAGGACATGGCTTACATAATAAACCGAGTGCTGCTTACCCCCAACTTCTCGCACCAAAACTGCTCCTACTGCCAACGAATTAGCTGCTAAGTACAAATACAAAGGCTCAGCAGGAGCGGGCTTCACCAACAAAGGCGCCGAAGATAAGTAGGCCTTGATGCTCTGAAAGGCGTCTTCGCATTCCGAAGTTCATTGGAACGTCTTGGCATTCTTCGGCCCTTTCAACGTATCAAAGAACGTCAAACACCTTTCTACCGATTTGGACATAAACCTCCTTAAAGCTGCAATCCTCCCAGTCAGACATTGAACATCTTTAAATGACTAAGGAGTATTCATGTTCAGGATCGCTTGAATCTTTTCTGGATTGGCTTCAATTCCTCTTTGACTAACCAGATAACCCAGAAACTTGCCAGCCCCTAATCTGAAGGTGCACTTAACAGGATTCAGTTTCAATTTGTGATGGAGGACTGTCTGAAAGCATTTTTCTAAGTCATCCAGATGTTTATGTACCAACATGCTCTTAACAATCATGTCATCCACGTACACCTCCATATTCTTGCCCAATTGATACCTGAAGACATAGTTCATCATACTTTGGTAAGTGGCTCCGGCGTTGATGAGACCGAAGGTCATTTTCTTTTAGGCATATACTGAACGATGCGTAATGAACGTCGTCTTCGGTATATCCTCTTTACACATGGAGATTTGATGATAGCCAGAGAATGCATCCATGAAGCTCAACAAAGCATACCCCGAAGTTGCATCGATGAGCTGGTCAATGTGGGGTAATGGGTAGAAATCCTTTGGACAAGCTTTATTCTGATCTGTGTAGTCGATGCAGACTCACCATTTCCCGTTCTGCTTCTGGACCAGCACCACATTTGCCATCCACTGCGGATAGTCGATCTCGAAGATGAAGTCAGCAGCTAATAGCTTCGCAATTTCTTCATCGATGATTCGTTGGCGCTCAGGCGCAAAGATCCTCCTCTTTTGCCGAACTGGCTTCTTAGACGGGTCCACTTCCAATCGATGCTCAGCAATATCCCTGCTCACTCCTGGCATATCTTGAGGTTCCCATGCGAAGATGTCAACACAACATCGCAGGAGTTCATTTCTCGCACTTCTTGACGTATTCAGTCGCTTCCTTGAAGATGGTAGGCCAGTAGTACCCCTGACGAAGTACTTTGTATGCTAATGACTTAGCAGCCATATGGTCGCCACAAATGCCTTCATGTATCTCCCGGAGAGCGTATTCAGCTTCGAATGGAGTCAAACATTTTAACAGTGGGGATGAGAATGCCCTTCGGAACATATCTCCATATATCAGAACGAAATTAGCACTTTTGTACTTGATTTTCTTGGCTAACATTTGATCCGAAGGTAAGACGCCATCTGCTAGATATTCCAGATATGGAGTCAACCAGTAGTTAGTTCGATCGGCGCACATTACCAATTCATGATGAACACTAGGATGTTGCAGAATTTCCAAGTAAACCGACCCATCGAAGATGTTAACATCCGTAGTGGCTAATTTGGAGAGTGCATCAGAAATGGAATTGTTATTACGTTCGACCCCCTGAAATTCGTAGAACTGGAAATACTGAAGCCGTTCTTTCAATTCCGCCAAATATTTGATCATCCTATGACCTCGGGCTTCGTATTCCCCGGAGATTTGTTTAACGACTAACTGAGAGTCACTAAAGATAACTATTCTTTGCACTTCGAGACTCTTAGCTAGTCGCAATCCCGCCAACACTGCCTCATACTCCGCCTCATTGTTCGCTGCTTTAAACTGAAATTTGATGGCCTGTTGCACTTTGAATCCCTCCGGACTCGTCAGAATAATCCCTGCTCCGCTGACGTCCATAGTAGAGGACCCATCTGCATACAGCGTCCACGAACTCTATTTCTGCTGAAGAGCTGTGACTATTCTGTCTGATCCTTCAGCTTCTGCCATAACTTCATCAGCTTCAGAAAACGAACATTCGACCACAAAATCTGCCAAGGCCTGCCCCTTGATGGCGGTTCGGGGATGATATTTAACGAAAAATTGAGATAACTTCATCGTCCATGCAGCTAATCTCCTCGATACCTCAGGTTTGTCCATAATTTTCTTCAAAGGCTGATCTGTGTAGACTATTACCAATCTACTCTGGAAGTACTCCTAAGCTTTTGACTAACAGTTATTAAAGCAAAAGCAAACTTTTCAATATTTGGGTACCTTGTTTCAGCATCCCGAAGGACATGGCTTACATAATAAACCGAGTGCTGCTTACCCCCAACTTCTCGCACCAAAACTGCTCCTACTGCCAACGAACTAGCTGCTAAGTACAAATACAAAGGCTCAGCAGGAGCGGGCTTCACCAACAAAGGCGCCGAAGATAAGTAGGCCTTGATGCTCTGAAAGGCGTCTTCGCATTCCGAAGTTCATTGGAACGTCTTGGCATTCTTCGGCCCTTTCAACGTATCAAAGAACGTCAAACACCTTTCTACCGATTTGGACATAAACCTCCTTAAAGCTGCAATCCTCCCAGTCAGACATTGAACATCTTTAAATGACTAAGGAGTATTCATGTTCAGGATCGCTTGAATCTTTTCTGGATTGGCTTCAATTCCTCTTTGACTAACCAGATAACCCAGAAACTTGCCAGCCCCTAATCTGAAGGTGCACTTAACAGGATTCAGTTTCAATTTGTGATGGAGGACTGTCTGAAAGCATTCTTCTAAGTCATCCAGATGTTTATGTACCAACATGCTCTTAACAATCATGTCATCCACGTACACCACCATATTCTTGCCCAATTGATACCTGAAGACATAGTTCATCATACTTTGGTAAGTGGCTCCGGCGTTGATGAGACCGAAGGTCATTTTCTTGTAGGCATATACTGAACGATGCGTAATGAACGTCGTCTTCGGTATATCCTCTTTACACATGGAGATTTGATGATAGCCAGAGAATGCATCCATGAAGCTCAACAAAGCATACCCCGAAGTTGCATCGATGAGCTGGTCAATGTGGGGTAATGGGTAGAAATCCTTTGGACAAGCTTTATTCTGATCTGTGTAGTCGATGCAGACTCACCATTTCCCGTTCTGCTTCTGGACCAGCACCACATTTGCCATCCACTGCGGATAGTCGATCTCGAAGATGAAGTCAGCAGCTAATAGCTTCGCAATTTCTTCATCGATGATTCGTTGGCGCTCAGGCGCAAAGATCCTCCTCTTTTGCCGAACTGGCTTCTTAGACGGGTCCACTTCCAATCGATGCTCAGCAATATCCCTGCTCACTCCTGGCATATCTTGAGGTTCCCATGCGAAGATGTCAACATAACATCGCAGGAGTTCATTTCTCGCACTTCTTGACGTATTCAGTCGCTTCCTTGAAGATGGTAGGCCAGTAGTACCCCTGACGAAGTACTTTGTATGCTAATGACTTAGCAGCCATATGGTCGCCACAAATGCCTTCATGTATCTCCCGGAGAGCGTATTCAGCTTCGGATGGAGTCAAACATTTTAACAGTGGGGATGAGAATGCCCTTCGGAACATATCTCCATCTATCAGAACGAAATTAGCACTTTTGTACTTGATTTTCTTGGCTAACATCTGATCCGAAGGTAAGACGCCATCTGCTAGATATTCCAGATATGGAGTCAACCAGTAGTTAGTTCGATCGGCGCACATTACCAATTCATGATGAACACTAGGATGTTGCAGAATTTCCAAGTAAACCGACCCATCGAAGATGTTAACATCCGTAGTGGCTAATTTGGAGAGTGCATCAGCAATGGAATTGTTATTACGTTCGACCCCCTGAAATTCGTAGAACTGGAAATACTGAAGCCGTTCTTTCAATTCCGCCAAATATTTGATCATCCTATGACCTCGGGCTTCGTATTCCCCGGAGATTTGTTTAACGACTAACTGAGAGTCACTAAAGATAACTATTCTTTGCACTTCGAGACTCTTAGCTAGTCGCAATCCCGCCAACACTGCCTCATACTCCGCCTCATTGTTCGCTGCTTTAAACTGAAATCTGATGGCCTGTTGCACTTTGAATCCCTCCGGACTCGTCAGAATAATCCCTGCTCCGCTGACGTCCATAGTAGAGGACCCATCTGCATACAGCGTCCACGAACTCTGTTTCTGCTGAAGAGCTGTGACTATTCTGTCTGATCCTTCAGCTTCTGCCATAACTTCATCAGCTTCAGAAAACGAACATTCGACCACAAAATCTGCCAAGGCCTGCCCCTTGATGGCGGTTCGGGGATGATATTCAACGAAAAATTGAGATAACTTCATCGTCCATGCAGCTAATCTCCTCGATACCTCAGGTTTGTCCATAATTTTCTTCAAAGGCTGATCTGTGTAGACTATTACCAATCTACTCTGGAAGTACTCCTAAGCTTTTGACTAACAATTATTAAAGCAAAAGCAAACTTTTCAATATTTGGGTACCTTGTTTCAGCATCCCGAAGGACATGGCTTACATAATAAACCGAGTGCTGCTTACCCCCAACTTCTCGCACCAAAACTGCTCCTACTGCCAACGAACTAGCTGCTAAGTACAAATACAAAGGCTCAGCAGGAGCGGGCTTCACCAACAAAGGCGCCGAAGATAAGTAGGACTTGATGCTCTGAAAGGCGTCTTCGCATTCCGAAGTTCATTGGAACGTCTTGGCATTCTTCGGCCCTTTCAACGTATCAAAGAACGTCAAACACCTTTCTACCGATTTGGACATAAACCTCCTTAAAGCTGCAATCCTCCCAGTCAGACATTGAACATCTTTAAATGACTAAGGAGTATTCATGTTCAGGATCGCTTGAATCTTTTCTGGATTGGCTTCAATTCCTCTTTGACTAACCAGATAACCCAGAAACTTGCCAGCCCCTAATCCGAAGGTGCACTTAACAGGATTCAGTTTCAATTTGTGATGGAGGACTGTCTGAAAGCATTCTTCTAAGTCATCCAGATGTTTATGTACCAACATGCTCTTAACAATCATGTCATCCACGTACACCTCCATATTCTTGCCCAATTGATACCTGAAGACATAGTTCATCATACTTTGGTAAGTGGCTCCGGCGTTGATGAGACCGAAGGTCATTTTCTTGTAGGCATATACTGAACGATGCGTAATGAACGCCGTCTTCGGTATATCCTCTTTACACATGGAGATTTGATGATAGCCAGAGAATGCATCCATGAAGCTCAACAAAGCATACCCCGAAGTTGCATCGATGAGCTGGTCAATGTGGGGTAATGGGTAGAAATCCTTTGGACAAGCTTTATTCTGATCTGTGTAGTCGATGCAGACTCACCATTTCCCGTTCTGCTTCTGGACCAGCACCACATTTGCCATCCACTGCGGATAGTCGATCTCGAAGATGAAGTCAGCAGCTAATAGCTTTGCAATTTCTTCATCGATGATTCGTTGGCGCTCAGGCGCAAAGATCCTCCTCTTTTGCCGAACTGGCTTCTTAGACGGGTCCACTTCCAATCGATGCTTAGCAATATCCCTGCTCACTCCTGGCATATCTTGAGGTTCCCATGCGAAGATGTCAACATAACATCGCAGGAGTTCATTTCTCGCACTTCTTGACGTATTCAGTCGCTTCCTTGAAGATGGTAGGCCAGTAGTACCCCTGACGAAGTACTTTGTATGCTAATGACTTAGCAGCCATATGGTCGCCACAAATGCCTTCATGTATCTCCCGGAGAGCGTATTCAGCTTCGGATGGAGTCAAACATTTTAACAGTGGGGATGAGAATGCCCTTCGGAACATATCTCCATCTATCAGAACGAAATTAGCACTTTTGTACTTGATTTTCTTGGCTAACATCTGATCCGAAGGTAAGACGCCATCTGCTAGATATTCCAGATATGGAGTCAACCAGTAGTTAGTTCGATCGGCGCACATTACCAATTCATGATGAACACTAGGATGTTGCAGAATTTCCAAGTAAACCGACCCATCGAAGATGTTAACATCCGTAGTGGCTAATTTGGAGAGTGCATCAGCAATGGAATTGTTATTACGTTCGACCCCCTGAAATTCGTAGAACTGGAAATACTGAAGCCGTTCTTTCAATTCTGCCAAATATTTGATCATCCTATGACCTCGGGCTTCGTATTCCCCGGAGATTTGTTTAACGACTAACTGAGAGTCACTAAAGATAACTATTCTTTGCACTTCGAGACTCTTAGCTAGTCGCAATCCCGCCAACACTGCCTCATACTCCGCCTCATTGTTCGCTGCTTTAAACTGAAATCTGATGGCCTGTTGCACTTTGAATCCCTCCGGACTCGTCAGAATAATCCCTGCTCCGCTGACGTCCATAGTAGAGGACCCATCTGCATACAGCGTCCACGAACTCTGTTTCTGCTGAAGAGCTGTGACTATTCTGTCTGATCCTTCAGCTTCTGCCATAACTTCATCAGCTTCAGAAAACGAACATTCGACCACAAAATCTGCCAAGGCCTGCCCCTTGATGGCGGTTCGGGGATGATATTCAACGAAAAATTGAGATAACTTCATCGTCCATGCAGCTAATCTCCTCGATACCTCAGGTTTGTCCATAATTTTCTTCAAAGGCTGATCTGTGTAGACTATTACCAATCTACTCTGGAAGTACTCCTAAGCTTTTGACTAACAGTTATTAAAGCAAAAGCAAACTTTTCAATATTTGGGTACCTTGTTTCAGCATCCCGAAGGACATGGCTTACATAATAAACCGAGTGCTGCTTACCCCCAACTTCTCGCACCAAAACTGCTCCTACTGCCAACGAACTAGCTGCTAAGTACAAATACAAAGGCTCAGCAGGAGCGGGCTTCACCAACAAAGGCGCCGAAGATAAGTAGGACTTGATGCTCTGAAAGGCGTCTTCGCATTCCGAAGTTCATTGGAACGTCTTGGCATTCTTCGGCCCTTTCAACGTATCAAAGAACGTCAAACACCTTTCTACCGATTTGGACATAAACCTCCTTAAAGCTGCAATCCTCCCAGTCAGACATTGAACATCTTTAAATGACTAAGGAGTATTCATGTTCAGGATCGCTTGAATCTTTTCTGGATTGGCTTCAATTCCTCTTTGACTAACCAGATAACCCAGAAACTTGCCAGCCCCTAATCCGAAGGTGCACTTAACAGGATTCAGTTTCAATTTGTGATGGAGGACTGTCTGAAAGCATTCTTCTAAGTCATCCAGATGTTTATGTACCAACATGCTCTTAACAATCATGTCATCCACGTACACCTCCATATTCTTGCCCAATTGATACCTGAAGACATAGTTCATCATACTTTGGTAAGTGGCTCCGGCGTTGATGAGACCGAAGGTCATTTTCTTGTAGGCATATACTGAACGATGCGTAATGAACGCCGTCTTCGGTATATCCTCTTTACACATGGAGATTTGATGATAGCCAGAGAATGCATCCATGAAGCTCAACAAAGCATACCCCGAAGTTGCATCGATGAGCTGGTCAATGTGGGGTAATGGGTAGAAATCCTTTGGACAAGCTTTATTCTGATCTGTGTAGTCGATGCAGACTCACCATTTCCCGTTCTGCTTCTGGACCAGCACCACATTTGCCATCCACTGCGGATAGTCGATCTCGAAGATGAAGTCAGCAGCTAATAGCTTCGCAATTTCTTCATCGATGATTCGTTGGCGCTCAGGCGCAAAGATCCTCCTCTTTTGCCGAACTGGCTTCTTAGACGGGTCCACTTCCAATCGATGCTCAGCAATATCCCTGCTCACTCCTGGCATATCTTGAGGTTCCCATGCGAAGATGTCAACATAACATCGCAGGAGTTCAATGAGGTTCGTTCGGAGAGATTCCGGCAGACCCGAACCTATTTTTACCATCTTGTTATCCTTGCCCGGGACGAGCTCTATCTCTTCTGTTTCTTCAGCTAGCATGACCAACGGCTCTGAACTGCTCTCCGTGAAGGGTTCGATCTCTATTGCCATGGTCTATTTTTTCTTTGATACCCCCACTCCCGAAGTGATCACGACATTTCTATAACATCTTCTGGCCAGATCCAAATCTCCTTTCACCTCTCCAACCCCATGAGCCGTAGGGAATTTGATTTTGAAGTGAGGGATTGAGATTACAGCTTGTAAAGCAGTTAAAGTTGGCCTCCCCAAAATAGCATTATAAGCAGAATCTACATGCACAACATAAAATTTGTAAATAATTTCTACCTGCTGGGGGGCCATTCCAAAAATAGCCGGTAGTTTGATGGTCCCAGCCATTTTGACTGGATCGTTGCTGAAGCCATATAAAGGGGCCTCCTACCCGATCTCCATCTTCTGCCCATCAAGATTCATCATCTGATAAGCATGGGCATATAGGATATCCACAGAAGACCCATTGTCGATCATCATTCGTTTCATGTCCACCGAACCTACTTGTGCCGTCACCACCAATGATCCCTCATGCGGTTTGATGGTTTTCGAAGGGTAATCCTCATCTGTAAAGGAGATTACCGTACCTGAAAAGGGTCTGTTAGTCTTCGGGAGGGTACCCGCCACCGACATGACCGAATCCAGATAACTTCAGCGCTTCTTTCCAACAAGCTTGCTAGAAGTGCCCTCAATGATGACATCTATCACTTGCCTTGCTGGTGGTCCAAGAGCGGGGAACACTTGCTGAACTGGTTGGGCTGTCTGAACAGGTCCTCTATCTTACTGTTGATTCGTTCTGGTAGCCACATAATGAACTAAAGCCCCGTCTTGTACCTTTCTCTCAATAAAATCTTTCAAACTAGCACAATCGTTTATATCGTGGCCCGAGGCTTGATGATAGTCACAATACTTACGAGAATTTCCTTTTTCGGGCTTAATGTTATCTCGAGGTGGCTCGAAGATAGGTTGATTCTTAATCTGATCCAAGATAACAGCCCTGTCAGTGTTGAGTGCAGTATACGTCCTATTTACCCTCTGAGCGTCCTCTACCCTGTCTCCAATTATTGTTGTATTTCTTTGATCCGCCATCATGGCGACCTTTATTTCCTTCATTCTTACTCTGGTCCCCTTCTGTTCTGTCCCGATTTGTCTCCTTAAGCCGATCTGAAGAAGGACGTTTGAGGCTATTCATGGCTTCCTCTACCACGATATAACCTTTCACTTTGTCGAAGGCTTCCGCGAGACTCTTCGGGTGGTGAAACATTAATTTCTTCACCAACTTCTCTGATTTGATCAGATCTAATCCATTCTGAAACAGTCCCACGGCTTGTAGATCGTTCGGGTCTGTCACTTGGCCGACTGCTTCACGGAATCGCTTTACATATTGGCCCAAAGACTCATTCGAATACTGTCGAACCTGAGCCAACGAGCCAGTTGGTTTCCCCCTCCTTTTGTTGCTCCCAAAGCGAGCGTGGAACTTATTGCACATGTCCGCCCAAGATGAAATCGAATCCGAAGGCAAAGTCCCCATCCACTGCCTGGCATCCTTTCGGAGTGTCGTGACAAAAGTATGACACTTAGCAGCATCACTAAAGTCATAATAATCCATCAGTCGGTCGAACGCCTGACTATGGTCATAAGGATCCCCCGATCTGTCATAGCTTTCAATGTGGGGCAACTTCTTGGTGGGGTCAGCCTTTTCCATTAGAATCTCCGCGAAAAAAGGGAATGCCTTCTTTCCCGAAGTATCTTTCGTTTTCTGTACCTCGGCAAGCTGCCTCCGAAGCTCCATCAACTCTTTAACCAGATACTCCACGCGTTCTAGTTGTGATGATGCTTCTTTTTCCGGTGACTCCTCCCTCTTCTGAGTGGACCGGTCTCTTGCAATAGAACCCCCAACTTTCGAGGGGCTTTTACGATGACGATGGTCCACAGAGCGGAATGCCCTCAGTGGACTTTCTGGTGTACGATCCCTAGATCTGCTTCGTCTTTGAACTCGGCTGCCGTGGTGGGAATGCGCAACAACGAGCGCCTTCTTTGTATTCTCAGGAGTACGATTTCTGGATCGACCTCTTCGTTCGCTTCGACCCTGCTCCTTAGAACCGACAGGGCGATGTGCCCTCTTCGATCTTTGAGGAGTAGGGCTTCTGGATCTTCTTCTTTCTCGAGGTTGACCCCGAGATTCATGCTCTGAATGAGCAGGTTCTTTCCCACTCTGATGCCCACGTTCTTCAGATTGGACATAGCTGGACGCTTCGTCCCTCAAATCTGCCATTCGGGACATCTGCTCAGCTATATCCTACTGTTTCTTGACAAGCGCCTCCATGGCCCTATCTGCTTCGTCTGCCATCTTAGCCAAACGGGAGGCCTTTTCGTCTCGGTCATCCCGGTATCGAGTTCTAGGTGAGGTGCCTTCTTCTTGTTTCCGGTCATGACCAGACCCTTTCTCTGCTGTGAAAACTAGCTTTCTCTTGGCTTTGCTCACAGCCCTCGGACGAGAATCTCCATGTGAACGTTTGGACGTTGTGCTGGCATGAACACTTAGGGCAGGTCCCAAACGATCCTTGACAGACACTAGCGGTATTGATTCACTGGCAGCCATCGGCTGCCCCTCAGGTGTAGGTGTTCTGCTCTTCCCCATAAATATCGACGTAGAACGACCACAATGTGTGATTGAAAAATACTCAGGACACTAGAACTCAGCCCTCCTTCTAGCGCCAATGTTAACGCCAAGATCTTCTCCCGCATCCCAATCACGTAAAACGCTCTGATCCTGCACAATTCAACAGGTCAACACCAAAAGCTTGATGGCCTGACCATCGGGGGATAGCTCTGGCGTGAGAGTCAGTACAGGCGATCACAAGGTTAACAATGGAGGAATATATTGTCTAGTGCTTGAGCGAGAGTGATAATATGATTGTGTGTGGTGTAATATTTTGTTACCTTACCTTTTTGTGATCCTTGCCCCATACGTTATCTAGACCCTGTTTACCGTGCCACCCACTATCTCCTGACACCACCCCCACTCCCGGTCATCTCAGCCGAAAGCATATAGCTCACCTCCCTGCCTGCTACTACTGTTTGCTACCGCCGGTCACCAGAGTCCCATCCTCATTAATGCCATGCAGGAAGGTGGCAGACATAACAGTCAACTATTACTTGGTGTAATGATTACCGGTCAAAGATGGGTTAGGTAACAATTTGTATAATGGGCCGATTCAATGACTAAACCCAAACATTGGAAGTGACCCACGCGGCCGGATCCAACCGAAAGGACCCAATAGAATAGTCGAATAACTGGACCCAAATTACTCGGATCAAAAGGGCAAAGGTAAAATAATCCAAGGGAGAGGCCCATTACTTCTGGCCCAATAAGGAAAAGTATTATGGCCCAACAGGCACCAACAACTAACTCATTATCCATCGCTAAACAACCTTCTCAAGGGTTTGATATGATGTAAACCAAGCATTCACAAAAATAATTAAAATTAATTTTAGATCCTACCGAACTTTATATATATATACCAATTTCATTATTGCATAAAGGTTACTACAACTTCAAATGCAATATTCTTTTTTTGGTATTTCATCAAACATATAATGTGCACTTTTCTAAATGGCCAACTCAAAGTCAAATTGGACCAATAAAGAACAATTTGGGGAGAGGAAACTAACTTTAGTTAGCCAAATCAAGTATTTACCGCGTTATCCTATTCGTCTTGGGCGTCATATGATTCCAGGATGCAACTTGCATCATTATGTTTCTATACTAAATAATCCATATAAAATCACTTTGTTCCTCATTTGGCGGAGATTGCAATGAAACTGAGAAGGATTAAAAGAAGAGGAGACCAAAAACGATCCTCAAAACACTAAACCACTATTTTAGTCAACGTATTGCATAGATTCAGTCCCAACTCAAGTCAATAACTGTAAGCTAGTTTATTTTAATACCTTGTCAAGAGGAACGGAAGCAACTGCATCATGAAGCTCCTTGGATTTGGCAATTATTTGGTCAAGAATTTGAGATGCAGAGAGATTAATACGAACATTTAAGCCCTTGATGTATGAAATATTAAAATTAAACAAAACAAACAATTTTGTTATAGACTCATATTAACACTTTCAAACAAACACTCTGAAGTAAGCAAATAAATTAATTTTTAAGGTAATAAAAGAAAATAAATGTACAAACAGAGAAACACTTCCATTAATTAGATGCACTTTAAGTATAGTATCAACAAATTGAAAAACATCCATCTAAGTATAGTATCACAATGAAGAACATCAGAAAGCAGAGGCACCCTAGAAGCCACTTTTGTCGTAATGGGTTAATCAGAGATAGAGAAAGAGAGATTTGGGATGCTAGAAGAACAATCTATACCTGATCTGCATTTAAGGTCTGAGAAATTGAAACCTAGAATATTATCGAGGCCTCATTGGATCGATGGATAGAAGTTTCGAGGATGATCAATCTAGGGCTTCATGATTGATCAAAAAAGTTTCAAAGAATAAGCTTGGGACAAGATTTGACGAGTATAAATTTGTGGGACATCCTAAAGTAAGTTTATGGTATATGTTCTATAATTCTACTTAGCAAAAGGTGTTTGTTGTGAAACACGCTACCTTCTCAGATAAAGGTGTTTATCATTAAAGGGGCTAGTGGGAGGATAATAGAATCTTGAAGAGTTCAAGAACCACAAAACACTATAAGTCAAATAAGAGGCAGATAAACCTATTATACCACAATCAAATCGTAGATCTGGAATAGTACCGAAAATACCTAAGAGGTATGGATTCATCATGGATGATGATGATGAGGTACATATTATAGAAGATGATGATCTAGTTACATACGATGATGTAATAACCAAAAATTTCTGTGGTACATTGTAGATAAATATATTAAATAATCTGTAATAGATTATGGATGATTAAGTTATTATGTAAATAATATGCTATAGTGTTTAAAGGAAGTCTCATTAATAAGATAAATAAGTTAGTGAACTAACCTAAGTATTTTAGTAATCTAGAAAATAGATTTAAGGTGTTAAACCCTAATTAAATACTCAATAAACTTGAATAAGACAAGTCTAATTGGGTTATGTAAGTTAATTAACATTATTGATTGATGAGAATGTGTAAATATCAATAATAATGAGTAATAGTT
This sequence comes from Panax notoginseng, assembly GCA_016801055.1. Lineage (NCBI taxonomy): Eukaryota > Viridiplantae > Streptophyta > Magnoliopsida > Apiales > Araliaceae > Panax > Panax notoginseng. The sequence continues at coordinate 134,184,309 of CM029013.1, read as the reverse complement.
CATGAGATAATAGGGTTAATATTACTAAAGATGGCAAGTAATTTAAATAAGCCCAATAATTTATTTAAGCATTGGACTTGTCGATAATTTGATTGTTAAGCTAGCCCAATATTAAATTTAATGGGCAAGTATGCTAGTAGCACAATTATTTAATTATGGAGGCCCAAGTTCATTTTAATTAGTAAGCCAAACTAATTAATTTCAAGCCCAAAAGAATTAAAGGATTGGCCCAATCCTAGCCCAAGTAAAGAGGGGCATTATGGTCATTTAATTTAGCAAATTTTGCATTTGAAAATAAAGTAAAAATGAGGAATATAGGGGGGAAGAATCCGGCCATGTTGTATAGAAATGGGCATGTGACTTATGTTGTTTTTTTCTTTATTGAGTCACCCTATTTTGCCAAGATTACAAATTATATGGAGAGAGAAGGGAAGAAATAGGTTAGTGGATTATGTATAGATATACTAATGTATCTATAGATTTTTTTTTCCAACACTTAATCTCATTCTCTTTCATCTTTTATGTTACTTCATCTTACTTTCTCTTAAGCTAGCAAAGCAAAAATATAAGAGAGAGAGAGAGGGAGAGAAATTCGGTGGAGAGGAGGAGAGAGAGAGGAAGGAGATTCACCATTGATGCACCCAAAGTTTACCTTCTACTTTGGAAGAGAAAGAAAGTGTGCCCAAAAATCAAGGTGAAAACTAAACTAGCTTATTCTTTTTATTTTGTTTGATTTTGGTTAGTTAAGGTTTATGATCTTGAGTCTAAAACCCTCTATCTACATGTTTATGATTTCATGTATGGTTCTAACATATTTGAGCGTTAGAAAGTAAATCAAAAGGATAGAAAAAGAAACTAGTTTTGTTTTGTTAGAAAACTCTAGTTTTTTTCACTTCCTTTGATCGACTACCATTTTTGATCTACACCTTTTTTTGTGATTCGTAAAAGAGAGGTGTTAGATATGTAAGTTAACTACTAAATCCAAGTGGTAGCACTCAAAAATATTGAATACAAAAGTTGTAGCAACTATTTTAGTAAAAACAGTTTTGTCTTTAGGAGGAAAAACAAACTATTTTTGGACAGTCAATGGTAGGGGCATTTTCATCATTTTTCTGACATTTAAAATTTTTGAAAAAATTTGGGATGGTAATATGATGAGTTGTCTTTCAAACCCAAGTGGATTCACCAAAAAAGGAGTTGTAGATTTTCATATGGACTGATTTTAGCAAAGTTGGCAAAAGCCAAATATCTTGAAAACAAACTGCCTAAGAAATTGTAGGGGCTGTTTTGGCTACCTAATTTATGGAATAAATTCTGACCTTTTGGGATATGAAAATATATGAAATAAAGTAGCTCCTGTCCAAAAATGAGCTCATTCCGACTTAAAATGACCAAGTTATGACCATTTCAATATTTGAGTTTTTTGGACGAAAATCTCTATAACCGGAGTTCTATAACTCCGATGGCCACGAAATTTAAACTGGAGGGTCATGTTAACATGTAGAAGATTATTCCAAGTGATGGGAATTTCTGGAGTTGAGCATGATGGGGCTAATTTCTTAAGCCACACACTAAAAATGATTTTTGAAAAATACTAAAAGAAATTAAAAAATTACGAAAAACCACTTTATGTGTATGAACTACATGTATATAAGTATGGCCAAAAGATAGAAAAATAATAAGTTAATTTGGTATTTTCGTAAAAGAGATATGGAATCCAGCTGGCTGGATTGAAAAATAGTTGAATCCAGGCTTGCTGGATTGAAGGATTTGAAATTCAGGCTTGCTGGATTGAAGGATTTAGAATCCAGGCTTGCTGGAAGGATTTGAAATCCAGTCTTGCTGGATTGAAGGATTTAGAATCCAGGCTTGCTGGATTGGATGTTTGTTGAATCCAGTGTGCTGGATTAGTCAATCCAGGTGGCTGGATTGCATGTTTATATAATTTAGACTATGATGTTAGTATTCAGCTTATTAGATTATAAGGAAGAGCTAATAAAAGGAAAGATTAAGTTTTAAATCATAAGGTATATGAAAAAGTAATTAAAATATTATCAAAGAATGATAATAATAAAGATGTTTTCAGGTCATTGATTATGTGGTTAAGTGTTAACTAAATTGCTATTAGAGTAATTGTATTATGATATAAAGTATTATATGCTGATTGTAAGATCAATCTTAACAATGATAGGTCTTTACAATAAAGAGATTTAATTAAATTACGTAGCAGTAGATCGCAGTCGAGGCAAGTTCTCTAACTCAAACTTGAGTTATTAATTTTAAAGCATGTTAGTGAATAATTATTGTTGATTATTCACATATATATTGAATATTGATACTCGTACTCAGTGCAATTAAATTCCTGTTCTATTATTATTGAACTGTGAATTAGTTAAAGTTCTTTTATTCATGTACTATTTAAGATATGGATCTATGCTCATTGTATCAGCTAGATCAAGTATGTTATATTTGTTAAATCAAATATGTTGTTAAAAGTTGTTCTTCACCAATTGACTTGGTAAGGACTCAAGACTGAGAAAAAGAACAATTTGATTAAAGCATTATTGAAAAACAATTATTGCTCGTACATTAAGTGTTTATGCATAATACACCGGGTATGAAAGGCTGATCCCCTTAATTACTAAAACTTATTAAAAGGACTAGTTTAAATACTGACAATCTTAGCATATGCTCATGGTCACTATGACCACTCAGCATCTGTTATTCAATTATTCGAATATTCAGTTATGAAGACTTAATTCATGTTCTTTCCCAATTAATTTCTATTGTTGAACATTGAACAATAAATTTCTTGCTAATCATGATATATCTTCTTCGTACTTAAACTTGCTAAGCAAATTTGTTGCTTACCCTTGTTATATCATGACATTTATTTCAGCTATGTCAGAGACATCCAAGAGGGACAAAGGCAAAGGAAAAGTGCAGGAATAGATAAGGAGAATGTTTATGTATTATATTATATTATGTACATTGGTAATGTAAACCTTTTGTGTTACTAAGGTAACCTAATTAAGGTATGTATAAGTTAAGGTTAATAGACCTTGGGATAATGTTGAAATACTTTATTATAATGAACAATGTATGTTTATTATTCCGCAATAGTTTATAGAATGCTTATGATGATGATGGATTTTGAGTACCAAACCCGGGGTTTGAGAACTCAGATTTGGGGGCGTCACAGATGAGGTAAGAGTTGTAAACACTCAGAGAAATTGATTGAAGAAAGCTTCTCAAAAATGGAACATTCGTTTTGATGAAACAAATCAAAAGAGTTTGATTCTATTACAAATAAGAACGAACCTAGTGTGTACAAAAGGGTCAGTGGGAGCGCTGTGACATTCCTAATATTATATGTTGATATACTATGGATAAAGAATGACATACTAATGCTACAATCATTAAAAATAAAGTTGTCTAAACATTCCTCCATAAATGATTTGGGAAGAGTATCTTAATTGGGAATACAAATCTATATAGATAGATTCAAGAGGATGCTCGACTTAACCCAAGAAAAGTATATTCATTTGATGCTAAAGTCAATTAGCATGGTAAACTCCAAGAGATGTCTCAAATTGATGAGTCATGGAGTGTATCTCTGTTGATCGATTTCGCAATCAATGAATACGTGCAAGTATACACGGTCAACAAGTAATAAAGTGATAAAAAAAGTATCATTCCCACGAGGAATTATTTAATAAAAATTACCAAGTACTAACTCTTAACCAAATCAATTTTATTTAAACAACCATAAATTGTGATTTTTCTAATTAAGAAAACTAAATTAATCAATTAAATCTAGATTACTCTAAAATTAATTCAAATAAATAAAGATTAAGACTTCAATATCCCCAATTATAAACTATAAATCAATTATCTAACTATCCCAATTATTATGCCTACTGAATTGTTAATAGAAATTCTCAAATGCCAAAAGTCCTTTTTCAAGTGATCAATTGACTTCTATTTAATCCAGATTAATCTTGCTATATTCCTATGCAAAACAATTGAATTAAACTCTTTTCAATCCCAATTCCTTATGTGTTACATGCGGTAAACAGATATTTCCATTCTATTCACAAACCTAATTATTCACCATGCAAATAACTAAGTCACATGTTATCATGCCCAGTTCTAACCCTAGAATTCCTCTTCCGATTCCTTCTAGAGTAACAAGGTAATTACTGATCAGATAATTAATCAATAAGCTCAAGACAAGATAAACAATTCACTTTGACATAAATAATTGGAATAAATCGAATAACTAATTCATAGACATAAAAGGTTCAATTGAAATCTTAATAAAAGAGTTAGTTCAAAATTAATAAATTGAAACCAAGAATCCACAATTGAATAGACATTAAAAGATAAAAGTATGATAAGAGAAGAGAATAGAATCTGTTGTCAGTAAATCTGATGCTCCCCTCTTGCTCCTGCTCTTGATCTTCAATGATCTCCAAGTTGCTTCAATCTCTAATGGCTAATTAAGAACTAAGGTTTAGATTCTAATCTAATGGAGTGTTTAATCTAATCTAATCTATGTAATCCCCCCTATTTTATATCTTACATCATGTATTTATAGGTTACAAGTCTAATTTTTAGGTTAGGAACAAACCCAATCCAATTTGGAGTCAAAAAGATGTCAAAATTCGCCCTAAAACGTGTCCAAGCCTTTCCACTGACTTCCCCAGCGCCCCGGCGCTGGGCACAGCGCTGGGATTCTGCCCCCCAGCGCCCCGGCGCTGGAAATGAACTACAAATGGGCGCCCCGGCGCTAGAACATTTTCTGACATTTTCTGCTCCGACGTCCTTTGGGAAAATAGCCATAACTTCTTTATACGAACTCCGATTTTGATGATTTAAGATGTTCCGGAAAGAGGAGAAGTAGATCTACAACTTTCGTTCTTTAAGGTTTTCGATATAAGGTCCGTAGTAATACTCAAAATGGCTCTGAAGTGACTGCTGTGTAAATGGCAAGTCCAAAACGCGAATCTAGCCACCCCGAACGTCGATCCAAGTAACTTTTGTCCCAAATCCTACAAAACAATGTAAAACATGTATGAATGGACACAAATACTTAAAAACTATTCTAAAATACTTGAGAACAACAATAAATTAAGCCCGAATATATCCAATTCATGTGTATAAAACTCACTCATAAATCTCTCTTAATAGTCCCTATAGACTTCTAAAAAGAGAGATCGCATGAGTGACAATCATGTATACAATGAAATATACGAGACTTGATGATGATCGGTCATATTCTGGATAAGATCACTGTAAGATAGTGAAAAACATCTTAAAGTACTTCACCGACACTAAGGATGTGATTAAAATTTATGGTGGGTCTAAATTAAAACTAGAGGGCTTAACAGACTCAAGTGTTTCAGACAAACCAAGACGACAGAAAATTCACTTTAAGGTAAAGCATTACCTTGAACAGTGGTGCAGTGAATTAGAAAGGTTTCAAACAGCATTAAGTTGCTGGTTTAGTGATAAAGACAAAGTATATAGCTGTAAATGAAGTTGCAAATTGATTGTTTGGATGAAAAGTTCATTACAGAACTAGGAATAGTTCTTAAGTCTCATCTTGGATCTAAACATGTGTTGCGGCACTTTCATTTGATTAAAGAAATCATTGAAAGATGGGAAATTACTATAGAGATAATGGATTCTCAAGAACAACATTACATATCCATTAACTAAAGCTTATCCAACAGCAGGATAATCGTCACTTAGAGAAGAAGGGTATGAGATACCATGGCGATTGACTTTAGTGTAAGTGGGAGATTGAAACTAGTATGCACACAAGTCAATCATTTTTGATGATAAAGCATATAATTTGTAACAATCTTATTCATTTATTAATAAAAAGTATTAATTTATTAAAGGCTTTTAATTATCTACATGATGTTGCTTTATAATATATGATAAACCCATAGTTTTAAGCAATATTTTTAGAATAATGATGATGATCATTCTAATGAGATCTAAATTCTTAGAAAGCTTAAAACTAAAATAGTTCCCAATCGTTGGATTATTAAATTAGAGATTAGTGAATTCAGATAGATTGGTACATACGTTGCTTGCTCATTAGATGAGGATGATTGATCTCATGATCATTTGTGTGGAGACACTAAATAAAGTATGTAGGTGCTTATTAGAGAATAAGTTCACTGAACGTGGCTCGCTAAGGAATACCTAATAGAGTTTTATTTGCTTAGCAATAGGAATTCCTGTAGTGATAGTAGTACAAGTGATCCTTGGACTTGAGATCATCATAGTATCTTATGTATGATGAATTATACTTTGACTTATTCCTTAAGACCCTTAGGGTATATCAAATGGTATACTTGAGTATAATAAATCGTACATGGAGATAATGTATGATCAATAAAGAATCTACCGCTTCTAGTCAAAGAAGAGGAATGTCCTATGTAATTTGATAAATGACAACCCAGTAGTCCTTAGCCAAGGCAGAATGAAATTAGAAAGGAGTTTCTAATTTACATTATTTGAAGTTGTGCATTTAAGAGTCAAAATACATATAATTAAATAAAATAAGACTTGACAGTAATTCTATATCTTATATTTAATTGGGACATTGTATATTGGAAGGATTGAATTGTACGGTAACTATTTACTCAAAGGTTATTTTATGATTAATGTTAAAATCTATATTATCTGGAAAGTCGTTAATCGCTAGGGAGGCTTATCCTTATTGTAGAATCAATATAATTTATTTAAATAAATTAATAGTTTAATTTATTTATTTAAATAAGATTAGAATTGTTTTAATTGATTTATTCACACCCAGTTTAATATGAAAAACCTAAAGGGTCATACCATAAAAGGAAGAATAATTATTTAAGAAGTTAATGAATAATCGTAATAATAAGTTAAGTATATTTAATTTAATCTATGGTTATAGAATAAATTAAATAGCTTAATATTTATTACTTAATATTTTGAAAATATTAAATATAAATTAATAAGAGGAGTCTTATTATTATTATTATTACTATTATTATTATTTAATTTCTAAAGGAGTTTGGGAATTAATTAATAAATGTACTCTCATATATTCCTAATAATATTATGAGACTAATTAATTAAAAGAGTTTAATTAATTATTCCTAATAAGATTAGTAACCTAATTAATTAAAAGAGTTTCATTAATTAAAATAAAACCTAATTCTTTAATTATTAAGGAGGGTTGCCTACATCTATAAATAAGATGAGTCTTATTATGGATGAAGTGGTTGACACTTTCATAAAACATGTGAATACGTAATATTCTAATAATTGGGAGAGTACACCCTTTTCTATGAGAGATAGAAAAATTAGAATTTTGCCAAATACCCATCTTCTTGAATCTTTCTTCTTCCTTGGTGGATCACCTCTAGAGGCCAAACACTTGGGTGGCTAACATTGATCAAAAGAAGAAACCAAACCCGGTGGATTCAAGTTGAATGCAAAAAGGATTGAAGGTGAACTTGTACCTGAGGAAGCTCGAATCTTCAAGAGTATAATTCTTGCTCTTCATATTTTCGTTTAATTAATAATTGTGCATAAAGAATGATCCGGGTATATGATTTGTAAAAAATTTTAAACTCTAATTTTCCATGCTTTCGCTTAATTTGTGCAATTTAATTGTGTTCATGAATATTATAGATCTAACAGTGGTATCAGAGCCAAACCTTTATATGAATTATTAATAGTTTTAATTTGATATGTATATTGATATGTGTTTAGAACAATTTAATTGGGCATAATTTTGTTGTATAAAATTATTATTTTATGAAAAAAAAAATCGCGAAGTCTATTTTTTTTTCTTTGAAAACGCTGAATCCTGTATATGTGTGATTCACCTGTTTAGTTTATATATATATATATATATATATATATATATATATATATATATATATATATATATATATATCTTAATAATTTTATAATTAAAATAAAAAATTTATTTTAATTTTAAAATTAAATTTCAAGCTAACTAATTAGAGTTGGAATTGGATTCCATGATAACTAATTAGAGTTAAAATTGGATTTCATATTTTCTTAAATAAAGGAGTTTATTTAGATATGAAATAAGATTTCATATTATTCCAAATAAAGGAGTTTATTTGTGAATAAGAAAGAGAATTCGTGTTTCCTTTAATAAATGAGTTTTTTTTTTAAAATAAATGAGTTTATTTTGATTAAAGAATTTGATTAAAATAAAATAGTTTATTTTATTCAAAATTGGATAAATTAAAATAAAAGAGGTTTATTTTGATTTAAATTTAGATTGAAATAAAGGAGTTTATTTTTATTCAAAATTAGATTTTATACTAACTAAATTTGTCCATTAAATGATATCAATATATATATTGAATGTTTATTACTCATGAGATGAATGTTATTTATTGATGCATATGGTGATGTGTATGATAATAAATATGATTGATTATGGACTATTAACCAATGTGATTGAATTTTATTTTAGTTGGATGCGTGAATGTATGAATTTTATTAAATGGGGTCTGCGTACCTCGCTTTATATATATATATATATATATATATATATATATATATATATATATATTAATCTTAATAATTTTATAATTAAAATAAAGAGTTTGTTTTAATTTTAAAATTAGTTTTCATGCTAACTAATTAGAGTTGAAATTGGATTCCATATTTGCTTAAATAAAGGAGTTTATTTAGATATGAAATAACATTTCATATTATTCAAAATAAAAGAGTTTATTTGTGAATAGGAAAGAGAATTCGTGTTTCCTTTAATAAATGAGTTTTTTTTTACTTAGAATTGGATTCCATAATTAATTAAAATAAATGAGTTTATTTTGATTAAAGAATTTGATTAAAATAAAAAAGTTTATTTTATTCAAAATTGGATAAATTAAAATAAAAGAGGTTTATTTTGATTTAAATTTGGATTAAAATAAAGGAGTTTATTTTGATTCAAAATTAAATTTTATACTAACTAAATTTGTCCATTAAATGATATCAATATATATATTGAATTTTTATTATTCATGTGATGAATGTTATTTATTGATGCATATGGTGATGTGTGTGATAATAAATGGGATTGATTATGGACTATTTACCAATGTGATTGGATTTTATTTTAGTTGGATGCGTGAATGTATGTGTTTTATTAAATGGGGTCTGCATACCTCGTCTTCTCTAATTTTTTTTTCTTAATGTAAATTCTAACTCCCTCCTATGTACTTCCCCTTGACTACTGATTAATGTTTATATTTATTTTAAATAGTTTTATAATAGGAATAGTTAGAATTAATTTTGAAGAATTGGAGATCAAGGAGCAAGGAGCGCTTGAAGACCCGTTTGTAATGGAGTCCGGGTTTAAATGTAATAGTTATATTTAAATATTAATTCTTGCACCCCTCGAATTTGACCTTTTGGTTCACTTGGTGGCTCTAGTGAACCAAACTAGAATAAAAATTCACAATCAATCCGAGTAGAATATAGTATTCTTTATGTGCATGCTTATACTATATATATATATATATATATATATATATATATATATATATATATATATATATATACGTGTGTGTGTGTGTGTGTATGTGTGTGCGTGTGCGCTAAACAAGATGAGACAAATTAATAACTAGCAAGCCCCTCAAATTTTTATATTAAGTCCTAAGCGTTCAAAGATATTTGGAATATCGAACGTCGCCTTCTAGCATGATAAAAATAATAGAGTATCAATTAATTATTATAAGTTTGTTGTGTCACCACAAGGCTTATCTTAATTTTTTGAGATGTTAATTTTATCACATTTGATGCTTATAAAAAAAATTGAACAATGTTGTTTTGTTGTGTCACCACAAGGACAATGTTTTTCTTTTTTGAATATATGGAGTGCTAGGTTAGACTTAACTTGGATAATTTTAATTCGGATGTGCCACCACTTGATCAAAATAATCTAAGAGGTAAAATAAAAGGAATTACATGATGATGTAATTGACAAGAGTTATTTATCTATTTATTTATATATAGTTTATTGAGTCACCATAAGGTTATATACATTTGAAATGAGATCCTTATTCTCACTAGCAAATCTTTAATTAAATTTTGCCGAACTATATAAGTGAGGGTAATATAGTTTGAAGAAAATAGTGAGAGATACCAATTTAAAACAAGACCTAATTTATTTTGGTAATTAATAAAAGAATGTATGCTAAAATGTTGTTAATTACAAATTTATTTACAGAATTTTACAATGTCTAAAATTACTATCACTGCGTAACATATTAGATGTTAATTAATCGGACCGAATTAAATGGATTGGTAAAGGAATTTGAGAATAGTTCTCACGGTTGAAAAGCTATCTTATGTCCTTAATGCGCCTATTCATACAATGGCTGCATATAATGCCTCTGAGGAAGACATTGCTGCTTTTAGAAAGTGGCAAGATGATGCACAGTTGGCTCAATGCATCATGCTTGCATCCATGAGTAACGAGCTTCAGCGTCAGCATGAAACTACGGATGCTCCTACTATACTCCTGCACGTCAAGTAGTTGATGGTGAGGAAAGTAGGACTAATAGATATCAGATATCTAAGGAGCTCTTTCGATCTAGAATGACCAATGACACTACAGTACAGACACATGTCCTAAACATGATCAATTTGATTGAACAATTAGGACAACATGTTTTGTCATGGATGGAGAGTTGAGCCAAGATTTGATCTTGCAGTTACTCCCGGACTCCTTCTCACAATTGTTGTGAATTTTTCATATGGACAAGCTAGATATCAGCCTCGCTGATTTGCTTAACATGTTAAAAAATGTTGAGAGTCACTTTCTAACCAAGAAAGACCAAGTCTTACTGGTAGGGCCAAAGGATCTTCTAAAAAAAAGAATGATTCTAAGAAGGTAAATAGAAAAGGCATAAATAAAGGATAATAAGAACAAAACTGATACGGATAGCAAAGGGGTTTGCTTCCACTACAATAAGCCTGGACACTGGAAAGAATACTGCGAGAAGTATCTTGTAGAGGCTAACCAGAAGAAGCTTAGTGAAGCTTCGATTACAAATATAATTTTTGTTCATGATTGAAATAAATCTTTCTTTAACTCAAGGTTCTACTTGGGTATTGGATGTCGGCTTTGGTTATCATAAATATAGATTTATGAAGGGACCAAGCGGAAGTAGAAAGCTAAATAAAGATAAGCAATCCTGTGTGTGGGAAATGAAGAAAATATTGCTACATTAGCCATAGAAACTTATAGTTTAGCAAATGCCTACGGGTAAATCTATTAAGTCAATAAGTTGTTATTGTATTCCAGTTCTTGTTAGAAACATTATTTTCATTTTGTTGTTGGACAATGAAATCTTTGGTATTATATTTAAGAACAATTGTTGTTCTATTTATAATAATAATATTTTGTATAGAACTGAAATATTACTTGATGGATTTTGTATACTTGACTTACGTGAAAATAATTTTGCATATTGAAAAAATTAGTATAAGAAAATGAGATGATCATTCAAATAGTTGAATGTGTGTATTTACTGAAATACATGTGTGAATTATTTGAAAGGTTTAAAGAATTCAGAAGTGAAACTAATTTAAAAAGTATTAAGATTCTTTGATCTGGTAGTCTTCTTTTGGTTTTAATTCTATGGAATTGAGTTCTTTATTCGTATGAAATAAAGCAATGCATCAAAGAGAGCAAAACAAATATATCAGAAGATATAGGAATACCATATATAAATAGCAAGACCCCAAGAATTTGATATTATCGGAAAAGTCTTCATCAAATAAAAGAATTTGAATAACACTTACCTACTCACTTGCACTTTATCATATGTCACATTTATACTTGCATCGTAACTCCTCCTTTTATATAACTCACTTCAAACCAAAACACATTAGTTATATACACCATTATAGCCATTTCAAAAATATGGTGTCATTATAATTTTAGTCGACTAAAACTGAATAGAATTACATTCTATGTAACCCAAACCATAAGCTCCTTTCAACGACTCACTGCTAAGTAAAATGTTAGAACACCACTCAGAAACAATTATTTAAAAAAACATATATTGAAAATTAAAATTTTTAGTTTTCATAATATATAACAACATGTGAGAAATACAACTGAAATTTAAACACCACCTTAAAATTCAACTGAATCTGAGCTTTGTTCCTCAATTATTCGCATTATTCTGCTTGCACAAAGGCTTTCTAGGCCTTAAATTGCAACTCTTTTTTCATGAATATGTTTACTTCTTTTTTGGGTGAATTGTTTTGATAGTTTTCTTCTTCAACCGAATCAACAACTTTACTGTTCTGATCCTGTAATGGATGAAATAAATTAAAAAATAAAAGAAAGCACATGCAAGTGAAAGTGATTTAAGTCGGCCTCACAGCTCATTCTATTCCAATAAAAAAGAAGCTATCCCACCAAAAAAGAAAAGAAAAATTGCACAGATATGAAACTATAAAAGAGAAAACAAAACCCAAAAAAAAAAGGTTTAGAGTGAGAAAATATAGTATAGAAAAACTAAATAAAGACTAAAAAAAACCTTGTTTTACTTTAACACATACAAATATTAAATATATCAAATGTGAGTTTTGATGCTATAGACCCATTAACAATTTTGCAACTGCACATATTATTTACATGCTAATAACTAAAAGCACTGAACATCACTACCATCTTAGAATTTTATTTCCTCACATGCTAATATATCTTCCAGATTAATACTTTCAAGACTGAAATCAATTTAATTTGATAATTTCAATTTAATCTAACAAATGCTCTCCATCATATATTCATATCTGAATTCCTAAATTTAGCAAAATTACAATAAGATAGATATTACTATTTTTATTTTATTTTTTTATTGATAATCTTTGTAAAAAATCAATGTTTAGTAGATCTTGGAATAGATATTGATTTCAAAATGACCACTGACATTATATTTCACATGCGTAGGAGACGTCCTACACGCTAAACTGTAACTCAATTTAACTGTAATAACTCGATATTTTTTTATATAAATAAATAAGAAATTTTGCATATAAATTTTTATTTTATATTTTTTAGGTGGGAATATGTGCCAAGTAAAGTGTATGTATATTTGTGATAAATGAAAATATGTTTATTACCTAAATAATTATAAATAATTTTTTTAGAATTATTAATCATTATAAATTATATTCTTATAGTAATTATTCTTGTAGTAGAAATGTTTTATTATTTATTTTCCATGAAAATATGATTATATATTATTTAAATAATATATGAGATGATTATAGATTTATTATAATAAGTATTTTATTATATGAATTTATTTCAGACTAATTAAGAAATTATTTTAACTTAATTAATAATGTCATATATGAAAGATAATTCAGATATGGAATCCAAACCCTAATTTTTGATTTTGAGTAATGAATGAGAATAATAATATTATATTAAATATAAAATTATTTTTCAGTGTTATAAATATATACTGTATGTGTGTATTAATAATAGTTAGTCAATTATGGTGTATAATGTCAAAACCCTTATATCAATTTGTTAAACCCTATTTTGAAACTCAATTATGAGTTCGATATTGTTATGTAACTGTGTTATTATAATTAAGTTTAGGTATTTTGGAATTTAATGATAATTAGGGAAATCCTAATTATTACTTATAAACCCTAATTATTAAATTAGAAACCCTAATTTGCTAATTAGGAATCCTAATGGCTAAGTTAGAAACCCTATTTATTATGTTAGTAAATTGTAATGTTAATTATGAAACCTTAATTCATAATTTGGGGAAAACTAATAATATCAAGAAACCCTAATTATTTAAAACCCTAATTTTCTATTAAAAATCCTAATTTTAATTAGTGCGTTCTAATTAAAATTTTATTAAACTTTAAACTTAATTTTTCAAACGCTAAAAATTATTTGGGAAACCTTAAGGTTTAAAATCTAGTGATTTAACCCTAGATTCAAGCACCATAGACAAGAATACCATTAAAATTACTAGCAAAATGACCACTATACCCTTTTTGTCCCATTCTTGAATTATTGATAGCAAAATCTTACCAAATCTTGGCAAGTCACCACCCTAGTCTAGCTATGAGCTATAACACTCCAGCTATCAGCCATTTAACCAGCCAAGATCATTGCATAAAAGTTATACATACAGATTAAGAGAGAGAAACTTACTAAAGTTGCTCATTTGGCTATCTAGCTCTCAAACAACTTTTTTCTCTCCCAAACCTCTGAAAATATATGGTATTTCAGTTCCAAAACCAAGCCCAATGAAATCCACAAACAGATCAGGACCCTAGATTCAAGAGTTTGTTCATAGAAGGTAAAAACCTAAACCTAAAATCTAATCTTGAATGTCATGTTAAATGTTATGATTTTGTGTTAAAACATGTTATATGTAGTGTATATTGATGATCTGGGTTGATAGATGTTAGATCCATAACATCTATAGGCTCAGATATAGTGTTTTTCAAAATCTGGAAATCTTTCAAAGTGTTGTCTGACAACTAATGTCAGACCTTCTAGATCTTTGTATGTTATGTGTTTTTGTGTTTTGAAAGTATGTAGTTGGTGTATGCTATGAGATCTTTGAACTGGAATCTAGCCCAGATCAAGAGCAGGTTAAAAGTTATGGCTGGTCAAACCTAGTTGACCGAGCATGACTTTCCAAATCTGGAAAACTCAGATCGTGCCCAGAAGGCTCTGACAAGATCTTCATGGGCTCGGATCTGGCAGTGGTTTGATGATCTGTTATTGTTGTTGCATCTAAGTTATAGTATGTTGTTTAGACTACATGATTATGCTTTACAATCTCCTAAACATCAAGTAGGTTGAATACAGTGGATGGTCAAACTAGCTGGAATGATCACAAAATCTATTTTCAGGAAATTCCAGAAAATCAAGAACACTGTCTCTGACATGGTTTGACCGGACAATAGCTACTTGATGAGTTGTTGTTATATGTGTTTTATATAATAGATCTGTACCCCTACATGTTGGCTACACACTGGACCCATTATATCACTAAAACATTACACAGATTTCAAGTTGTGGAAGCCCAATTATGACTACACGAATTGTTCTTCATTTTTGGGTAACCCAGAAAATGAAGAACAACTCTGACAGCTAGTTCAATGGCTTAAATCTTTTACCTTGATGATATCTTGGCATTCTAAGTGCTTGACTCATGTTCTATGTTAGTTTATCTACACAGCCTGACGTCTAGAACACCTTTAACATGAACAGATTGACTGATATAAGGCCATCAATACCGTTGACCGGCCATGACCTTATTTTCTGGGCAGCCCAGAAACGTGAAGAACAACTATGACAAGTTTTTCTGAAGCTTAGATCTTTTTGTTGTGTTACGATTTGGTTATAGAACGTGTTTAGAGTTGTAGTACTACATCAGTACTAAAACATTAACTCAATTTCAAACCCAGAAACATTTAGATCTAACATTTATCACTGGTCAAAGTAGGCTACTCGAACATTGACTTTGAAGATCTGGGTTTCTCAAGAACACCTTAGGCGACGGTTTATGTCGCCAAAGGCTTTAGCGACAGATTTATTAATTTTAATTAATTTATTTTTAAAAAATTAATTATAAATAGAAATTAATTATTAAAAATTCCAAAAATAGTTTTAAAAATTATTTTAAGTTATAAAGATTAACTTTTAATAATTTGACATATTTTTCATAAATATTAATATTTAATTGGATATTATTGATATTTTATTTATTTAATAAATGCATTAAATAAATAAATTAAAAATAATTTTATTATATTAAAAATCATTTTAAATGATAAAAAGGTATTTATTAATATTTTAAGTTATAAAATATAACTTTTAAAATTTTAAGACAAATTTCATTAATTATTTAATATTAATGATATTAGATTTATTTAATAATTATATTAAATAAATTAACTAAAAATGATATTAATATTATAAAAATTATTTTAAATGAAAATAAAAAGTTTAAAAATATTTTAAGTTATAAAATATAACTTTTAATATTTAAACGTAAATTTCATTAATAATTTAATGTTAAATGATATTAGAGTTATTTAATAATTATATTAAATAAATAGTTTAAAAATTATTTTATTAAATCAAAAAATCATTTAAAAAGGATATAAATGATTTAAAAATATTTTAAGTAATAATAAATGACTTTTAATATTTTGGTGAATAATACATTAATATTTAAATATTAATGATGTGAGACCCCAGATTTTATGAATATTTTCTCGAAATATTTTTATTTATTTATTTATTTTTATATTATGGTATGGATTTGATATAATGTTATAGTTGTGGGTAGTATTTATAAATTTTGTAAAGTATGCAAGTTGTTATATAATATTCGATTGGTCAGAGAATAAATTTTTTTGTCGGGGAATATCCGTACGACGGTATAATCATTGGTGGACCCCACAACGGAATTATTGTCGGATTAAGAAAACGACAAAAATATTTTATGGAAATAACGACGAAAGTTTTACCGTTAAGTGTTGAAACACCCGGTGTTAAAAGTACAGTAATACGCGTGGTTGCATAGTAGCACATGGTATTGATTATTGATACTTATGTGAGAAGTCACTCAATATTGTTCAATCGAATATTTGGGACACTTTTTGTGTCGGAATACTATTCACGAGTTACTATTCATAAGTTACTATTCACGGGTTACTATTCACCTAAATTACTATTCACCCGAATATTATTTACTCGGGTATTTGGGATACTTTTCGTGTCAGAGTACTATTCACGAGTTACTATTCATAAGTTACTATTCATGAGTTACTATTCACGGGTTACTATTCACCTAAGTTACTATTCACTCTGGTATTGTTTACTCGGGTATTTGGGACACTTTTCGTGTTGAAATACTATTCACGAGTTACTATTCATGAGTTATAATATTAATGATGAATGTTGTTCGGAGTTGAATTTGGAGACGCAAACGTGATATTTGAGTCCGAAACGTCGAAATTAGTAAAAATAGTCTATAAACACAAAATTTTCTGAAATTCACTATTTGGTCAAAAAGTCAATAGTTGACTTTTTCGGGAAAAGTCAAACTTCGAAATTTTAAATTTTATATTTTGATAAAAATGGTTTCATTGTGTTGGAATTATTTGTGTTAGTGAAAATCGACATTTATTTCGATAATAATTGATATCTGAAGGTTATATTGACCAATCGGGTATTTAACCGGATAAATGAGCAATTGATTGCTATTATTTCACATGATTATAACTATTTGTTCGCATGTTATACTATTGACTCACATTCTTGTTACTATTAGGGGAGTTGGTGCAAGATTGATAATACTTGCATGACTAAGTTAAAAATGGAGGTATAGAGGGAGGTACTATATTGTAATTAATTTTTCACATGTTTAGAACTATTGAGTCACATGATTTTACTATTGATTCACATGATTTACTATTAGGAGAGTTGGTGCAAGTTTGATAATACTTGGATGATTGAATTAAAAATGAAAGAAAAGTTGGAGGTATTGTACTATAATATTTCGAGCCCCAAAACGTGCAATTATCGAAACTATATTTTCCTATAAATAGAAGCTCATTCTTCCTTCATTGTTTACCAATTCACTAAAGCTTTAGAGCCATTATTATAGAGAGAAATTATAGAGAGAAGTTATAGAGAGAAAATCTATAGAAGAAGAGAAGTCTGCTCCTTCACTACTCCTATATCCAGTTTCTTTCAAAGGTAGGGAATATTATTTCTTTATTTCATCTTCATGAAGAGAACTGCTGTTGTTCCATTCTTTGTTATTATGTTGAAATAACCTGTTTATGCGAAGTACCGCATACTTGGTCAAATTCTTCTATTATTCCATTCCTTATTATTCTGCTGGAACATTCTGTCTGTGCGTTCTACGCCGGACCTGGTTCCATTATTTATTATTCTGTTGGAACATCCTGTCTGTGCTTTACGCCGGACCTGGTTCCGTCTTTATTATTCTGTCTTTATTATTCCGTTGGAACATCCTGTCTGTGCTTTACGCCGGACCTGGTTCCGTCTTTATTATTCTGTTTTTATTATTCTCTTGGAATAACCTTTCTATGCGAAGTACCGCATGCATGGTGATTTCTGTTGTTATTCCATTCTTTATTATTCTGTTGGAACATCCTGTCGGTGTGATTTTCACCTGACCTGGTTCCGTTATTATTATTCTGTTGGAATAACCTGTATATGCGAAGTACCGCAGCATGGTGATTTCTGTTGTTATTCAATTCCTTATTATTCTCAGTTGGTTAAAACTTTGACTTCTATACTCCATGAAATTAGTGGAATATCTTTGATATTTGCGCTTCATCTAGTATCTTTTCATGGAAATATTCTTTTAAGAATTCTTGAATTTTACGCCACAAAGCAGTATCATATTGACAATTTGGACGTTGTTAATTCTTGGATAAATTAATTCTTGAACTTGTTTTATTGAATTCTTATATCATTGTCATCATCCTCATGTTTATAAAATGTTGAAAGTCTCTGTGGCCTGTAGTGAATAGATGGACTTGGTGTGATTATGACCAGGGATTATTCGGTATAATCATGACCGTAATGTTACAAATGATGTGAAAAAAAGTCCTCATTGGCCCGTAGTGCATTGATGGACAGTTTTTGGTATGATTATGGCTATGGATTCTCTTTGGCCGTAGTGCAGAGATGAATTATTTTATGGCATGATCAGGACCGTTGATGAAAATATGATTATCTTTAGCCGTAGTGCATGGATAATTCGTGGTCGTGATACTAAAGAATATCTTTGGCCGTAGTGCAAGGGTGATTCGATGATGTGGATTATTTATTAAGCTGAGTCCTAGCGATAAAAGTCATAAAAAACCTTTTAAATTATAAAAGATAGTAGATTTTATTCTCTACTTGACTCTTTTAATAGATTGTTGGTTCCGCTGCAGTTAAACTTGATGTCTATTGTATTTTATCAGTTTAATATTATTGAAGACTAATGATAATTTATTCTGCATTATCTTAGTCATAATATTTCTTACTGGGCTAGTTGAGCTCACCCTTTCTTTCACTATTCTCTTCAGGAAATGAGAACGTAGCTGGGACTAGTCGGGGAACAGAGTGATGGTCCTAGATGATAGCATTAGTAGTCCTCACTATTCTATGTAATAGTGTGATAATAATTGTAATGAGGACTCCTTTTGAGTATGGATACTCTCTAGAAAATAATATTTGTATTCAAACTCACAGTTTATGTTTTGTCGTATTGTACACGACAGTTGTATTATTAAGTTGTATTTGAATTTTGTACCATGTAAGTGGCGACCCAAGATGGGTGACGTATACCTAATTTTGGGGGCGTCACAGTTGGTATCAAAGCTTAGGGATATGATCCCTGGCTAGGATGTGAGAATAGAACTAGGAGGGGAGTGACGGGGAATTTCTTCGCTAGTATGACCTACCAAAGTTTATTTGGTATTTAATTGGTCGGTCATAATATAGGGATAATATGTTACATGTCAGTTAACCTTTGTTTTGTGACAGTGTTTGGGAATGGCAGCTGAAAATGTTTACAATAGAGTGAATGAGACCGTGGAGACACCTATAATCACCAACCAGGTTAATGTGATTCGGGATATCCATGTGGTGATTGAGGAATTAAAAGTTGCACTTAAGCTAGTCGCAAAGGTAGCAACTGAGAGTGAGGAAGAAGAGGAACCTGAGGTTGATTTATTAGAAGAACTTATTGATCAAAATGTAGAATTACAAAATTGTATTCATGAGTTAGAAGAGCAGGCTGAAGAACGACAGGCGGTCGTAGAACAAAGGGATGCAATAATTCAAAATTATATTACCCGATGTGCAATGGTTGAACAGAAGCAATCTTTGGCAGAGTATACGATATTAAAGCTGGAATCTGAGTATTCAAATGTCAAGGAGCAGCTGAAAGAAGAAATAACTGAACGAGTGAGAATGAAAGATGCATGGGTGAAAGCCGCACGACGCGTTGATATTGTGAAAAGAGAAGTCCGATCCAAGAAAGCTAAAATAGATGATATGTAATTTTTTTTTCGACAGTAATTGGGAAAATCCAGCATCGAGTTTTGAATTACCCTAACGAGGTATCAAACGAAGTTATCACGGGTTAGTTAATTATAAATTCTTGCGAAGTCTATACCTTATTAGATACCGGTTCTACCCATTCTTTTATCTCTCTTGCTTGCGCTCAACGTTTAAATTTGACTTCGAAGAAAATAGACTTTGACTTATTGGTTGAAACTTCGATAGTAGAAACCTTCGTTACATCCACCATTTATAAATCTTATTCAAATCAACACTTTCACGTTACCTGTCGATCGTATCTCTTTGAAAATACTTGCCTTTGGTGTGATTTTAGGAACGATTGGTTAACTACTCATCATTCTTTTCGTAAGGTGGTTAACTTTCATATTCCTAACCAACCTGCTATGCGAATTCAAGCAACCAAACCATTAAAGTTAATCATTGTCATATCAAGCCATAAGTAAAGAGCCCCGAGCCTTTCGCTGGTGACTTCCTTGTGTGGAATGCACCGAAGCCGAACTTTCTGTAGGGGACGTTGTGAATGACGATGTCAAGTTGATAGGTATCAATGTGACGTATTATCCAAGTCTTGGATGAGAGTCACAGTTTTGAATGATATTTCTATCGTTAATAAATTTCTTGACGTATTCTTGAAGACTTCTTAGCCTACCTTTAGAGCGTGAAATCAAATTTTGTATTGACCCCAGTACAAAACCCATTTCTTAAACCTTCAAATATTTCTTCAACCAAAACGAACGTATAATGCGCTAAAGACGTCGGCTCGAGCTGTTGAAGATTACGATCGTACCATGCAATATCATCGTGGAAATGCGACCGTGGTAGCTGACGCGTTTAGTAGAAGATTGTATGCATTTATGAGTACGATGTTGTTAACACAAAGACCCATTTTGTACGACTTACAAATGATGAAGATAGAGTTAAAGACTCTAGGAACCCACGTGAAGATAACGAATATACGAGTAGAATCGACTTTAATCGATAAAGTTAAAACCGCTCAAGCTACAAACCCGGAGCTGATGAATGTGAAGAAGAAGGTTCAAGAGAGCGTTATTCTAGAAGCAAGAATCGACGAAGAGAGGAAATCTCAACCCTCGATTTAATTGACCCATTTTAAATCATCGATCAAGTAAGAACTGTGGCTTATATACTCGTTTTACCGCCAAGTATGTTGTGTGTTTATAACGTTTTTAACGTGTCGATGTTATGTAAAAATGTGGACGACCCGAACCATATTATTGATTTAGAACCGGACGAGATAGCAGAAGATTTAATGTATGAGGAGATACATGTTAACATCTTGGATAAGAAGAATCGTATTCAACACTCAAAGGTTATACCTCAAGAGTTAGAATCTGATGAGGTATCCTCACCTCTTCAGCATTCCAGGTACGTACGTAAATTTCGAGGGCGAAATTTCATAAGAAGGGGAGATTGTGAGACCCCAGATTTTATGAATAAATATTTAATATTCTCGAAATATTTTTATTTATTTATTTATTTTTATAATATGGTATGGATTTAATATAATGTTATAGTTGTAGGTAGTATTTATAAATTTTGTAAAGTATGCAAGTTGTTATATAATATTCGATTGGTCGGAGAATATATTTTTTTGTCAGGGAATATCCGTACGACGGTATAATCATCGGTGGACCCCACAACGGAATTATTGTCGGATTGAGAAAACGACAAAAATATTTTATGGAAATAACGGCGAAAGTTTTACCGTTAACTGTTGAAACACCCGGTGTTAAAAGTACAGTAATACGCGTGGTTGCATAGTAGCACACGGTATTGATTATTGATGCTTATGTGAGAAGTCACTCAATATTGTTCAATCGGATATTCGGGACACTTTTTGTGTCGGAGTACTATTCACGAGCTACTATTCATGAGTTACTATTCATGGGTTACTATTCACCTAAATTACTATTCACCCGAATATTATTCACTCGGGTATTTGGGATACTTTTCGTGTCAGAGTACTATTCACGAGTTACTATTCACAAGTTACTATTCATGAGTTACTATTCACAGGTTACTATTCACCTAAGTTACTATTCACTCTGGTATTGTTCACTCGGGTATTTGGGACACTTTTCGTGTCGAAGTACTATTCACGAGTTACTATTCATGAGTTATAATATTAATGATGAATGTTGTTCGGAGTTGAATTTGGAGACGCAAACGTGATATTTGAGTCTGGAACGTCGAAATTAGTAAAAATAGTCTATAAACACAAAATTTTCTGAAATTCACTATTTGGTCAAAAAGTCAACAGTTGACTTTTTCGGGAAAAGTCCAACTTCGAAATTTTAAATTTTATATTTTGATAAAAATAGTTTCATTGTGTTGGAATTATTTGTGTTAGTGAAAATCGACATTTATTTTGATAATAATTGATATCTGAAGGTTATATTGACCAATCGGGTATTTAACCGGATAAATGAGCAATTGATTGCTATTATTTCACATGATTATAACTATTTGTTCGCATGTTATACTATTGACTCACATTCTTGTTACTATTAGGGGAGTTGGTGCAAGATTGATAATACTTGCATGACTAAGTTAAAAATGGAGGTATAGAGGGAGGTACTGTATTGTAATTAATTTTTCACATGTTTAGAACTATTGTGTCACATGATTTTACTATTGATTTACATGATTTACTATTAGGGGAGTTGGTGCAAGTTTGATAATACTTGGATGATTGAATTAAAAATGAAAGAAAAGTTGGAGGTATTGTACTATAATATTTTGAGCCCCAAAACGTGCAATTATCGAAACTATATTTTCCTATAAATAGAAGCTCATTCTTCCTTCATTTTTCACCAATTCACTAAAGCTTTAGAGCCATTATTATAGAGAGAAATTATAGAGAGAAGTTATAGAGAGAAAATCTATAGAAGAAGAGAAGTCTGCTCCCTCACTACTCCTATATCCAGTTTCTTTCAAAGGTAGGGAATATTATTTCTTTATTTCATCTTCATGAAGAGAACTGCTGTTGTTTCATTCTTTATTATTATGTTGGAATAACCTGTTTATGCGAAGTACCGCATACTTGGTGAAATTCTTCTATTATTCCATTCCTTATTATTCTGCTGGAACATTCTGTCTGTGCGTTCTACGCCGGACCTGGTTCCATTATTTATTATTCTGTTGGAACATCCTGTCTGTGCTTTACGCCGGACCTGGTTCCGTCTTTATTATTCTGTCTTTATTATTCCGTTGGAACATCCTGTCTGTGCTTTACGCCGGACCTGGTTCCGTCTTTATTATTCTGTTTTTATTATTCTCTTGGAATAACCTTTCTATGCGAAGTACCGCATGCATGGTGATTTCTGTTGTTATTCCATTCTTTATTATTCTGTTGGAACATCCTGTCGGTGTGATTTTCACCTGACCTGGTTCCGTTATTATTATTCTGTTGGAATAACCTGTATATGAGAAGTACCGCAGCATGGTGATTTCTGTTGTTATTCCATTCCTTATTATTCTCAGTTGGTTAAAACTTTGACTTCTATACTCCATGAAATTAGTGGAATATCTTTGATATTTGCGCTTCATCTAGTATCTTTTCATGGAAATATTCTTCTAAGAATTCTTGAATTTTACGCCACAAAGCAGTATCATATTGACAATTTGGACGTTGTTAATTCTTGGATAAATTAATTCTTGAACTTGTTTTATTGAATTCTTATATCATTGTCATCATCCTCATGTTTATAAAATGTTGAAAGTCATCTGTGGCCTGTAGTGCATAGATGGACTTGGTGTGATTATGACCAGAGATTATTCGGTATAATCATGACCGTAATGTTACAAATGATGTGAAAAAAAGTCCTCATTGGCCCGTAGTGCATTGATGGACAATTTTTGGTATGATTATGGCTATGGATTCTCTTTGGCCGTAGTGCAGAGATGAATTGTTTTATGGCATGATCAGGACCGTTGATGAAAATATGATTATCTTTAGCCGTAGTGCATGGATAATTCGTGGTCGTGATACTAAAGAATATCTTTGGCCGTAGTGCAAGGGTGATTCGATGATGTGAATTATTTATTAAGCTGAGTCCTAGAGATAAAAGTCATGAAAAACCTTTTAAATCATAAAAGATAGTAGATTTTATTCTCTACTTGACTCTTTTAATAGATTGTTGGTTCCGCTGCAGTTAAACTTGATGTCTATTGTATTTTATCAGTTTAATATTGTTGAAGACTAATTGATAATTTATTCTGCATTATCTTAGTCATAATATTTCTTACTGGGCTAGTTGAGCTCACCCTTTCTTTCACTGTTCTCTTCAGGAAATGAGAACGTAGCTGGGACTAGTCGGAGAACAGAGTGATGGTCCTAGATGATAGCATTAGTAGTCCTCACTATTCTATGTAATAGTGTGATAATAATTGTAATGAGGACTCCTTTTGAGTATTGATACTCTCTAGAAAATAATATTTGTATTCAAACTCACAGTTTATGTTTTGTCGTATTGTACACGACAGTTGTATTATTAAGTTGTATTTGAATTTTGTACCATGTAAGTGGCGACCCAAGATGGGTGACGTATACCTAATTTTGGGGGCGTCACAAATGGTAATTATTTTAAAAGTATTTTAAATATTTTAAAAATTATTTAAGGGTAATAAAAATGTTTTAAAAATATTTTGAGTTATTATAAATAACTTTAATATTTTTGTAATGGTTTCATTAATAATTTGATATTAATTAAATATTAATAATAATAGAATTATTTAATATTTAAATCATTTAATAATGATTCTAGTGTTTGAAAAATCATGATAAATTATAATAATTATTTAAAAATTATTATAAGGCTAAGATAATATGTCTGATATTTAAATTATCTAAACGAATATTGAACTACATAATAGAGTTTTAGACTCGATAATTACCCGATAAAGCCGTCGGTACACCGAAATATTTTAGAAATTGATCTAAACTTAGATAATTGGACTAAATAAGTATTTATTTGTGAATCAATGACTGTTAAACTTATGTGACAGTGTAATTAGATTATGTGTTGACTGCAAATAGCAGTACTAAGTGATATGATATATTATTCTAATCGAACGAATGATCTTATTAATGATAGATTTCGATATAAAAGATAAAAATAAGTTGTGTTATTGTAAGCAGCAGCTCAGGCAAGTATCCTACCTTTACATTTACTTTATGCAATGGACATGAGTAAGAATATTTTAGAATTTTATTATTATTGTGCCAGATATTTATTCTATTCGTAAATTTCCAAATATGGTTATACAAGTGTCCTCACTTGGATAATCATTGTATTTAATCACATGTTAATACATACTTATTCAGTTCTAGTATGGATACGATGACTTAAAAGTCGTCTAAGCTATTTGATTCAGCTAGACATAAACTTAAAAATATTATTAAACAAGATAGAACGTTGTTGTATCCAACCAGATTGTTTTGGTTCGGATTCCCGACTAAGTATGAACATCCCGAACATGGGAAAACTTTTGTGCACCTAAGGTGGATAAGATGAACGATAATATCGTTCTTGCATGTAGTATTGATCAATACAGGGCATAACGGGTTGATCACCCCCCGTGCCTATAAGTTATGACGGTTTGCAGATGACGTTCTGTTAAACCTTATTGAAAATTGAAAACAATATTCATAGTTTATCGACTGATCTCCAGTTATAGTCAGTACGTAGTTTCAAAATTTTTTTTGATATAGAATTGATATGTTTTTATTAATGGTTCAGCTTACTTCACAATTGTTGATTCATTGTAGAAGTGTCATTCAAAGAAAATATTTAATCCTTTTAGCTAATATTTATTTTTGCTATTACTTGCTGAGCAATCAAATGCTCATTCTTGCTTTAAATTTAAATGTTTTCAGCTAAGTATGATCAACCCGAGGGCTCAGGCAAGAACAAGGGGAAAGGAAAGCTGTTCGAATGAGTTTTATAATATTCTGTGTAATTGTTAAAGTTTATTAAGACAATGATATTTATTATCTATGATGTAATGAATGTTTAAAGGTCGCGTACTTGGGATTTAGACTCTGATTTATGTAAATTAAGTTTGATATTTAAATTATTGTTATTATTATTAGTATTATTCCGCTCATAGAAATGGTATCGTGAAGTACTGAGTTCGGGTTTCAAGTACCTGAATTTGGGGGCGTCACATTAACAGTCTAGCCTCTTTTAAATGTTTGTGTAACATAACCACCTAGATGTGGACATGAAAAGAACATACCATTTTGAAGAATCACGTGGCACGGTTTGAATGACAAATTGAACATAAATCATCAATAGAGAGAATCATTGAGGCAAGTTGTAGAGCAATGTTATACTTCAATAATGCCTCTTCATACTGCACATCTCCAAACAACTTATTCCCGTAAGATATTGGTTACGCATATGTAAAGAAAATTATTAGCTTGAATACAATGCAAACAAAGTGATATGTGTAACACTTCATTTTTGAATTTTAATTTGTTTAATTGAAGGATATACTAAGTAACAAAATATAGTATTCCAGTTCCACTTGCCTTTCATTAGCAAGTAATAAATTTTCGTTTCCATAACCTTCACTCTTAAAAGTATACTCATATGAAGTGCAATATGCAACTTCAGCTGCTTTAGCGACACCAGTGTAAACACCAATCTCCATGGTGTTCTTGGCATTGATCAGCTTCAAAAGCATGTTCAAGAATTGAACACTAAACGATCCAAAAAACACTAAACCACTATTTTAGTCAACGTATTGCATAGATTCAGTCCCAACTCAAGTCAATAACTGTAAGCTAGTTTATTTTAATACCTTGTCAAGAGGAACGGAAGCAACTGCATCATGAAGCTCCTTGGATTTGGCAATTATTTGGTCAAGAATTTGAGATGCAGAGAGATTAATACAAACATTTAAGCCCTTGATGTCTGCATTATTAAAATTAAACAAAACAAAAATTTTTGTCATAGACTCATATTAACACTTTCAAACAAAAACTCTGAAGTAAGCAAATAAATTGATTTTTAAGGTAATAAAAGAAAACATATGAACAAACAGAGATATCACAAATTGAAAAACATCCATTGAAGTATAGTATCACAATGAAGAACATTGGAAAGCAGAGGCACCCTAGAAGCCACTTTTGTCGTAATGGGTAAATCAGAGAAAGAGAGATTTGGGATGCTAGAAGAACAATCTCTACCTGATCTGGGTTTGAGGTCGGAGAAATTAAAACCTAGAATAATATTGAGGCCTCATTGGATCAATGGAAAGAAGTTTCGAGGATGATCAATCTAGGGCTTCATGATTGATCGAATTAGGGGCTTTGTTGTTGACGAAGATATATTATCGATTGGTTTCCTTATTCGGGAAAGGGCTACAAATCCAACCCGAGTATAAGGAAAAAAGGTAGTTGCGAGGGAAGACTCTCGGCTTGTAAACGACGAAGAAGATAAAGAGCTGAAGAGAGAAGAGAAACGAAAGAGGAAGAAGAAGAGATTAGACAAATAAATTTTAATACCTGGTTTTCAAATTAATTGAGTTAACTCGGGCTGGATTTCAAATTGAAAGGTACCTGATTTTTAAATTAAGTGAGTTGACTCACCCAATTCTAAAATTAAAAGGATCGGTCTTGATGCCTTTATATATAAGGTATTGATGTATTTTTCAAGATGGAATTCTACAATTAAATTATAATATCCCCTTAATATAATTTATTGGTTGATCACCTGAATCTTGGCCAAGTATTTTAGTAATTCAAATTACTAAAGTATTAATTTAATTTATTAAATTAACGTGTGATCAAAAGTGTATAAATTATGTAGTCAAGAATATAAGCAGTAAACGTAGTAGGTTAACAATTTTATTCCTACACGTGTTTATGGATATTATTGTAGAGGAGTATTTTTGCAAGATACTAATAGTGGAAGGATTTAATTAATTAATTTTAATTCTATTAATTCTAGAGTGTAATTATAACTATTTAATGGAATTAGTTATAATTAATATAATTATAATTGATTAAAGAGCTCATCAGAAATTAGTATTATATTGGAGCTAGAATTATAGAATGTAACGCCCTGAAATTCGGTCTACTTTCAGACTCGGACTCCGTGCGTCACGATCCCATCACCTTCCAAACACACATCATTATATAGCTAAAAATAATGACATACATTCTCAAAATCCAGGTTCTTGAAACCTTAAAATCTATTTCATTATAAATAAAGGTAATTTATTCTTTACATCTTGCACAAGTGACTTTCATCCGCCACCAAGGATACATAACTGTTCATTAAACTAGTCTATAGCTTAATTCTAGCATTCTATATTACAAGTCTTCACTTGATTTTCATGCACATTCACATACTGAATGGCACTTCGTATGGATACCGATCAGCTTGATCTTTACGGAATCCTTAAGTTCTTTCAAACGTTGTTCGCTGAAAATATTTTTTATTTAAAGCAAGTGTGAGCATTCAATTGCCCAACAAGTCATAACAGTTGAACAAACAACTTCAAGAGTTTAAACATTCTTCAGAACTTCGATAACCGAACAAAGGTTATGAAGCAACTTGAATAATAGGAATAATCTCGATTCCTATCATCTTAAAACATCAGTCACTTTCATTTTTAAATACTTTTATTTCTCTACCTTTTTCATACACATCCTGTCTGGCTAGAATCATTAGCACAGACTTAACAATAACGGTTCATGTATAAACAGAACATACTTGTATTGAACAGTTTAATCACAGAACAGTTCATCTCAAAGAAACATCGAAGTGTTCACATTGTGGCACAAGGCCTCATACATTCTACCACTTTGTACAAATATCACACATTGACGCACATACAGAACTTTTCAAGTTCAACATCTGAGAAGTTTAAGAAACTAGCATTCATGTAAAATATGAATGAAGTTAGAAAAACTTGCCTTACGCACAACTACAACTTATAGTTTACGCTGAACTGCATATTCCAAATCCCTATGTAGCATATAAGAACATAGCACGTACACCAATTAGTCATATACTTGACTTACGCATTGGTTTACTTAACTTTACTTCTTAAGGTTCGCGTTCTTGTAATTTAAGTTTACGCGACCAACTTTCATTACCGACTTACGACTTCATGACATATGGAGATGTATTACTCATAACGTTCATCATCTTTGATGATTTACATTCTTATCTTCTTCTCATAACTTTTATAGGACTCAACATACATCGCTTCTCTGCTAGTAATCCATATGGTACTCTGAGTGGTTTTCCACAAACAACCAACAAACAAGTTCCCGTCTCATCTACACTGCCCACACAGTGAGTTAGATCGGTTGCCAGTTTCATATATACCTTCGCTCTCTGAAGGAATTGTTTAGCCCAGCTCCCATATGTCAACCATCAAAGTTACGATTGTGCCAGAACCTAACTTCTCTTAACTTGTCCGAACCATTAAACTATAATGTTCATTAAGTCAACTTCTTATTCCTTACGGCTTTCTGGCAACTAAATGCCATACCTCAGGATTTATTCTTTATCGTCCAAATCATACAGTCTTTTGTATACTCAGAACGATCATTCAATGTCAATACTATGAGATCATATCGTTAAACATTTTATATTAACTTATTCATATCTTACCACGTCTGGTTCATTCGACTCGAAATGTTATCCAAGTTAAAACTACTAACTCGATTTCTTAACGTTATACGTTATTGTCTTCAACTCAATTTCTTCACCGTTCACGGTTAAATAACTTCTTCATTACCTTACGGTCAAACCATACACGGAGGGTAGGTTCAGCCCAATTATTAATCATGTACACTCAGCCCTTACGTTGGTTAAAGTGTTTTAACACTTACCTTTCATTCTAACATTCTCTATCCGACTCACCCTCGGACTTCCATTAATCTCATTACCATTCGTTACGGCTTTACTTGATAAATCATATCTTCCTTACTACCTTCATCAACGTCTAAGTCATACAACCATTGTATACTTAGAATGTTCATCTGACACGAATACGATTCACGAGGATCGTTTACGTATTCGACGTTTACGTTGTTCGTCTCTTAATCTCTCATTCAACCTTTGCTCAAGGTTTTAATCGCTTTCATTCGTTATCCAACCCATGAACCCCATGTTCATTCTTCTTTCTTAATGTCGAAGCCATACAGTTCTTTGTATGCTAAGACCGATCGTTCATCGCAACAACGTTGCGTTCACAGCGTCTATACGCTTTACACTTATCTCTCATCACTATGACATAACATCGAAATGTTATTCATTACCTTCGTCACTGAACGTCTAAGGAATGACAATCATAGCAATCCCTCACATTCGTTCATCACGACTACGGTCCCCGGATATCGGTTACGTAATCTAGCGCTTACATTCTCTATCTTTTAATCTCGTTTAATCCTTTCGTTCAACCTTTAATAAAGGTTTAAATCACTTGCTTAAGTGTTACATTACGTGAACTATATGTTCATATTTCTTTCTTGCACATCCCCCAGTAATTGAGCACATAAAGTCTCATTTCTGGGCCTTGCCTTGCACCGGCGCTGCGGCGCCGTGCCCCTTCCTCTCCCTCACGTTGCGGCGCGACCTACGTCTCTCTCTTCCCTTGGTCTGGCTCTGCGGCGTCGAACCCTTTGTTATTACTCACGCTGCGGCACCAACTAACAGTACCTGAGGCTCCGAGCTACTTCTTAAAGCTCAGCCGGCGCTACGGCGCCAAGCCTAAACCTTAGAATTTTTTTCTAAGTGTTAAATTCGATTCAAGACGCTTACTTCCCGATCTCATAACATCTTCGTTATAACTTGGAAACGAGGTCGTTCCAAAGCCATTCTCTTCCTTATCTTACGTACTTCAATACCCCTCAGACAGAACTTCATTCTGAATCTGTTAACTTGCCATTCGATTGGCTTAATCTACACCCTTTAATCATTTTTACGCTTTTAACGTTCTTCGCTCATTCGTCCGTAATTCGGTCATCCGAACTCGGAACTCGATCGTTCTTGAGTCCACGACTCACGTTTTCTATATTTTCTTACTTTTTTATGAAACCCTACACGTTCAGGTTCATTTACTAACTTCCTAATTCTCGTTCATCTTTTACGAAAATTTCACCATAACTTCGTTATAGCTACGTTTTAATCCGTTCTTCATGAACGTTTCTTCCATTCCTAACCAAGCAATATGCAACTAACTTATACGCAATGGTTTTAACCTTGTCCATCAACAACAATTATCCTATGATGGTTTTAAATTTGTCTATCAACAACGTTCTTTGTGTTCTTCGTTCGTTCTTCGTTTTAATCGATATTTTGGATTACGATTCTACTTTTTCTTGGAATTTGATGTTATAGAACACCATTCCTTACTTAATTCATCTACTTGTTCATAATATTCATTTGGATCGCTCAAAATCCTTATGAATCTATACTTCCTTAAGAAATTTATAAACTAAATTTCTAATTCTTATTTCTTCATTTTCTCATGATTTCAACCATATGAAATCATTTCTAACTTCTTTTACCCCTTATTCACATTAAGTTATGTTTTTGAACATAGAAACTTAAAGAAAATATTAGAAGAAACTAGGGTTCAGATTACCGTTCTTCTTTATTCTTCTTCCACTAGACAAAGTCGGCGATTTGCAAGCTTTTCTATTTCACGATCACTTTTGATCCGAGCCTTCATGCTCAATCTCTTCCTTCTCCCTCTTCATCCGAGCTCTCTCTCTCTCTCTCTCTCTCTCTCAAGTTATAGGATTTTCAAAATCCCAAAATAATGAACATAAGCTTTCTATTTATAGAATTTCAAGGCTAGGGGTAGTTTGGTCATCATCCCCCACCTCCTTACTATTCCCACATCCTCCAACACTTAGCCACCAAGTAAACTTGGCCTCCACCCTTACTTGGTGGCCAAGTGGCCGGCCCACATGCCCATGGGTCATCCCATGGGTTGCCCTAATGGTTATTACTCATCCGTTTACCCATCGGTTCGATCCGCGGTTTCTTTTCTTGGTTTGGGCCTTAACCTTAATTCTGATTGGGCCTATCTTGGGCTTGATTTCACAAAGCGTTGGGCTTGATTTCACAAATCATTGAGCTTGACATAATCCAAGTCCAATTAGATTCTACAAAGTCCATGAACTCAAAGTCCATTAAGACTAGTCGTATTCTTAGCATTCCATTCTCGTATTCTCGTACTCTCTTCGTATATCATTCGTACGATATTCGTATTATACGTCGTACTAATATTTGTACTATACTCGTATAATAACTAGTATTATACTCGTATCTCTCATGCATAATAACCCTAGTTATTATACGTACTCATTAAAATTCTCGAAAATTACTTTTCCTAACCCTTAGGTTTTACGTCCGCAGGCAAAAACTTTGCTTTTTCCATAACTGAAATATTATTGAATATTCCATCACGTTTCAACATTTTACGTAATCAATAACTTCTCGGAATTTCAAAATAAAACTCCGAGCAGAAACTGATGAATAGTGCATATTTCGTCTTTTTCCCCGAAAATATTTTTGTTCCTGAAAAAATTCTATTTTCGTCTTGAAAATTCTTACTCGCTTAAACTAGCTCGTAGCCAGAATACTCCCGACTTATAATCATCCTAGGTTATATAACGATTAATAAACACATATCATATAATACTATTAATAAAAATTTATTTTATTAATAACTAATTCTTTAAACTTAATTTCTGGACAATCCGAATTCTCTGGGTTGTCACACTTCCCCCTTACAAAAATTCTGTCCTCGGAATTTCTTAAAACCACACCCTTACCCGGGTTCTCACATTCTCCCATTCTTCACAGAATTTCGTTCTCGAAATTTTAGCTTACACTTCTTCTCAACTTCTCTTCAAAGAAGTTCTTATCTTTGCATCATTCCTAACATCCATAACCTATCAAGAATCATGAAGTAAAAGGAATAGCAAGGAATATAAAATATCCTTTAAAACACTTCATACTTTTACTGAGAGGTCAAATTGACCATGAACTCTTTACTAGGCTAAACAGCCTTTCGCCGTAAACCTTTCTTTCCACGGTAAGTTTATAATCACAAAGAAGGTAAACTACGTCTTTCCATATGTAGGTGATCAACCTATCGTATAACCCCATTTCAGGGTATGTTCACCTCAGACTTAATCATTAGATTCCGCACCAAAATAATTTGGCTTGGCATAACTTTTTCAAAGAAAGCTCGATTTTCTTATAACATGACATACCATTTGTCTTAGCCAAATCAATTAGCTTAGACCATACCAATAAATTGGACATCAACTTGAAACATTCGTCTAGTCAACTCAATTGACATCGACTACTTCTTTAAATTCTTTTCGCATTACATTAAAACGTTTTATGACGTCATGATACCATACTCTTCACAGTACGTTGAGGACTTCGTCAATTTATGACTTCGTCATTATACATCATACCATAGCGGTTTGTTGATCCAAAGATCACATCCCACCAGGTTCAATTGCATTAACAACTCCATCCTTTTACCACCCTTGCATCAAATGCACGGATGATATAAAATTCATTTTGATATTTCAAATCAATTTCTGTCTAGCCGAAATGATTAGCATAGACATACAAAGAATATCTCTTTTAAAATCCATTGGTTCCAAAAAGTTGAACCAATCCTTTCCTTTTTCAAAATGTACATATCAACACGATTTCAATAAACTTCGAAACCTAGCATAGCTAGAGGATTTGGAATATCCTATTCTCCATCTTCCTTCATTGTCTTACTGCGACAATACTTAATCTTCTCTAGCACCTTCAATACTAAGTCTACTAAAAATACTTCATTTTCAGTCATAACATCTCTATACTTTAATACAGTCCATCAACTTACCACACATTATGAGTTCAGGAACTTTCCATAATAGTATAAGTTTAAGAACATCCAGACAGACCTTAGGCGTCCATTCGCTGAGACGTTTGAAAACATACCATATTATTATTAGTCACGAACTTACCATAAATATGAGTTTCAAGAACTCGCACCTACCTTATCGTTCTCTACCTATCAAGTATATACATGAGAAAAGATTCACCTTCTCGTCATATACATCTTAATAGCGCAACCAATTCCAATGATTATCACGGTAATAAACTGAGTAGTTGTTAC
This sequence comes from Panax notoginseng, assembly GCA_016801055.1. Taxonomy (NCBI): domain Eukaryota; kingdom Viridiplantae; phylum Streptophyta; class Magnoliopsida; order Apiales; family Araliaceae; genus Panax; species Panax notoginseng. The sequence continues at coordinate 134,149,955 of CM029013.1, read as the reverse complement.
ACCAAGCACACACCTCTGCCCATACAAAGGTTCATACAACTCAGCCATCACATGAATCCTCAATTGAAATCTTACAACTTATAAAATTCTCTTTACTTAATATGAATTTTCTTTAATTCGTATGCTATCCTTCTCAACTCAATTTGAGTTCTTCTTCCCGTACCACTTTGTAGTACCATTCATTCATAGCATTTGCTATAAATCATCCATCGTTTAACAGCTCATCTGTTACTATGATTTATTATGATCACGTGGTGATCTTCTTCCTTAATCGTTTAACTCAACGATTTTCTTATCATTCTCTCTATGATTATAGTCTTAGGTACTTTTACATAAGAGTTATAACCTATAGCTCTGATACCACTCTGTAACGCCCCGAAATCCGATCTACTTTCAGACGCGGACTCCGTGCGTCACGATCCCATCACCTTCCAAACACACATCATTATATAGCTAAATATAATGACATACATTCTCAAAATCCAGATTCTCGAAACCTTAAAATCTCTTTCATTACAAATAATGGTAATTACATTATTCTTTACATCTTACACAAGTGACTTTCATCCACCACTAAGGATACATAACTGTTCATTAAATCAGTCTATAGCTTAATTCTAGCATTCTATATTATAAGTCTTCACTTGATCTTCACGCACATTCATATACTGAATGACACTTCGTATGGATACCGATCAGCTTGATCTTTACGGAATCCTTAAGTTCTTTCTAACGTCGTTCCTTGAAAATATTTTTCATTTAAAGCAAGTGTGAGCATTCAATTGCCCAACAAGTCATAACAGTTAAACAAACAACTTCAATAGTTTAAATATTCTTCAGAACTTCGATAACCGAACAAATGCTATGAAGCAGCTTGAATAATAGGAATAGTCTCGATTCCTATCATCTTAAAACATCAGTCACTTTCATTTTTAAATACTTTTATTTCTCTACCTTTTTCATACACATACTGTCTGGCTAGAATCATTAGCACAGACTTAACAATAACGGTTCATGTATAAACAAAACATATTTGTATTGAAAAGTTTAATCACAGAACAGTTCATCTCAAAGAAACGCCGAAGTGTTCAAATTATGGCACAAGACTTCATACGTTCTGCCACTTTGTACAAATATCACACATTGGTGCACATACAGAACTTCTGAAGTTCAACATCTGAGAAGTTTAAGAAACTAGCATTCATGTAAAATATGAATGAAGTTAGAAAAACTTGCCTTACGCACAGCTACAGCTTATAGTTTATGCTGAACTGCATATTCCAAATCCCTATGTAGCACATAAGAACATAGCACGTACACCAATTAGTCATATACTTGAATTACGCATTGGTTTACTTAACTTTACTTCTTAAGGTTCGCGTTCTTGTAATTTAAGTTTACACGACCAACGTTCATTATCGACTTACGACTTCATGACATACGGAGTTGTCTTACTCATAACGTTCATCATCTTTGATGATTTATATTCTTATCTTCTTCTCATAACTGCTATAGGACTCAACATACATCATTTCTCTGCTAGTAATCCATATGGTACTCTGAGTGGTTTCCCACAAATAACCAACAAACAAGTTCCCGTCTCATCTACAATGCCCACACAGTGAGTTAGATCGGTTGCCAGTTTCGTATATACCTTTGCTCTCTGAAGGAATTGTTTAGCCCAACTCCTATATGTCAACCATCAAAGTTACGATTGTACCACAACCTAACTTCTCTTAACTTGTCTGAACCATTAAACTATAATGTTCGTTAACTCAACTTCTTATTCCTTACTGCTTTCTGGCAACTAAATGCCATACCTCAGGATTCATTCTTTATCGTCCAAGTCATACAGTCTTTTGTATACTCAGAACGATCATTCAATGTCAATACTATGAGATCATAGCGTTAAACATTTTATATTAACTTATTCATATCTTACCACGTCTGGTTCATTCGACTCGGAACGTTATCAAAGTTAAAACTACTAACTCGGCTTCTTAACGTTATACGTTATTGTCTTCAACTCGGTTTCTTCACCGTTCACGGTTAAACAACTTCTTCATTACCTTACGGTCAAACCATACACGGAGTGTAGGTTCAGCCCATTTATTAATCACGTACACTCAACCCTTACGTTGGTTAAAGTGTTTTAACACTTACCTTTCATTCTAACATTCTCTATCCGACTCACCCTCAGACTTCCATTAATCTCATTACCATTCGTTACGGCTTTACTTGATAAATCATATCTTCCTTACTACCTTCATCAACGTCTAAGTCATACAACCATTGTATACTTAGAACGTTCGTCTGACACGAATACGATTCACGAGGATCGTTTACGTATTCGACGTTTACGTTGCTTGTCTCTTAATCTCTCTTTCAACCTTTGCTCAAGGTTTTAATCGCTTTCATTCGTTATCCAATCCATGAACCCCATGTTCATTCTTCTTTCTTAATGTCGAAGCCATACCGTTCTTTGTATGCTAAGACCGATCGTTCATCGCAACAATGTTGCGTTCACAGCGTCTATACGCTTTACACTTATCTCTCATCACATGACATAACATCGAAATGTTATTCATTACCTTCGTCACTCAACGTTTAAGGAATCACAATCATAGTAATCCCTCACGTTCGTTCATCACAACTACGGTCCCCGGATATCGGTTACGTAATCTAGCGCTTACATTCTCTATCTTTTAATCTCGTTTAATCCTTTTTTCAACCTTTAATAAAGGTTTAACTCACTTGCTTAAGTGTTACGTTACGTGAACTATATGTTCATATTTCTTTCTTGCACATCCCCCAGTAATTGAGCACATAAAGTCTCATTTTTGGGCCTTGCCCTGCACCGGCGCTGCGGCGCCGTGTCCCTTCCTTTCTCTCACACTGCGGCGCGACCTACATCTCTCTCTTCCCTTGGTCTGGCGCCGTAGTGCCGAACCCTTTGTTATCTCTCACACTGCGGTGCCAACTAACAGTACCTGAGGCTCCTCGCGCTACGGTGCCACTTCTTAAAGTTCAGCCGGCGCTGCGGCGCTAAGCCTAAACCCTAGAAATTTTTCTAAGTGTTAAATCCGATTCGAGACGCTTACTTCTCGATCTCATAGCTTCTTCGTTATAACTCGGAACGAGGTCATTCCAAAGCCATTCTCTTCCTTATCTTATGTACTTCAATACCCCTTGGACAAAACTTCATTCTGAATCCATCAACTTGCCATTCGATTGGCTTAATCTACACCCTTTGATCATTTTTACGCTTTAAACGTTCTTCACTCATTCGTCCGTAATTCGGTCATCCGAACTCAGAACTCGATCGTTCTTAAGTCCACGACTCACGTTTTCTATATTCTCTTACTTTCTTATGAAACCCTACACGTTCAGGTTCATTTACTAACTTCCCAATTCTCGTTCATCTTTTACAAAAATTTCGCCATAACTTCGTTATAGCTACGTTTTAATCCGTTTTTCATGAACGTTTCTTCCATTCCTTACCAATCAATATGCAACTAACTTATACGTGATGGTTTTAAGCTTGTCCATCAACAACAATTATCCTACGATGGTTTTAAATTTGTCCATCAACAACGTTCTTCTTGTTCTTCGTTCGTTCTTCGTTTTAATCGATATTTTGGATTACGATTCTACTTTTTTTTGGGAATTTGATGTTATAGAACACCATTCCTTACTTAATTCATCTACTTGTTCATAATATTCGTTTGGATCGCTCAAAATCCTTACCAATCTTATACTTCCTTAAGAAATTTATAAACTAAATTTTTATTTCTTATTTCTTCATTTTCTCATGATTTCAACCATATGAAATCATTTCTAACTTCTTTTACCCCTTATTCTCATTAAGTTATGTTTTTGAACATAGAAACTTAAAGAAAATATTAGAAAAAACTAGGGTTCGGATTACCGTTCTTCTTTATTCTTCTTCTACTAGACAAAGTTGGCGATTTGCAAGCTTTTCTATTTCACGATCACTTTTGATCCGAGCCTTCATGCTCAATCTCTTCCTTCCCCCTATTCATCCGAGCTCTCTCTCTCTCTCTCTCTCTCTCTCTCTCAAGTTATAGGGTTTTCAAAATCCCAAAATAATGAACATAAGCTTTCTATTTATAGAATTTCAAGGCTAGGGGTAGTTTGGTCATCATCCCCCACCTCCTTACTATTCCCACATCCTCCAACACTTAGCCACCAAGTAAACTTGGCCTCCACCCTTACTTGGTGGCCAAGTGGCCGGCCCACATGCCCATGGGTCATCCCATGGGTTGCCCCAATGGTTATTACTCATCCGTTTACCCATCGGTTCGATCCGCGGTTTCTTTTCTTGGTTTGGGCCTTAACCCTAATTCTTATTGGGCCTATCTTGGGCTTGATTTCACAAAGCGTTGGGCTTGATTTCAAAAATCATTGAGCTTGACATAATCCAAGTCCAATTAGATTCTACAAAGTCCATGAACTCAAAGTCCATTAAGACTAATCGTATTCTACGCATTCTATTCTCGTATTCTCTTCGTATATCATTCGTACGATATTCGTATTATACGTCGTACTAATCTTCGTACTATACTCGTATAATAACTAGTATTATACTCGTATCTCTCACGCATAATAACCCTAGTTATTATACGTACACATTAAAATTCTCGGAAATTACTTTTCCTAACCCTTAGGTTTTACGTCCGCAGGCGAAAACTTTGTTTTTGCCATAACTGAAATATTATTGAATATTCCATCACGTCTCAACATTTTACGTAATCAATAACTTCTCGGAATTTCAAAATAAAACTCCAAGCATAAACTAATGAATAGTGCCTATTTCGTCTTTTTCTCCAAAAATATTTTTGTTCCCGAAAAAATTCTATTTTCATCTTCAAAATTCTTACTCGCTTAAACTAGCTCGTAGCCAGAATACTCCCGACTTATAATCATCCTAGGTTATAGAACGATTAATAAACACATAGCATATAATATTATTAATAAAAATTCATTTTATTAATAACAAATTCTTTAAACTTAATTTCTGGACAATCCGGATTCTCCGGGTTGTCACATAGAATCCTACTTGATCCCTACTCTCGCCCTTATTAAGATATAACAAAATAGCATGATAAAATATATCAGAAAAGTTTTCAAATTGTCCTGATAAATATCAGGAAGTTGAGGACTCTATATATTACATCACTTTGCTGTATTTTGAGCCCACACTCAGAAAAGTACGTTATATCAAAATAAGGGTAATAGGGAGAAAGATCAAGAGGGAGGAAAAGCCTTCATCAGAATAAAAAAATTCTCCATTGTGCTATAACAAAGCACGAGATATGTAATATAATTTATTTAATTTTTGATTATTCTAAATTATGAGAAAGATCTTGGGATAATAATTTTTAAAAGTAAAAGTTATTAATTCTTTTTTGGAAATCGTTTCCTACAGGCCACTGTTTTAAGTGTCATGATATGCTATTAACCAACTAAAGGATTTGCTAATAAACTAAAGGAGTAGACTGTTTGAGCAGTCCTAGTAATTTTATGAGAGATGTTGTGTAAATCTGTCCATAATAGCATGTTTATGTGTTACAAGTTATAAATTGTTGATTGTGATACTAGCCCATGTTTTTAAAAAACTTAAAGCCTAAAGGGAGGCTGTTTTGATCAAAAGTATGAAGTCTATAATTTATGAGTTTTAAGCCATGTGTATACATTATATAGCATGTGTATGAAGTAAAAATGCATATAACTTGAGCTTTTGAATACTTGGGACTGTTATGGTAGAGTAGTGCAAATTCATGCTTAAAATGCCTAGTATGGGGCTGTTTTGTGCTAATAAATGAACTAACCATTTCAAGCATGCTAATGGGTGTAATGATAGGTTATAATATGTTTTAAAGGTTGTTTGACTACCTAAAGGTTCCTTAATTCATAATGTGGACTGTTTGTGTTTGTTAGCCAAAACTATGCCTAAATGGGGCTGCTCAAGCCAATTTTAGTTACTGATGTTATTAGACAACGTGTACTCACATTGTCCATAAATAACATTTAAAAGGTGATCATTAAGTTAGTTGGGGTCTAAGTTGTGTGTTGTCCAAAAATCATGTTTAAAAACTATGATGCAATACTTGGATCAACTAGCACCAGGAAAGAGATGCAATACATGGATCTTGTAAGTAAGTTTCAATAGCTATAATATGGCATACGTGAGCTACACAAGCTAGAGAAACCAAGTCTAGATTATTTTAAGTGTTGGACTTGTTAAAATCATGTTTTAAGCCAAAAGTGAACTGTTTTGGGCAAATTTCAATGCCTGACCTTAATGGACTATAATGAGCTTATATAAAGTTGCTAATGCATGCTAGTAATGATTCCCAACCAAGGCCAAAACAAAAGCTAGCACAAAAACCAAGTTAGGATCTCTCTTATAAGCCTAATGTGTGCTTTAATAAGTTAAATTTGGCTAGATGATTAAATAAAGTGTAGTGATGATAAAAGTAGCCTCTAGTAACTAAAATACACATGCCTAGACTATCCAAGTAGCCAAAACTGGAAAAAAATAAAAAAGTGTTAAAATCAGTTTTGGAAAAAAAGAGAGAAATAGACCAGTTTGAGCCCCTGTTTTGGGAAGCCTGACTGACATGAATAACAAAAATAGACCTTGATTAAAATACCTTGATGTATAGTCTAGGAGTAGGGTTAAATAGATGAGCCAATAACTTAACCCAAAAATTCAAACAACTCATCAAACTAGCTTGAAAAATCACTAAAACTATGTTTACTAAGTATAAAATTTGAGATTTTGTTATTTTGCTTAAAGATCAATTTTAACTTTTTAAATAAGTGAGTTAGAAGTATGTTAGACTATTCCAAGGGTTGGAATACTAATACATAAGAAAATGAGAAATTAGTTTATAAAAGCTTGAAAATACTAGGTTTAGAGGGTTAAAACCATATCTATGTATATAAAAGTCAGGGGAATTCTAAAACAAGTCTTAACTAGTAATAATTCAAGTGTTGGAATGAGCCCAAGTGATTAGAAATAAAATTGGCAAGAATTGACCAATGTTAGGAAAACTAAAAACTGTGATGAACAACTCAAGAAGCTTAAATAACTTGCTTGAGAACCTACACCAGTAATAAATACTTTGATATATTGTCTATAAGAATGTCCAAAGTTCAAGTCTAAAAGCATAATACAAAAATTTATAAAAATCATCAAAGTAGCCTAGAAAATCACCAAAACTGCAATTTTACCCAAGTATGTGTATGAAACAGCCCTGTTGGGACCTATTTTTGTAATGCTTAACTTGATAATTTTAAAGCCCTAAACCATGGATAAAATACTTTGCTATGGGGTCTATAATATTGCATAAATGAGAAACTAAATAGGCTACTATAGAAATTATTTAAAATCTCTAAAAGTACCTCAAAAATTATATTTTTGTGTTTTTGAGTTATGTTGTAAAAGTAAAGTCTTAAAGTTTGTAAATGTCTTAACATGACTAAATGAGATAATAAAAGTGTTTTATGATCTAAGATCTATAGCATGTTATGTTTGGACTGAACCTTGTATGCTTTGGTATGCATGTAAGCTATATATATGTTGTGTGCCTATGTGAGCAAATGCTACATATATACTAAACTATGAAAATTTGTTGTGATACACTATATGCCTATGTGCACTAAACTGTATTTCCAAATAAAAGTTGGATATATATAAGAGTTTAATGTTACATAACATACATGATAGTTATTAATTATTACTTCAATAACCATAGTTGAGCTATATGTATCAATAATATAGACTTTGTGCTAAAAGATAACTAAATAAGTCGACAATGTATATATGTAGGCTACTCAATGGCAAGTCACTTTCTTAAAAAGTTTAATCGACGCGAGAGGCAAATACATTAACCTTTCTTACTTAAATAAGTTTATGTTGCAAGTACTTAACTCAAAAGTTATATTTTCAAGTTAGTCAACTTATTTAACTATAATACTTTGAATTCAATTATTCTTATGATATCAAAAGTATGTTAATGCCATTATTTCAGCTAGACAAATGTTGAGTTATATTTATATTCTTGATTCAAGAAAATCTCATATAATGCTTTCCAAACCATTTTATTGTGGTGCGGACTATTATATAATGTTGTGAACGAACAACCCTTTTATAGGGGCATTTGATACCGGACATTATGATTCCGAAGGACATGTAATGTGTCATTAGACTGTTATGTTGTGCACAATGTAGGGTACTTAAGCTGATCCCCTAAAGTACAAGTCTATGATATATTTCAGTTTTAATAACTGTTTGTATCCATGGATTGCAGTGTTAGTACTGCCAATTCTAGTACAGAGTTCACTGGTCATTTGACCCTACAACATGCAAAAACCTAATTTTTAAAACCGAGAACGTTGGTACTTTCGGGAAAGATAAGGGAAAAGGTAAGGTTGCAGAGTAATTTATTACTAAGCGCTTGTGCTTAATTGAACTTAAGAAGTTATTGTAATAAATACCTTTAGTATTATGTTTTGTAATATTATTTGGTATTTCAGTTATGTAAAGGTCTATAGATATTGGGATTTGAGTAGGATATTTATGTAATCTAAGACAGGTTTTAAGTTAGTATATGCAGGAATGTATGAATATTTATAGTATCGTGAGAACCAAGTCTGAGTTAAAGGTAACCCAGGTTTGGGGACGTCACAAATACTACAAGTATGCCTCATTTAATCCATGGAGATCATTTTGTAGGTATAACTACCTCTTTTCTTTTTTCAACTTCTATTAACCCACATTCATAGATCATAGAAACAGGTGCAGATCATATGTGTTCCCATATTGATATTATGCATTCCATTATAAATTTATCTCATCCTATTTATGTCTCATTACCTACATAAGTCAAGATCATGGTTAATCAAGTGGGATCAGTAATTTTAACTCCTGATTTGATAATTCATAATGTCTTTTTTGTGCCATCTTTCCATTACAACCTATTCTTCATTAGTAAATTGACTAAAGATACTAATTACATAGCTTTTTCTTTCCCACATCAATGTTTGTTTTAGGACCTAAATATGATGAAAATTATAGTAGTTGGCAGGGGCGGATCTGTTTAAGGGGCAACATAGACAGCTGCCTCTACTTGATTTTTTTATAGGTATAGAGGTAGAGGTAGATATGTAAGTTAATACAGTCAAGGGGACAGATTAATAGAAAAGTTAAACTTGGAGGGAGCAAAAAAATAATCATAAACCAATTCTAAATACAAGTACAAAACTCTTCTTAGTTTTAAAGCTTGGTAAAATTTCAGAAGTATAAATAAACATCAGTTTGTGAACTATGAGGGATTGTTTGATTCAAGTTTGAATTTTTTTTTTATTGATTTAGTTTACTGTAGTTACTATTTGTTTGGTCTAACCGAGTTTTTGTTTTTGGGTTGTTTGATCTTCAATTGAAAATAGGATCATTCTGGTTAAGCAGTTTTTGTCTATTATTGTGATAACTTACAATGATTTTACCTTAATTTTTATTGGAAAATAGATAATGACTATGAGCCTTTAGCAACCCCTCAATTGTAGTTGTTATAATCACTTTAATTCCCTTAATCTAACTTAATTGACCTTGTAAAATATTTGGTGTTCTGAGTATAAATTTTGGATGGCTTGTTTCTTTTATTGTAAGTAAAATTTAATTGAAACTTATAAAAAGATACCAAAACTGGTTTATACTTTAAAATTAATTCATGATTTTGTTTGAATATATAACTTTGATTTTAGACTTTGAGCATTTGGGAAATCATTCAAATTGAACTATGAAAAGTAACAAAAATAAATTTCTAAATTGTATCTAAATGTTTTTTTATTTGAAATTTATTTTTTAGTTTTGATTATGAATATTTATTGCAATTTGTAAACATTATTATGATTAGTTCAAGTTTTCTTTATTTAACTTCAACAAAAAAATTAGTTAAAATCCGCCACTGCTAGAAAAAATTCTTGGATCCGCCCCTGGCAGTTGGTAAAGAGAAGGCAGGCTTATATGAACTCCATGCTCCTCCATCAAAAAAAGTTGTTACTCATACACTAACAAATGAATCTATTACGTTGTTTTCTTCTAAATCATCTGTTAATAATGCTAATTCAGGTAATGTATGGCATTATAGGTTAGGTCATGCTTCTGACAACGTTCTTAAGCATATATTGTATTTCTTTTGTGATTTCTCATGATTGTAACAAGTCTTGTGTTGTTTGTCCTCTTGCTAAACAACACAAACTTCCTTTTTCCATAAGTAATAACAAATTTACATTTCTTTTTGAGCTTATTCATTGTGACTTATGGGGTCCCTATATAATACAAACAAAAACAGGACGTAGACATTTCCTTACCATTTTTGATGATTTTAATAGGGCCACTTGGACTTACCTGATGCCTACTTTATTTCATACATTTCAACTTTTCAATTATTTTATTAGCTATGTTAAACTTCAGCTAAGATTGTTCAAACTGATAATGACACTAAATTTTTTAATACTAGAATGCGTACTTTGGCATAATTCATCAAAGTTCTTGCATTGAGACTCCTAAACAAAATGGCAGAGTGGAACGAAAACACAAACATTTGTTAGAAGTATGAATAACACTTAGATTTCAGTCTGGTGTCTCTCTTAGTGTTTTGGGGGAGTGTTTAGTTAATGCCTCCTATATCATTAACATGTTGCTCTCTGTTATCTTGATTCATAAGATCCCACATGAATTGGTATTCAACACTCCTCCTACTTATGATCATATGAAGATTTATGGTTATTTTGTGTTATGTTTCCACTCATCCTCCAGATAAATTTTCTTCAATAGTTATTCCTTGTATTTTCCTTGGTTATCCTTTTGGAAAAAAGGGGTACAAAATATGTTATTTTCCATGAAAATATTTTTCCCTAATTGCACAAACATTCTAACCATGATTTTCATTTTTTTCCTACTACAACTGTTTCAGAAAATGATACTTGTGACGCCCCCAAATCCGGGTATCTTCCAACTTGACAGATGGTGCTACACGGTACTCATAATCATACATTCATTCCATTGAAACAACATTAAAATGAACATAATTACTACTTTCTTATTACAATAATAATAAATCCTTTCCCAGGTTCTGTAACCGATACATTCTTTGTTATCATAATATGATTCATACAAACATACTAGTCTATTACAGAATAATCTAATTATTCATCTTCGCTTTGCCTTTATCTTTACTAGAACCCTCAGTTCGTTCGGCCTTAGCTGCAATCATATAATTCAAGCAAGAAGTGAGCATAATTAGCTCAGCAAGTCTAACAAAGGATAATATAAATACCACATCGAGAATCATATGATTATCTTCCATAACTGAACAAATAGCTATGAAGTACTATGAAACATTGACTAGCACCTCTTATCTCATAACAACAATTCCAAAGTATATATAATAGCTTAGGAATTCTGAACCGGTCAAAAAACCATGAACATACTCTTTTTGTCTTCATACATGAAAAGGACATTCCGGCACTAAGGCCGTACATCCGTTCTTTCTTACGAGCACTTCTAGGTGATCAGCCTATTGTACTCTATGTTGATCAACATTCATCCGTTAAACATATTTATGTTTAACATTTAGCAACCTCGCGTGCCCATCGAACAATCGATGAAAATACATTTGTTTGTCCATATACAAACTTACCTTTGAATCCGTACCAAATTCTTGGCATAGGATAACGTTAATAGTTCTATATCGAAAGACTTATAAACAAATCAATCAAACTCTTAAGAATAGTCTAGCCGAGTTAAAACTGGCATCGACCCTTTCGTAAAATAATTCATGCATCTCAGAACATGAATCACATAGAACTTGACTAACACAGAGGTTAGACAAGCGTTAAGAAAACTTGCTTTCAAGCGTCTTCAATTATAATATTCAACAATTCTTGCTCGTTATAGTATCTACATGATATATTCACATAGCACACTGAGATTAGTTACTAAACAATCTAACTTCATTGTTTTAACCAACTTCCTTCTATTCTATGTCTTAAGTGAATTTATTTCATTAATAAATATCAACTTGACTTACTATGCTACCTCATGGCTTGTTAACATTCTTACGTTACTAACCGAGACTCGATCATCTTTGGTTAAGTACTTATTGAATGCCGTTCACAGTTTACTTACTTACACTTTGCGTTCTCCGTTTACTTACTATTAAACCATGCTCAAGTTCCTAAAGTCATCACTAAATAAGTGAATTAAGATTGATCTTACTATGTATATTAAGTACATACATGCTTCACTATTGATTTCCAATTACTTTGGTTAAAAAAAGAACTTAGTCAACTTTTTTTCAGTACCCCCCGCTCCGGCGGGGGTTCTAGCCTTTACATAGCCCGCCCCGGCGGGGGTCCAGGCTGTTAATTCCTTATGCTTCTTTTCTTGCCAGGTTTTTACATGTTCGTTTAACATTAGTAAGCGTTCCTAATTCATTTTACATCCGTATTGGCTCATTCAAAAGCCATTAGCTCCTAAATCATGTGCATTATGATTTCATTATTGAATCTTTTAATACGAATTTCACCGCTTAGTTCATTATTAAGCTTTCGCTTATCAATCGTGAGCGTTCATAGCTCATCTTCTTCGTTCTAAGTCAGAATTCAACGATTCTTGAGTCCACGACTCTTGAATACCTTATCCTACATTACGCCATCGAAAACCTAGGTTTCCAAACTCAACGACAAGTTTTGACTACTAACTCGAAATTATACGATTTCAACGTTTAACGTTTAATTTCGTAAAATTCTCCATAACTTCGTTACTCGCGTTCTATATGCCAAATCAAATGGAACAACTCCATTGATTCATCATCTACATCCTAATCAAGCAATATGCACATGCCTTATAAATGATAGTTTTCAATTTAACCATCAACCACCAAGTTACTGTTCAAAGGTTTTCTTCGATTTAAACTTACGTAATTACTTACGATTTCTACTTAAACATGACTTATCAATGTTTTAATCATTAATAGCCATCCTTATCCCTCCGGAAGAGACCTACTCCACCAATCTACAATTTTCTATGAAAAGAAATCGAAGACTTATGTTTACGAAATATTACCTTTTCGTTCTTCACGTTCTTGCTAAAAATCTTATACTTTGCTTCAAAGTAGCTTGATTACTTGTTTCTAACTCTTTCGCTCTCTCAATATATGTTGGACAAAGTTTGTAAAGTAATAAATGACCAAGACTAGCTCTCTTATATAGGCAATTCAAATGGAGGGCACAATGGTCTTTTGGTAACCTCCTTACTATTCACCACCTCCACAACAACTTAGCCACCAAGTAAACCTAATTTACCTGGCCTCCAAGTGGTTACTTTACTTGGCCACCAAGTGGCCAGCCCACATTGTCTTGTGGGTCCCCCCATGGGTTATCCCATGGGTTTTACCCGTCCGTTGAGCCAACAGTTCGCTCTGCGGTTTGGTTTCTTAGATTGGGCTTAATTTAACTTAACATTGGGCCTTAACTTGGGCTTACTTACATAATTTATTGGGTTTGATATAATCGAAATCCAATTGGATTCTACAAAGTCCTTAAACTCAAAGTCCATTAAGAACTAATCGTATTCTACGCGTATAACTTATGTATTCTCTTCGTTTAGTATTCATACGATATACGTATTATACGTCATAATTTTTTTCATACTATACCCGTATATCACATGTGACGCCCCTAAAACAGGTATACATCACCCATCTTGAGCAGCCAAATACATGGTACATAAATTCAAATACAATTATACAACAGTCATGTAAAATACAACAAAACATAGCTAAGAGTTTAAACAAGAATATTGTCATCTAGATAATATCCACACTCAATGGAGTCCTCATTACAATTATTATCACATTATTTCGTAGAATAGTGAGGACTACTAAAGCTATTTATCATGGACCATCACTCCATTCCCCGACTCGTCCCAGCTATATTCTCATTTCCTGAAGAGAACAATGAAAGAAAGGGTGAGCTCAACTAGCCCAGTAAGAAATATTATGACTAAGATAATGCAGAATAAATTATCCTTAGCCTTCAACAGTATAACAACTGATAGAATACAATAGACAACAAGTTTTAGATCAACAACTGCAGCGAAAATAAGTAATCCATTAGAAGAGTCAAGTAGAGCATAAAATCTACTATCTTCTATGATTTAAAAAGTTTTTCATCAACTTTATCGCCGAGACTCAGCTTAATAAATAAAATCAAATCATCCCTGCACCACGGCCAAGGATATTCATGTAATCATCAATGGTCATGATTATACCGAATAATCCCTGGTCATAATCATACCAACAACTGTTCATCAATGAACTACAGGCCAATGAGGACTTTCACCACATCATTCATCACATTACGGTCATGATTAAACCGAATAATCCCTGGTCATAATCATACTAAGTCCATCTCTGCACGTAAGCCAAAGATGACTTTCATCACAATATAAGCATGAGGATGATGACAATGACATAATAATTCAATAAAACAAGTTCAAGGATAAATTTTAAATATTTATAATTTAATTTATCCAGAATTCAAGAACGTTCAAATTGTCAACATGATACTGCTTTGTGGAGTAAAATTCAAGAATAATATTCATGCACCAAAACTAATTCGGACAGAAAAGAAATATATTTTTGGGGTGAATAGTATCCCGTGAATAATACTTCAGGAATAGTATCCCGTGAATAGTACCCCGACACGAAAAGTGTCCCGAATATCCGAGTGAATGATACTAGAGTGAATAGTAACTAGGTGAATAATAACTCATGAATAGTAACTCGTGAATAGTACTTCGACAGGAAAAGTGACCCGAATACCCGAGTGAATAATACTAGAGTGAATAGTAATTGGGTGAATAGTAACCCATAAATAGTAACTCATAAAAGAAAAATACCAAAGAAAACGATATGCTATGACGAGTACAAAAGAAATGATATCTCATACGAGTAGAATAGAATATACGAAACTGCAAATGGATTTTCACCTGCCATGCGGTAATCCACATAGACAGATCATTTTCATAATTTAATAAAGAATGAATACGAAGGATCATTCACCATGCATGCGGCAGACCACATAGACAGGTTATTCCAATAGAATAATAAAGAATGGAATAACAGAAGAATTCACCATGCATGCGATAGACCGCGCAGACAGGTTATTCCAACAGAATAATAAAGAATGGAATAACAGAAGAATTCACCATGCATGCCATAGACCGCATAGACAAGTTATTCTAACATAATAATAAAGAATGGAATAACAGAAGAATTCACCAGGCATGCGATAGACCGCACAGATAGGTTATTCCAACAGAATAATAAAGAATGGAATAACAACTCTTACGAATATTGAAAGAAATAACTCTCTTCATGAATACGAAAGAAATAATACCCCTTACAACGGTTGAACGAAAATAATATTCCGTACGAGTATTGAACAGAAATAATATTCCTTACGAATATTAAACGAATATAATGAATATTGAATGATAATAATATTCATACGAATACGAAAAATAATATCTCTTCAGAATATAAAAATAATAACTCTTACCTTAGAAGAAAATTGGATACTGGAATAGTGAGGTAACAGACTTCTCTTCTTCTTTCTCTCTATAATTTCTCTCTATAATAATTGCTCTTGTGAGACTTAATGAATTGGTGAGAAATGAAGGAAGAATGAGCTTCTATTTATAGGAAAATATAGTTTCAATAATTGCACATTTTGGGGCTTGAAATATTACAGTATAATACCTTCCTCTTTTTCTTCATTTTTAATTTAGTCCTTCAAGTATTATCAAACTTGCACCACCTCCCCTAATAGTAAATCATGTGAATCAATAGTAAATCATATGACTCAATAGTTTTAAACATGTTAAAAAATTAATTATAGTATAATACCTTCATCTATACCTCTATTTTTAATTTAGTCATGCAAGTATTATCAATCTTGCACCAACTCCCCTAATAGTAAATCATGTGAATCCATAATACACACATTTGAACACATAGTTATAAGCATGTGAATTAATAGCAATTAATTGCTCATTTATCCGGTTAATTACCTGATTGGTCAGTATAACCTCCATACATTAATTATTATCAAAATAAATGTCGATTTCCACTAACACTAATAATTCCCACATAATGGAACTATCAATCTCATCTTTAATCAACACGAACTTATTCATCATTAATATTATAACTCACAATATTTAACAACCCAGTCGTTCCCAGGAAAGAGGGGGCTTTCCGATAAGGATTTCTCCCTATTGGCGCACAATTAGATTATCTAACCTCTCCTTGACAGAACTTCTAGACATTGTCAATATTGCAAATAATAATATGAATAACTTTGTCGTCTCAATTATTAATTTAATAATATATAAAATATTATGCAGATGATAATGTGACAATAATTGAATTAATAATATGAGAGATATGATGCAGCAATTACTGTAGCAATAATTGAGTATAACTGAGTGACTTCTTACGTAAGCATCAATAATCAATACCGTGTGCTACTATGAAACCACGCGTATTACTGTACTTTACTACCGGATAGTTCAACAGTTTCAACGGTAACACTTTCGCCGTTATTTTTATAAAAAGATAATTTTGTCGTTTTCTAACTACGACAGTACTTTCGTTGTGGGGTCCACCAATGATTGTGTCGTCGTACGGATATTCCCTGACAAAAAAAATATTTCCTGACCAAACGAATATTTTATAACAACTTGCTTACTTTGCAAAAATTTTTACATATCACCCTTAACTTTAACTTTTTATCAATTTAACCATTTACGAAATAAAATAATAATTATAAGAAATTTGAATACTTTCATTTCATAAAATTCGGGGTCTTACAATCTCCCCTCCTTATAAAATTTTACTCTCAAAATTTACATACGTACCTGGTATGCCGAAGAGGTGAGGATACCTTGACTTAATTTCATATTCCAACTCTTGAGGTATAACCTTTGAGTGTCGAATATGATCTTTCTTATCCAAGATTTTAACACGTATCTCATCATACGCTAAATCTTCTGCTATCTTGTCTAGTTCTAATTCAATAATATGGTTCGGGTCATCCACATAATTACGTAACATCGATACGTAAAAAAAATGTTATGAACACGTGACATACTTGGCGGTAAGGAGAGTTTATATGCCACAGTTCCTACTCGACCGAGGATTTCAAATGGGCCAATTAAATTAAGGGTTGAGATTTTCTCTCTTCATTGATTCTTGCTTCTAGAATAACGTCCTCTTGAACCTTCTTCTTCATATTCATCAGCTCCAGGTGTGTAGTTTGAGCGGCTTTAACTTTATCGATTAAAGTCAATTCTAATCGAATATTCGTTATCTTCACGTGGGTTCTTGGAGTCTTTAACTCTATCTCCATCTTTTGTAAGTCATACGAATTGGGTCTTTGTGTTAACAATATCGCACTCGTAAACACATACGATCTTCTACTCAATGCGTCAGCTACCACGTTCGCTCTTCCTCAATGATATTGAATGGGATGGTCGTAATCTTCAACAGCTCGAGCCAACGTCTTTGGTGCATAATACGTTCGTTCTAGGTGAAGAAATATTTAAGGGTTTTAGAAATGGGTTTTGTACTGGGGTTAATACAAAATTCGATTTCACGCTCTAGGGGTAGGATAGGAAGTTCTTCAGAATACGTCAGGAAATTTATTAACGATAGAAATATCATTCAAAATTGTGACTCTCATCCCAAGACTTGGATAGCACGTCACATTGATACCTATCAACTTACCACCATTATTCACGGCTTCCCCTACAGAAAGTCTGGCTTCGGTGCATTCTACACAAGAAAGTCAACAACGAAAGGATCGCGGCTCTTTACTTATGGCTTGATATGACAATGATTGACTTTAGTGGTTTGGTTTC
Source organism: Panax notoginseng (assembly GCA_016801055.1). Classification (NCBI taxonomy): domain Eukaryota; kingdom Viridiplantae; phylum Streptophyta; class Magnoliopsida; order Apiales; family Araliaceae; genus Panax; species Panax notoginseng. The sequence goes on along the minus strand of CM029013.1, from coordinate 134,131,936 downwards.
TTGAATTCGCATAACAGGTTCTAACAACCTTACGAAAAGCTTGATGAGTAGTTAACCAATCGATTCCTAAACTCACATCAAAGGCAAGTATTTTCAAAGAGATAAGATCGACAGGTAACGTGAAAATATCGATTTGAATCAAACAAGACTTATAAACTGTGGAGGTAATGAAGGTTTCTCCTAACGGAGTTTCAACCAATAAGTCAAAGTCTAATTTCTTCGGAGTCAAATTTAAACGTTGAGCGCAAGCAAGAGAGATAAAAGAAAGGGTAGAACCGGTATCTAATAAGGTATAGATTTCGCAAGAATTTATAATTAACTAACACGTGCTAACTTCGTTCGGGTTACTCGCTTTTTGAGAAGTCACGAAAAATGCTCTTCCTGAAACCACCGACTTTGTTTTGTCCATATCCGTCTTTAGTGCCACCGTCCCAGCTGGACTTGACTTCGCTACAGGACAAAATCGAGCTATGTGACCGTCTTTTCCACAACTAAAACATACCTTGGAAGGCTGTGAATATTTTGGACTTATGTGTCCCTCCTCTCCGTATCTATAGCATCTAACTGGCGGTCGTTCTCCTCCCCTAGAATTTGTTGCTAGTGTTAGTGCTGCTGCCGACGTCTTCCCATCATCGTTAAATCTTCTCTTCTTGAATTTTCCACTTCTATTATCTTGGCCATGATTACCATCGAAGTGGTTACCATTCTTGGCATGATAGTTTCCCCCACGATGGTTATCATTGTTCCGATGGCCATTGCCACCGATATGATTATTATCGTGTTGTTGGTCGTTGCCTTTTGGTTGTGCTAACTCATTATCGTGCTTCAATAACTGAGCCCTATTCACAACATCTGAATACAAACACAATTTGTGAGAAATGAGGTATTGACGTATATCGGGTTTCAAACCTCTTAGAAACATTCGCGACATTCGCTCCTCATTATCAACCAAATGGGATGCAAACCGGGATAACTCCGCAAATTTAGCCTCGTATTGCGACACTGTCATATTGTTTTGCTCCAACTTGATAAACTCCACCTCCTTCATGTGATGAATACTTTTGGAAAAGTACTTGTCGTTGAACAACTCTTGAAACTTCTCCCAAGATATCTTGAGTGCTTCAGGCTGGGTACGCTTTACAGATTCCCACCAATAATCTGCCTCTTCACACAACATAAAGGTGGCTAAGGGAACCTTTTGCTCCTTGGAGCATCCCAAGACATCAAATATCTTGGTGATCTGCTTTAACCACGTCTCCGCCTTAAGTGGTTCTGGCTTTCCCAAAAACTCCGGCGGTCCCAGCTCCTTGAACTGCTTAGCAGTGACCATCCGAGAGTTTCAAGTGTTTTCACATGCATTATAAATAGGAGTCTCTCTCGTTTGCATGAATTCTAAGAAACTCCTAAACGTATCATCGTTCGTCATTTGATCAGTGTTGTTGTTTATAGGAGGATTATTGTCTTCCTGATGCACATTATCTTGGGTATTGATCGTTGGTGACTCAACGGTCTCATGTGCTTCATTGCCGATCTCAACATTTTCAGATGCCATTTTCAAACACTGTTACAAAACAAGGATTAATTGACATATCACATATTATCCATATACTCTGACCGACCAATTAAATACCAAATAAACTTAGGTAGGTCATACTAGCGAAGGAATTCCCTGTCTCTCCCCTCCTAGTTCTTGTCTCACATCTCAGCCAGGGATCATATCTCTAAGCTTTGATACCAACTGTGACGCCCCCAAAACAGGTATACATCACCCATCTTGAGTCGTCAGATACATGGTACATAAATTTAAATACAACTTAATTATACAACAGTCGTGTAAAATAAGACAAAACATAGCTGAGAGTTTAAACAAGAATATTGTCATCTAGACAATATCCACACTCAATGGTGTCCTCATTACAATTATTATCACATTATTTCGTAGAATAGTGAAGACTACTAAAGCCATTTATCTTGGACCATCACTCCATTCCCCGACTCGTCCTAGCTATATTCTCATTTCCTGAAGAGAACAATGAAAGAAAGGGTGAGCTTAACTAGCCCAGTAAGAAATATTATGACTAAGATAATGCAGAATAAATTATCCTTAGCCTTCAACATTATAACAACTGATAGAATACAATAGACAACAAGTTTTAGATCAACAACTGCAGCGAAAATAAGCAATCCATTAGAAGAGTCAAGTAGAGCATAAAATCTACTATCTTCTATGATTTAAAAAGTTTTTCATCAACTTTATCGCTGAGACTCAGCTTAATAAATAAAATCAAATCATCCATGTACCACGGCCAAGGATATTCATGTAATCATCAATGGTCATGATTATACCGAATAATCCCTGGTCATAATCATACCAACAACTGTCCATCAATGAACTACAGGCCAATGAGGACTTTTACCACATCATTCGTCACATTACGGTCATGATTAAACCGAATAATCCCTGGTCATAATCATACCAAGTCCATCTCTGCACGTAAGCCAAAGATGACTTTCATCACAATATAAGCATGAGAATGATGACAATGACACAATAATTCAATAAAACAAGTTCAAGGATAAATTTTAAATATTTATAATTTAATTTATCCAGAATTCAATAACGTTCAAATTGTCAACATGATGCTGCTTTGTGGAGTAAAATTCAAGAATAATATTCATGTACCAAAAATAATTTGGACAGAAAAGAAATATATATTTCGGGTGACTAGTAACCCGTAAATAGTACTTTAGGAATAGTACCTCGTGAATAGTACCCCAATACAAAAAGTGTCCTAAATACCCGAGTGAATGATACTAGAGTGAATAGTAATAGGATAAATAGTAACTCGTGAATAGTAACTTATGAATAGTACTCTGGCACGAAAAGTGACCCGAATACCCGAGTGAATAATACTAGAGTGAATAGTAACTGGGTGAATAGTAACTCATGAATATTAACTCGTAAAAGAAAAATACCAAAAAAATGATGTTCCATGACGAGTACAAAAGAAATGATATCTCATACGAGTATAATAGAATATACGAAACTGCAAATAAATTTTCACCCGCCATGCGATAATCCACGTAGACAGATCATTTCCATAATTTAATAAAGAATGAATACGAAGGATTATTCACCATGCTTGCGGTAGACCACATAGACAGGTTATTCCAACAGAATAATAAAGAATAGAATAACAGAAGAATTCATCATGCATGCGATAGACCGTACAGAAAGGTTATTCTAACAGAATAATAAAGAATGGAATAACAGAAGAATTCACCAGGCATGCTATAGACCGCACAGATAGGTTATTCCAACATAATAATAAAGAATGGAATAACAAAAGAATTCAACATGCATTCGGTAGTCCGCATAGACAGGTTATTCCAACAGAATAATAAAGAATGGAATAACAGAAAAATTCACCAGGTATGCGATAGACCGCATAGACAGGTTGTTCCAATATAATAATAAATAATAGAGTGACAGAAGAATTCACCAGACATGCGATAGACCACACAAGCAGGTTATTCCAATAGAATAATAAAGAATAAAATAACAACCATTACAAATATTGAAAGAAATAATTCTCTTCATGAATACGAAAGAAATAATACCCTTTACTTACAACGGTTGAACGAAAATAATATTCCTTACGAATATTGAATGAAAATAATATTCCTTACGAATATTAAACAAATATAATGAATATTGAACGATAATAATATTCATACGAATACGAAAAATAATATCTCTTCAGAATATAAAAATAATAACCCTTACCTTAGAAGAAAACTGGATACTGGAATAGTGAGGTAGTAGACTTATCTTCTTCTTTCTCTCTATAATTTCTCTCTATAATAATTGCTCTTGTGAGACTTAGTGAATTGGTGAGAAATGAAGGAAGAATGAGCTTCTATTTATAGGAAAATATAGTTTCAATAATTACACATTTTGGGGCTTGAAATATTACAGTATAATACCTTCCTATTTTTCTTCATTTTTAATTTAGTGCTGCAAGTATTATCAAACTTGCACCGCCTCCCCTAGTAGTAAATCATGTGAATCAATAGTAAATCATGTGACTCAATAGTTCTAAGCATGTTAAAAAATTAATTATGGTATAGTACCTTCATCTATACCTCAAATTTTAATTTAGTCATGCAAGTATTATCAATCTTTCACCAACTCCCCTAATAGTAAATCATGTGAATCAATAGTACACACATGTGAACACATAGTTATAAGCATGTGAATTAATAGCAATTAATTGCGCATTTATCGGGTTAATTACCTGATTGGTCAATATAACCTCCAGACATTAATTATTATCAAAATAAATGTCGATTTCCACTAACACTAATAATTCCCACACAATGAAACTATCAATCTCTTCTTTAATCAACACGAACTGATTCATCATTAATATTATAACTCACAATATTTAACAACCCGATCGTTTCCAGGAAAGAGGGGGTTCCGATAATGATTTCTCCCTATTGGCGCACAATTAGATTATCTAACCTCTCCTTGACAGAACTTCTAGACATTGTCAATATTGTAAATAATAATATGAATAACTTTGTCATCTCAATTATTGCTTTAATAATATATAAAATATTATGCAGATAATACTGTGACAATAATTGAATCAATAATATGAGAGATATGATGCAGCAATTACTGTAGCAATAATTGAGTATAACTGAGTGAATTCTTACGTAAGCATCAATAATCAATACTGTGTGCTACTATGCAACCACGCGTATTACTGTACTTTTACTACCGGGTAGTTCAACAGTTTTAACGGTAACACTTTCGTCGTTATTTTTATAAAAAAATAATTCTGTCATTTTCTAACTATGATAATACTTTCGTTATGGGGTCCACCAATGATTGTGCCATCGTATGGATATTTCCCGACAAAAAGAATATTTCCCGACAAAACGAATATTTTATAACAACTTGCTTACTTTGCAAAAAATTTCACATATCACCTTTAACTTTAACTTTTTATCAATTTAACCATTTAAGAAATAAAATAATAATTATAAGAAATTTGAATACTTTTATTTCATAACATTTGGGGTCATACATCACACGTATAATAACCTTAATCATCATACGCATTTCATTTCCTTCTCGAAATTCACTTTTCCTCACCCTTAGGTTTTAAGTCCGCAGGCGAAAACTTCGTTTGCCATAACTGAAATATTATTGCATATTCCATCTCGTCTTCATATTCTATCATTATGTATTTCTCAGAAATTCAAACTTAATTTCCGAGCAGAAATGGATGAATAGTGTTTTTACAGAAATTTTCTGAAAAACTTTTATTTTCGTCTTAGAAATTCAAAACAATTAATTCTAGCACATAGCCAGAATCCTAACCACATCCGCACATTCTAGGTCATAGAACGATCTTCACATAGCTTACTCACATAAATAATCAATTAAATTCATTTAATCCACATAATCAAATAAAATTTAATTCATTCAAAAATCTAATTTTCTCGGGCGTTACATTCTCCCTCCCTTATAAGGATTCTATCCCCAGAATCTCGCTATAATTACATAAACAAATGAGGAAAATTTTCCTTCATTTTACTTTCGAGTTCCCACGTTGCTTCTTCGGCATTATGGTTCCTCCAAATCACCTTCACCGAATGTATTATCTTATTTCTTAAGACTTGTTCCTTCCTAACAACAATCTAAACTGGAAGTTCTTCATACGTTAAGTCTTTTCCTATCTGAATAGACTCGTACTCTATTACGTGTTTATAGTCTGGTTTATAGGGACGCAACACTAACACGTGAAACACATTGTGTATACGTTCCATCTCTAGAGGTAAAGCTACTTCATAAGCTACCTCTCCTACTCTTCTTAAAATTTCAAAAGGTCCTATAAACCTTGGACTTAACTTCCCTTTCTTCCCAAAATGTATCTTTCCTTTCCAAGGCGACACCTTTAGAAAGACATTCGATCCTACTTCAAATTCCATCTTTTCTCGATGAGGATCTGCATACTTCTTTTGTCTATCTTGAGCTGCTACTAATTGAGTACGTATTAACTTTATCATGTCTGCCGTTTGTTGTACCATCTCTGGTCCCAACATCCGGCGTTCGTCTACTTCATCCCAACACAGTGGAATTATGCACTTCCTCCCATACAACGCTTCGTAAGGAAGCATGCCTATACTAGCGTGAAAACTATTGTTGTACGCGAATTCAACCAAAGGTAGATGTTCGTCCCAACTCCCCTTAAAATCCATAACGTAAGATCTTAACATATCTTCTAACGTTTGAATTGTCCGCTCACTTTGTCCATCCGTTTGTGGATGATACGCCGTACTCAAACTCAACTGCGTTACCATTTGCTCTTGCAAACTCCTCCAAAAGTTCAACGTGAATCGTGGATCATGATCTGACACAATCGAAACAGGTACTATATGTCTAGAAATAATTTCCTTGACATAAAGTTTAGCTAATTGTTCTAGGTTATACCTAACTCTTATTGGTAGAAAGTGAGCCGATTTCGTCAACCGATCCACTATCACCCAAATAGCGTCATATCATTTCCTTATTATTGGAAGTCCCACCACAAAGTCCATGGTGATATGCTCTCATTTTCACTCTGGAATCTTTAGTGATTTCAATAACCCACTTGGTCGTTGGTGTTCAGCCTTAACTTTCTGACAAGTTAAGCACTTACTAACATATTTTGCGATCTCCCTCTTCATATTCGGCCACCAAAAGTTCTGTCGAAGGTCTTGATACATCTTAGTACTACCAGGATGTATCGAGTACCTCGAACTATGGGCCTCACTCATTATCTCTTCTTTTAACTCAGAATTATTTGGAACCCAAATTCTTCCTTCACAACGAAGCAGTCCCTCCTTGTTGAGGTTGTACTCATCTTCCATCCATTTCTTTATTCGTTCGCATTCTTCGTTACCCACTTGTACTTCTCTAACTCGTTCTATAATGGTTGGTTGAGTCTCCATCGTGAACAACATCTCTACCGCTTCCCTCGGTAATTTAACTTCTAACTCCATTCTTTCCATCTCCGTTATTAACTCATTCTGAGTTGTCAACATTGACAGCTTTTCTCTACCCTTCTTACTTAGCGCGTCAGCTACTACATTCGCTTTCCCCGGATGATACAAGATATCACAGTCGTAATCTTTGATCAACTCTAACCACCTTCTCTGTCTCATATTCAACTCATTATGTGTGAAGATATATTTCAGACTCTTATGGCCCGTATATATCTCACACTTCTCCACGTATAAATAATGTCTCCATATTTTTAAGGTAAAAACTACAGCTACCAATTCTAGGTCATGAGTAGGAGGCCTTCTCATAATCCTTTAACTGACGTGACGCGTACGCAATGGCCTTGTCATGCTGCATGAGCACGCAACCAAATCCTCTATGCGAAGCATCGCTATACACTATGAAATTCCCCGTATCATTTGGCAAGGATAATACAGGTGCCTCACTTAACCTCCTTTTTAGTTCCTGAAACTATTCTCACACTTTTCCGTCCACACATACTTTACGGACTTCCTCGTCAAATTCGTCTGCGGAGTAGCTATTTTAGAAAAGTCCTAGATAAACTTTCTATAGTATCCCGCTAACCCCAGAAAACTCCAAACCCCGGTTGGCGTTTTCGATTGCTCCCACTCATTCACTGCTTCCACCTTTACTGGATCTACGGATATGCCATCTTTATCTATAACATGTCCTAAAAACTGCACTCGTTCAAGCCAAAATTCACACTTAGTGAATTTCGCATACAACTTCTCCTTCCTTAGTGTTTCCAACACTATCCTTAAATGTTAAACATGATATTCTGGCGTCTTAGAATAGGCTAGAATATAATCAATTAACACTACAACGAACTTGTCCAAATATTGTTTGAACCCTCTGTTCATCATATCCAAGAATGTGGCTGGCGCATTCGTCAACCCAAACGACATAACCAGGAACTCGTAATGACCATAACGAGTTCTGAACGCCGTCTTAGGTACATCCTACTTCCTTACCTTCAGTTGATGATACCCCATATACAAATCTATCTTAGAAAAATACTTTGCCCTTTCATCTGATCAAATAGATCATCGATCCTGGGCAGTGGGTATTTATTCTTAATTGTTAACTCGTTCAACTCTCGATAGTCAATACAAAGTCGCAACGACCCATCCTTCTTCTTTACAAACAATACCGGTGCTCCCCACGGAGACACACTCGGTTGAATGTACTTTCTATCTAATAGTTCCTGTAATTGAACCATTAACTCCTTCATCTCTACCGGCGCCATCCTATATAGTGCCCTTGAAACTGGTGTCGTACCCGGTACCAAGTCAATCACAAATTCAACTTCCCTATTCGGCGGAATACCCGGCAATTCCTACGGAAATACATCCGCAAACTCTTGAACTATAGGTATATGTTCCAATGATGCTCCCACTCTTTGGGCATCCACAATATAGCACAGGTAACCCTTACACCCTTTTCTCAACATTTTCCTACCTTGTGTCATCGTTAGACAACAAGAGCGTCTCGGTGATTTATTACCGAAGAACATTACCTTGGTTTTCTTAGAAAGCCGAAGCTTCACCCTTTTCCTATGACAATCTATTATAGCCTTATGGTTAATCAACCAATCCATACCAAGAATTACATCGAATTATTTCAACTTTATCGGTACCAAATCTACCGATAACTTATTACCTCTAATATCTACGCAACAATTCCTATGAATATGTCCAATGGGAATTATCTCTTCATTTGCTACCTTAACATCTAAAGGTATTTCTAACTCTTCAGGGATTAAACCTAATTGCTTAGCAAATCTACATGCTAAACAGAACAAGTAGCACCTGAGTCAAATAACACATAAGCATTTATTTCATTGACTGGAATGATACCTGCTACTACATCCGCTGATGCAACCGCATCTTGGACAGTTATATTAAAGGTACGGGCTGAGGGTGTGACGACCCAGAAATTCGGATCGTCCAAAATTTAGGTTTAAAGAATTAGTTATTAATAAAACTAATTTTTATTAATAATATTATGTGCTATGTGTTTATTAATCGTTCGATGACCTAGGATGATTATAAGTTGGGAGTATTCTGGCTGCGAGCTAGATTGAACGAATAGGAATTTTCAAGACGAAAATAAAAATTTTCCGGGAACAAAAATATTTCTGGGGAAAAAGACGAAATAGACACTATTCATCCGTTTCTGCTCGGAGATTTATTTTGAAATTCCGAGAAGTTATTGATTACGTAAAATGTTTAGACGTGATGGAATATTCAATAATATTTCAGTTATGGCAAAAATTAAATTTTCGCCTACGGACTTAAAATCTAAGTGTTAGGAAAAGTAAGTTCCAAGAATTTAATGATTTCGTATAATAATTAGGGTTATTATGCGTAAGGAATACGAGTGTAATACTAGTTATTATACGAGTATAGTACGAAGATTATTACGACGTATAATACGAATATCGTATGAACTATATACGAAGAGAATACGAGAATGAGATGCGTAGAATACGATTTAGTCTTAAAGGCTAAGTAAGGGATAAGTTAAGTAATAGCTAAGTAAACTTAATAATTAAGTAAAGTGCTTATGCTTAATGGCTAAGTAAAGTGCTTATAAGTAATGAGTAAGCAAACTTAAGGGCTAAGTAAACTTAATGAGTAAGTAAACATAAGAGTTAAGCAAACTTAAAGGCTAAGTAAACTTAAGTGTTAAGTAAACTTAAGGAGTAAGTTAACTTAGTCCTTAAGTAATGAATAGTAAGGAGGTTAAGGGGGTGAAATGACTATTTTGCCCTAGCTTTGGAAAATCTATAAATAGGAAGTTAGATTTCATTTAAATGAGATTTTGAAAATCCTACACTAGAGAGAGAGAGAGGATTCAGATGGAGAGGGAGGAGGAAGAGCATGAGCATGAATGATCGGATCGAAAGTGATCGTGAAATAGAAAAGCTTGCGAATCGCTGACTTTGTCTAGCGGAAGAAAAATAAAGAACGGTAATCCGAAACCTAGTCTTTTATAAATTTTCTTTAAGTTTTTATGTTTAAAAATATAACTTAATGAGAATAAGAAGTAGATGATGTTATGGTTGACTTCATATGGTTGAAATCATGAGAAATAACGAAAATAAGAATTTGAAGTTTAGTAAATAAATTTCTTAAGGAAGTATAAGATTCGTAGCGAATTTGAATGATTCGAGTGGATTATATGAATAAGTAGGTGAAATAAGTAAGGAATGGTGTTCTATAACATCAAATTCCAATAAAAAGTGAAATCGTAATCCAAAATATCGATTAAAATGAAGAACGAACGAAGAACACGAAGAACGTTGTTGATGGACAAATTTAAAACCATCGTAGTTTAATTGTTGTTGATGGATAAGTTTAAAACCATCGCGTATAGGTTAGATGCTTATTGTTTGGTTAGGAACGGTAGAAACGTTCATGAAGAATGGATTAAAACGTAGCTATAACGAAGTTATGGCGAAATTTTCGTAAAAGACGAACGAGAATTAAAAAGTTAGTAAATGAACTCGAACGTATAGGGTTTCATAAGAAAGTAAGAGAACATAGAAAACGTGAGTTGTAGACTCAAGATCGAATGAGTTCCGAGTACGTATGACCGAATTACAGACGAACGAGCGAAGAACACTAAAAGCGTAAAAATAAACGAAGGGGGAAGATCAAGCCAATCGAATGGCACGTTAACGGATTCAGAACGAAGTTTTGTCCGAGGGGTACTTGTGACGCCCCCAAAATTAGGTATACATCACCCATCTTGAGTCGCCAGATACATGGTACAGAATTCAAATATAACTTAATAATACAACTGTCGTGTACAATACGACAACATAAACTGTGAGTTTGAATATAATTATTGTCTACTAGAGAGTATAAAAACTCAAAAGGAGTCCTCATTACAATTATTCTCACACTATTTCACAGAATAGTGAGGACTACTAATGCACCATCTAGGACCATCACTCTGTTCCCCGACTCGTCCTATCTATATTCTCTTTTCCTGAAGAGAACAGTGAAAGAAAGGGTGAGCTCAACTAGCCCAGTAAGAAATATTATGACTAAGATAATGCAGAATAAATTATCATTAGCCTTAAACAGTGTAAAACTGATACAATATAACAAACATCAAGTTTAACTGCAGCGGAACAAGCAATCAATTAGAAGAGTCAAGTAGGGAATAAAATCTACTGTCTTCTATGATTTAAAAGGTTTTTCATCACTTTTATCGCTGGGACTCAGCTTAATAAATAATCCACATCATCGAATCACCCCTGCACTACGACCAAGGATATTCTTTAATATCACGACCACGAATTATCCATGCACTACGACCAAAGATAATCGTGTTTTCATTAACGGTCGTGATCATGCCATAAAACAATTCATCTTTGCTCCCTTGGCCGAAGAGAATCCATAGCCATAATCATACCAAAAACTGTCCATCAATGCACTACGGGCCCATGAGGACTTTTTCCACATCATTTGTAATATTACGGTCATGATTATACCAAATAATCCCTGGTCATAATCATACCAAGTCCATCTATGCACTACAGGCCACAAATGACTTTCAAAAAAAAAATATAAACATGAGGATGATGACAATGATATAAGAATTCAATAAAACAAGTTTAAGAATTAATTTATCTAGGAACTGATAACGTCCAAATTGTCAACATGATACTGCTTTGTAGAGTAAAATTCAAGAATGCGTAGAAGAATATTTTCATGAAAAGATACTGAATGAAGCGCAAATATCAAGGATATTCCACTAATTTCATGGAGTATAGAAGTCAAAATTTTAACCAACTGAGTATAATAAAGAATGGAATAACAAAAAAATCACCATGCATGCAAAAGACCGCACAGACAGGTTATTCCAACAGAAAAATAAATAGTGGAACCGGGTTATGCGTAAATGTACCGACAGGATATTCTGACAGAATAATAAATAATAGAACCAGGTCCGGTGTAAACACACAGACAGGATATTCTGACAAAATAATAAATAATGAAACCAGGTCCAGCGTAAAGCACATACAAGATATTCTGACAGAATAATAAATAATGGAACCTGGTCCGGCGTAAACGCACAGACAGGATATTCCGATAGAATAATAAATAATGGAACCAGGTCCGACGTAAACGCACAGACAGAATATTCTGACAGAATAATAAAGAACGGAATAATAGAAGAATTTCACCATGTATGCGATACTTCGCATAAACAGGTTATTCCAACATAATAATAAAGAATGGAATAACAGAAGAATTTCACCAAGTATAGGGTAGTCCGCGTATACAGGTTATTCCAACAGAATAATAAAGAATGGAATAACAGAAGTTCTCTTCATGAATAAGAAAGAAAGAATACCCTTTACGAGTACAACAAATAATATCTCTTACCTTTGAAAGAAGAGTATTCCGACTGGTAGGGCGAGGATATACTCGAAGAAAACTTGCACTACACTCAAAGCTTTCTTAAACTCTAAATAAATACGCTCATGATTATAGAAGAAGAACTCTCTCTATAGTTTCTCTCTCTAGATTTCAGTAAATTCGCAAGAAATAATGAAGGAATGAGCTTCTATTTATAAAAAAATGGACTGCATAGTAACTAACTCATGAACGATCGAGATTGATTTAGTTTAATCTGACGGTCCATATTTAAAGCAAAATCTTTTAAATAAAATATAATATATTCTATTTATAATCTAATAAAACGAATAACTTTATAAAAAATTTTACTATGCAAATTCTATGCAGGCACTATGCAAATACTATGCATAATAAAATATAATATATTTTAATTATTGTCTAATAAAACAGATAACTTTATAAAAGTATTCTGTTTTATATAGAAAGATTTTACTATTAGCCTAATAAAACGAATAACTTTATAAAAGTATTCTGTTTTATATAAAAAGTTTTTTTGTTTTATTACGTTAATAATACTAATAAAACAAAACTGAGTGACTTATCACGTAAGCCTCAATAATTAATACCGTATGCTACTATACAACCACATGTATTACTGTACTTTTACTACCGAGTAGTTCAACAGTATTAACGGTAAAATTTCCGCCGCTATTTTCATAAAATATTTTTGTCATTTTCTTAATCCGACAATAATTCTGTTGTGGGGTCCACCAATAATTGTTCCGTCGTACAAATATTCCCCGACAAAAATAATATTCCCCGACCAATCGAATATAATACAACAACCTGCATACTTTGTAAAATTTATAAATACAACCCACAATTATAACATTATCTCAAATTCATACCATAATATTTAAAAAAATATTTTGAAAAAATTAAATATTTATTCATAAAATCTGGGGTTTCACAGTATTGAAGTACGTAAGATAAGGAAGAGAATGGCTTTGGAACGACCTCGTTCTGAGTTATAACAAAGGAGTTATGAGATCGGGAAGTAAGCGTCTCAAATTGGATTTAACACTTAGAGAAATTTTCTAAGGTTAGGGCTTGGCGCCGTGGCGCCAGTCATGCCTTGTAATGGGGTGCTGCAGCGCCAGACCGAGAAGCCAGGTACTGCCAACTCACACTGCGACGTGAGAGTTAATGAGGACAGTGGCGCCGCAGCGCCAGTGTAGAGAAAAAGTCAGAGATGAGCTTTTAACTGCTCAGCTCTTGCGGGAAACGTAAGGGACGATAAAGAACATAATGTCCAATTAATGTAACACTTAATCAAGTGAATTAAACCTATAGTAAAGGTTGAACGGAAAGATTAAAAGACAAAGATTTTAGGTACGGGTTACGGAACCGATATCCGGGGACCGTGGTCGCGATGAACGAACGTGAAGAATTGCTATGATTGTGATTCCTTAGACGTTGAGTGACGAGGGTAATGAATAACATTTTGATGTTATGTCATGATAATGAGATATAAGTGTGAAGCGTATAGACGCTGTGAACGCAATCGGTATAACTTCGACACTAAAAATAAGTAATGAACATGGGGTTCATGTAATGAATAACGAACGTATTAATAAGATATAATTTATCAAGAAAGCCGTAATGAACGGTAATAAGATTAATCAAAGTCGAATGTGAGTCAGATAAGAATGCAAACCATCCAAGATGATGAACACATGAGTAAGACATCTCCGTATGTCATAAAACCGTAAACTGGTAAAGGAAGCTAGTCGCGTAAACTTATATTGCAAGAACGTGAACCTTAAGAAGTAAAGTTAAGTAAACCAATGCGTAAGTTAAATATATGACTAATTGGTGTTTATATTTTCTCCTTATGTGTTATATAGGAATTGAAATGAGCAGTTTAGCATAAGTTGTAGCTGGGCTTAAGGTAAGTTTTCTAACTTCATTCATATTTTAAATGAATGCTAGTTTCTTAAACTTCTCAGATGTCGAACTTGAGAATTCTTTTCTATGTGCATATGTGCGATGTATGTACGAGGTGGTAGTTTGTATGAGGCCTTGTGCCATAATTTGAACACTTCGGTGTTTCTATGATATGAACCGTTCTATGATTGGTTGTTCAATACAAGTATGCTCTGTTTATACATGAACCATTATTGTTAAGTCTGTGCTAATGATTCTAGCCTGACAGGATGTGTATGAAAAAGGTAGAGGAATGAAAGTATTTTAAAGTGAAAATGACAGATGTTTTAAGATGATAGGAATCGGGACTATTCCTATTATTCAAGCTGCTTCATAACCTTTGTTCGGTTATCGAAGTTCTGAAGAAATGTTTAAACTCTTGAAGTTGTGTGTTCAACTGTTATGATTTGCTAGGCAATTGAATGCTCACTCTTGCTTTAAATGAAAAACAATTTTCAGCGAACAAGGTTAGAAGAACTTAAGGATCCCGTAAAGATCAAGCTGACGGTATCCAGATGGAGTATCTTTCAGAAGGTGAAGGAACGAGAAGATCAAGTGAAGACTTGTAATATAGAAAGAAGAAATTGAACTATAGACTAGTTTAAGGAACTGTTATGTATCATTGGTGGCGGATAAAAGTCACTCTTGTAAGATGAAATGAATAATGTATTTATTATTATTTGTAATGAAAAAGGTTATAAGGTTTCCAGAACCTGGTATATGAGAGTGTATGTTGTTATATTTTAGTATATAATGATGTATGTTGGATGAATGATGTACTCGTGACGTACAGAATTCGGGTGTGAAGATAGACTGGATTTCGGGGCGTTACAGAGGGTTTACCCACTGATGGTGTTGGTCTAATAATGGCAAACTTACCACTACCAGAACCCTTACTACCCACTGATTCCTTCTTCGGGCAATTTCTTGCCATGTGGTCCATCGACCCACAAACAAAACAACCATGGTTTTTCTTAGGATTAGGACAGTTGGGTGATATGTGACCCTCCTGCCCATAGTTATAACAACCCAATTTCCTGTAAGGCCCCCAAATTCAGGTACTTGAAACCCGAACTCGGTGCTTTACGATACCATTTCTATGAGCGAAATAATAATAATAATAATAATAATAATATAAAAGTTAAACTTAATTTACATAATTATCAGAGTCTGAATCCCAAGTACGTAACCTTTAAACATTCATTACAACCCATGATAGATAATATATATCATACTTGTCTTAATAAAGTTAACTATTACATATCATAGCATTTCTCTCATTCAGCAACCTTTCCCTTGTTCTTAGCAGAGCTCTCTGATCGTTCACACTTTGCTGAAAACATTTAAATTAAGCAAGGATGAGCATTTGAGTGCCCAGCAAGTAATAACAATTATATATATAAGCTGAAAGAATTTAAATATTCTCTTTATACTACCCTTCTACAACAGATCAATAGTTGTGAAGTATCTATACCGATAATAACATAACAACCCCCTTTCAAATTTTTGAAACTACGTAATGACTATAAATAGGGTTTAATTGACATACTATGAACATTATTTTTATTTTTGAAAAGGTTAAACAAAAATCCATCTACAAATCGTCATAACTTACAGGCACAGGGGTGATCATCCCGTTGTACCCTGTATTGATCAATACTACATGCAAGAACGAGGGTATCGTTCACTCTGTCCGCCTTGGGCGCATAAAAGTTTTATCGTGTAGGGATGTTCATACTTGTCTGGGTTCCAAATCAAAGGTTTTATCTTGTTCAACAATAATCTATAATTCAATGTGATTAAATATAATGATTATCCAAGTGGGGACACTTGTATAACCATTTATAGAGATTAACGAACAGAATATAAATCTGAATTAACATATACTAACATGTTGATAATCAATGAGCGTATATAATATAAAGTTAATAATCTATACATTAATAATATAATTTCATAAATATTCTTACTCATGTCTATTGCATAAAGAAAATACAAAGGTAAGATACTTGCCTGATGCACTGCTTACAGTTCACAATTTAGTTTTATCGTTTATAGCTCGACCTATCATTAATCAGATCATTCGTTCGATTAGAACAATATACTATAACACATAACACTGCTTATTGCAGTCAGCACATACCCTAATCACATTGGTACATATGTTTAATAACCATTGAATCACAAATAATCACTTATCTAATCACATTATATAAGTCCAGATCAATTTCTGAAATATGTCGGTGCACCGACAACTTTATCGGGTAATTATCGAGGCTAAGACTCTGTCCTGTAACTTAGTATCAGTCATATTATTTTTAAATGACTTATAATAATTTTAAAACATTTATTATGATTTATTATGAATTTTCAAAAATCGGAATCATTTTTAAATGATTTAAATATTAAACAATTCTACTATCATTAATATTTAATTAATATTAAACCATTAATAAAATTATTCCCAAAATGTTAAAGTTATGTATAATAACTTAAAATACTTTTAAAGTATTAATATTACCCTTAAATAATTTTTAAAACATTTAAAATCATTTTTAAATAATTATCATTAATATTAAAGTATTAATGTATTATTTATCAAAATATTAAAAGTCATTTAATTATAACTTAAAATATTTTCAATTCATTTATATCCCTTTTAAATAATTTTCAAATTAATAAAACCATTTTTAAACTATTTATTTAATATAATTATTAAATAAATTTAATATCATTTAGTATTAAATTAATATCATTAATATTAAATTATTAATAAAATTATTTTTTAAATATTAAAAGTTATATTTTATAACTTAAAATATCTTTAAACACTTTATTTACATTTAAAATGATTTTTATAATATTAAAATCATTTTTAAACTAATTTATTTAATATAATTATTAAATAACCTCAATATCATTAATAATAATTAATTAATGAAATTTTGCCTTTAAATATTGAAAGTTATATTTTATAACTTAAAATATTTTTAAATACCTTATTATTATTTAAAATGATTTTTAATATAATAAAATCATTTTTTTATTAATTTATTTAATTCATTTAGTAAATAACTTAAATATCATTAATATTAATTTATTAATAAATTTTATCACAAAATATTAAAAGTCATTAAAAATAACTTAAAATATTTTCTTATATCATAATACAATTTTAAATGATTTTTCATGTATTAAAATTAATTTTAACTAATTTATTTAATAATATAATTAAATAAATTAAATACCTTTAATATTTCAAAAATATTAAATATTTATGAAATATATTTAAAATAATTAAAAACTAATTTTTGAAATTTAAAATAATTTTTAATAATTTATTTTGTATTTTTAATAATTAAAAACTGATTTTTTATAATTATTTATTAATTTTCGAAAAATAAAATACTATTTGTCGCTAAAGAATGCCTATAGCGACAGAAGCGTCGCTATAGGTGTTCTTCGTATTCTTGGCCAAACCCAGAAATTCAAGTGCAGTTATCAAGTGGCCTACTTTGACCAAAAACTGTGATCTGAGTATTGTGTTTCTGGGTATGATATGACTTTGATCTTGTAGCACAAATGTAATACTACAAGTATCAGCAACAATAGCAATCAAACAACATAACACAATTGAGATCTAGGCTTCCGAAATGGCTGTCAGAGCTGTTCATCATTTCAGGGTTACCCATAAATGATGAACAATTCGAGTGGCCACTTTTAGGCTTCTACTACTTGCAACACATGTACTGGTTTGGTGATTTAAGTGTTCTAGTGTGTAGAAAACATGCAAGACATCAGTTACATAGTATAAAACAAGTCTAAAAACATCACATTAAGCAAATCCATGCCGGTCAGAGCATGTCAGGAACCACGTTCACAGGTTTTCTGGGTTACCCAGAAAACCGTAAACGTGAACTACCTAGCTACTTTGACCGGTTACTACTTTCATCCAGTATGATGTATAGGTGATTTAAAGGCTTCAGAGTGTAGTCCATCTAACAAACTATAACACTGACGCAACACAATATACAAAACACGTATAACCTGCAAGATCAAAGCCCATGAACAATCTGTCAGACCGATCTGGGAAATTCTGGGTTACCCAGAAAAGGAGAAGTCATGGTCGGTCAACGACCTTTGACCATTAACAACTTTCAATATATAACTGATCTGACTCTGCTTCGAGTTCTAGATGAAAGACCTCATAGCATACTACAAGATCAAACACTTAAACAACAAAAATACATAACATACAAAGATCTATGAGGTCTGACATTAGGCCGTCAGATCCAAATTTCCAGATTTCCAGATTCTTGAGATCTTCAAATCTGAGTCTATAAATGTTATGAATCCAACATCTATCAACCCAGATCATCATTAGACACTACGTAGAACATGTTTAACATAAAAAAACAACATCAAACAACAGATCGATGGTCAGATTCTTAGGTAAGGTTTATACCTTCTATGATCAAGTTCTTGATTCAAGGCTTCTGATTTGTTAGTGGTAAATGTGGGGCTTGATTATGGGACTAATCTAGCACAATATTTCGTAGGTTAGAGAGAGAGAGAGAGAGGGTCTTGGATGAGTGTTGTGATCAAATGGAATTAAAAAGTGAACTTTTTCTCTCTTAATCTATATTTATAATGAGCTAGATGCATGTATCTGATGTTGCTGTCATTACATGGCTGATTTGTATAGATTGTTGGCACATGGGATTATCTAGAGTTGGTGAACAACCCAAAATATGGAAAGATTTGCAAGCAAGCTCAATTAAATAAATCAAAAATGCTATTTTAGTAAATAAACAAAGTATTTAAGGGTATTCTTGTCCATTGTACTTGAATCTAGGAATAAATCCATAGATTTTAAACCTTAATGTTTTCCAAATAATTTCTAGGGTTTGAAACATTAAGATTACAATTTAATAAAATTTTAATTATAACTTACTAATTAAAATTAGGGTTTTTAATAAAGAATTAGGGTTTTAAAGCAAATACCTAA
Source organism: Panax notoginseng (assembly GCA_016801055.1). Lineage (NCBI taxonomy): Eukaryota > Viridiplantae > Streptophyta > Magnoliopsida > Apiales > Araliaceae > Panax > Panax notoginseng. Next base: position 134,112,486 of record CM029013.1, on the reverse strand, counting down.
GGTTTCTTGATATAATTAGGGTTTCCCAAATTATGAATTAGGGTTTTCTAATTGACATAATTATTTACTAAAATAATAATTAGAATTACCATTTGAGCAATTAGGGTTTTAAATTAGAAATTAGGGTTTCTAGAAATTAACAAATCTAAATGTTAATTAGGGTTGACCTAATTAATCAAATCATTATATAATACATAACATATAACATACAACACCGTCATATAACAGTCTTAAACTCGCAGTTGATTTTCAAATTAGGGTTTCCCTCAGTAAAAATTAGGGTTTTGACATTAAACACCATAATTGACCAACCATAACCAACACGTACATACAGCACATATTTATAGCACTGAAAAATCAAAATATAATTAATATTATATTATTATTCTCATACGTTGATAATAATTCAAAATTAGGGTTTGGATTCCATATCTGATTTATTCTTCATATTTAACCTTAATAAGTAAGATAAAATAATTAACTCAATAATCTGTACTAAAATTCATATAATAAAATAATTATTCTAAAAATCACTCCATATATTATTTAAATAATATATGAATATATTTTTATAAAAAATAGTTAATAAAAACATTTCCACTATAAAATTAATTATTATAAAAATATACTTTTTAATAATCAATTATTCTAAAATAAATTTACTTGAAAATAATCATGTAATAAATATATTTGTATTTACCATATAAATACATATACATATTATCTTGGACAAATCCTCATCCTTCAAATATATAAAAAAAAAATTTATACGCAAAATTTCTCATTTATTTATATAGAAAATTTCGGGTTGTTACATTCACCCTCCCTTATAAAGATTCCGTCCCCGGAATCACCGTTTTAAAACCTATACATACACGGGTACATAGCCCACATACTCTTTGCAAGTAGATCTTGACCAACTTTGATCGAACTGATCTTTAACTATTTACATAAAGTTTGTCTTTCTGATTAAACGGAAACTTGATTTCTAAAAGAACTCAAATTCCTCCCTCAAAATTTCTTTAGAAATAATTTACTATATATATGAAAATCATGTATAGAAGAAAATAAAAGTTATACGAATAATACCTGGAGTTTCAGTACCAGCTGCTGCCGTATCCCGAACTGTCATATTGTAGACCCTTGCAGTAGATTTTGTTGGCTTGCTCGATGACGTAGGTCCCATGATTATAAAAGTCCCGCTGCCAGTGCCAGTGTTCACACTACCTACCTCCACTCTCCTCTTCGGACAATCCTTCACCATGTGTTCTGTCGATCCGCACAGAAAACATCCACTATTCATCCTAGGATTGGGGCAGTTGGGAGAGATATGACCCTCCTGCCCATACTTGTAGCACACGAACTTCCCCTTCAAACATTCTTCAGAGTGGTTCTTTCCACAAGTCTTACACGGCACAGTCTGTTTCTTTATACCTTCTTGCTTTACCTGCACACTTCCAAAACTGCTCACCTTCCTCGTGCTACTATCACCCCTATTCCCACTATTAATTCCTATCTTCCCAGGTCCTTCAGTCTTACCCTTATTCTTTCTCTCCTTGTTGTAAAGGCTCATAGCCTCACTTCCCTCCTCAGCTATAATCGCTTTCTCCATGAGTGCTACAAATGTAGGAATCTGCAACACCACAACTTTGTTATAGAGCCAGGGTTTTAATCCCAGCTCAAACCTTCTAGCTTTCCTAGCCTCCGTATCAACATGATGCGGGGCAAACCTAGCTAACTCATTGAATTTTGCGGCGTATTCAGACACCGTCATATTCTCCTACTTCAACTCTAAAAATTTAACCTCCATCCTCGCCTGCATACTAGGTGAAAAATAATTCTAGAAAAATAGAGTTTTAAATCTATCCCATGTGACTACACCTTCTCCTGCCCTCGCCTGATTCGCCTCCCACCAAAAATTTACTTCACCCTTCATCATGTAGGTGGCAAAAGCGGTCTTTTGCCCCTCAGTTATCCTAGCTATTACGAACGCCTTCTTAATCTCCTTAACCCAAGTTTGGGCTTCTACAGGGTCAGTTGTACCTTTGAATTCCGGCGGTCCTACAGCCTTGAAATCTTTGAAATTTGCCAAGCGGTTGTTTGGTTGGTTCCCTGCAGCTGGAATTCCTTGTTGCATAGCCTGAGCTATCATGTTCGCAAAGTTCTGCATCGGGTCTGCTTGTTGTTGTCCTAAAACTTTGTTGACAGATTCTTCTGCCCTTTGATTTCGAGTTCGATGTCTTGGCGGCATTATCTGATTAGATAGAATCATAAATTTAACTTACATTCGAAACCTTATCATATAAGTTTAATATTTTAAACTTGTTTCATTTCTCAAACTTAGATTCATATTCATTCAACGAATATTTTACATAGCATAGCATATAATGCTTTAAACATCAGTTATCCCTTTGTGACCACAAAAGTCAGGATTTACAAACTTGGTCATTACAAAAGTTTTAGAATATATCCTTACACATACATACTAATCACACATATTACATTAAACACACCTATATCGCCGAACCTAGACTACCTATTCGCTACGCCTTTTTTCTTGGACAACTTTTCGCCTGATGACCTTCTATCCCACAGATAAAATATGCTCCTGGTTTGTAGTCAGGACAATACAAAGTAGTATGTCCTTCATAACCGCAAAGGTAACATATTCTTTTCCCTTTCTTCTTATCAGGTTTTCCTAAGTCATGCTCCTCTATCTTTCTTTTTTCCTTCTTGCTCGGAGCTGCACACGAAAAGTTGCTTGTGGCTCCTATCTGATTAATTTGGATTTTAAGCTTATCTTGTTCTTTCATTGTTTCTATTGACGTTTGACGCAACTGACTATTCAACAGCTTTTCTATTTCCCACAGTCTTTCCAAAGAATAAACCTTGTTCCTCAGATTCTGCACCTCTGTTGATGCTTGGTCAGCTTCAACTTTAGTATCCGAATCACTATCTATCAACTCCACCATCTCCGAATCTTGTACTACATTTTCTACGATAACCACCCCGTCTGAGTTGTTTTCATCGTGAGCCTCTATTTCAGCTATTGGCTTTGATATCAGCTCAGGTGTATGGGTTCGATCCTTCTTCATGCTATAAGCATATAACAAGCCTTTTCCACCGGACATCTACACATATAAGTTATCCTGATTAGCATATAGTATATACATACATCAAATAAGAGTTTTATATAAGTTATCTTTTATTTTATTTGACGATGAATTTATTCAATTCACCTCTTTTTAAACTTTATATGAGTTATTTATATTTTTAACGTTTTCCTCTGTTCTAAGGTTATAACATAAGGTCTAACCCACCTAAGGTTTTTAACCCTAAGCTCTGATACCAACCTGTAACTTTCATGGTACTTCCAACCATAGCACCTTACAAGGGTACCTATCAGCTTGCCACCGACTGAATCGGCGTCCCTTACGGAGAGTCTGGCTTCGGTGCATTCCGCACAAGGAAGTCACCAGGGAGAGGCTCGGGGCTCTTCGCAAATTCATGCTTATAGCTCTGATACCAACCTGTAAGGCCCCCAAATTCAGGTACTTGAAACCCGAACTCGGTGCTTTACGATACCATTTCTATGAGCGGAATAATACTAATAATAATAACAATAATATAAAAGTCAAACTTAATTTACACAATTATCAGAGTCTGAATCCCAAGTACGTAACCTTTAAACATTCATTACAACCCATGCTAGATAATATATAACATACTTGTCTTAATAAAGTTAACTATTACATATCATAGCATTTCTCTCATTCAGCAACCTTTCCTTGTTCTTAGCAGAGCTCTCTGGTCGTTCACACTTTGCTGAAAACATTTAAATTAAGCAAGGATGAGCATTTGAGTGCCCAACAAGTAATAACAATTATATATATAAGCTGAAAGAATTTAAATGTTCTCTTTATACTACCCTTCTAAAACAGATCAATAGTTGTGAAGTATCTATACCAATAATAACATAACAACCCTTTTTCAAAATTTTTAAAACTATGTAATGACTATAAATAGGGTTTAATTGACATACTATGAACATTGTTTTCATTTTCGAAAAGGTTAAACAGAAATTCATCTACAAACCGTCATAACTTACGGGCACGGGGGTGATCAGCCCGTTGTACCCTGTATTGATCAATACTACATGCAAGAACGAGGTTATCGTTCACTCTGTCCGCCTTGGGCGCATAAAAGTTTTCCCGTGTAGGGATGTTCATACTTGTCTGGGTTCCAAATCAAAGATTTTATCTTGTTCAACAATAATCTATAATTCAACATATATATATATATATATATATATATATATATATATATATATATATATATATATATACGGGTAATTGACAAAGGTGTATCAGCATGTGATTAAATATAATGATTATCCAAGTGGGGACACTTGTATAACCATTTATAGAAATTAACGAACATAATATAAATCTAAATTATCATATACTAACATGTTGATAATCAATGTGCGTATATAATATAAAGTTAATAATCTGTACATTAATAATATAATTTCATAAATATTCTTACTCATGTCCATTGCATAAAAAAATGCAAAGGTAAGATACTTGCCTGATGCGCTACTTACAGTTCACAATTTAGTTTTATCGTTTATAGCTCGACCTATCATTAATCAGATCATTCGTTCGATTAGAATAATATACTATAATACATAAAACTGCTTATTGCAGTCAGCACATACCCTAATTACATTGGCACACATGTTTAATAACCATTGAATCACAAATAATCACTTATCTAATCACATTATCTAAGTCCGGATCAATTTCTGAAATATGTCGGTGCACCGACAACTTTATCGGGTAATTATCGAGTCTAAGACTCTGTCTTGTAACTTAGTATCAGTCATATTATTTTTAAATGACTTATAATAATTTTAAAACATTTATTATGATTTATTATGAATTTTCAAAAATCGGAATCATTTTTAAATGATTTAAATATTAAACAATTCTATTATCATTAATATTAAACTATTAATGAAATTATTCCCAAAATGTTAAAGTTATGTATAATAACTTAAAATACTTTTAAAGTATTAATATTACCCTTAAATAATTTTTAAAATATTTAAAATTATTTTTAAATAATTATCATTAATATTAAAGTATTAATTTATTATTTATCAAAATATTAAAAGTCATTTAATTATAACTTAAAATATTTTCAATTCATTATATCCCTTTTAAATGATTTTTAAATTAATAAAACCATTTTTAAACTATTTATTTAATATAATTATTAAATAGATTTAATATTATTTAGTATTAAATTAATATCATTAATATTAAATTATTAATGAAATTATTCTTTAAATATTAAAAGTTATATTTTATAACTTAAAATATCTTTAAACACTTTATTTACATTTAAAATGATTTTTAAAATATTAAAAGCATTTTTAAACTAATTTATTTAATATAATTATTAAATAACCTTAATATCATTAATAATAATTAATTAATGAAATTTTGCCTTTAAATATTGAAAGTTATATTTTATAACTTAAAATATTTTTAAATACCTTATTATTATTTAAAATGATTTTTAATATAATAAAATAATTTTTTTATTAATTTATTTAATTCATTTAGTAAATAACTTAAATATCATTAATATTAATTTATTAATAAATTTTATCACCAAATATTAAAAGTCATTAAAAATAACTTAAAATATTTTCTTATATCATAATACAATTTTAAATGATTTTTTATGTATTAAAATTATTTTTAACTAATTTATTTAATAATATAATTAAATAAATTAAATACCTTTAATATTTCAAAAATATTAAATATTTATGAAATATATTTAAAATAATTAAAAACTAATTTTCGAAAGTTAAAATAATTTTTAATAATTTATTTTGTATTTTTAATATTTAAAAATTGATTTTTTATAATTATTTATTAATTTTCGGAAAATAAAATGCTATTTTTAGCTAAAGAATGCCTATAGCGACAGAAGCGTCGCAATAGGTGTTTTTCGTGTTCTTGGCCAAACCCAGAAATTCAAATGCAGTTATCAAGTGGCCTACTTTGACCAAAAAAACTGTGATCTGAGTATTGTGTTTCTAGGTATGATATGACTTTGATCTTGTAGCATAAATGTAATACTACAAGTATCAGCAACAATAGCAATCAAACAACATAACACAATTGAGATCTAGGCTTCCGAAATGGCTGTCAGAGCTGTTCATCATTTCTGGGTTACCCAGAAATGATGAACAGTTCGAGTGGCCACTTTTAGGCTTCTACTACTTGCAACACATGTACTGGTTTGGTGATTTAAGTGTTCTAGTGTGTAGAAAACATGCAAGACATCAGTTACATAGTATAAAACAAGTCTAAAAACATCACATTAAGCAAATCCATGCCGGTCAGAGCATGTCAGGAACCACGTTCATAGGTTTTCTGGGTTACCCAGAAAACCGTAAACGCGAACTACCTAGCTACTTTGACCAGTTACTACTTTCATCCAGTATGATGTATAGGTGATTTAAAGGCTTCAGGGTGTAGTCCATCTAACAAACTATAACACTGATGCAACACAATATACAAAACACGTATAACCTGCAAGATCAAAGCCCATGAACAATCTGTCAGACCGATCTGGGAAATTCTGGGTTACCTAGAAAAGGAGAAGTCATGGTCGGTCAACGACCTTTGATCATTAACAACTTTCAATATATAATAAATCTGACTCTGCTTCGAGTTCTAGATGAAAGACCTCATAGCATACTACAAGATCAAACACTTAAACAACAAAAATACATAACATACAAAGATCTATGAGGTCTGACATTAGGCTGTCAGATCCAAATTTCCAGATTTCCAGATTCTTGAGATCTTCAAATCTGAGTCTATAAATGTTATGGATCCAACATCTATCAACCCAGATCATCATTAGACACTACATAGAACATGTTTAACACAAAAAAAACAACATCAAACAAGAGATCGATGGTCAGATTATTAGGTAGGGTTTATACCTTCTATGATCAAGTTCTTGATTCAAGGCTTCTGATTTGTTAGTGGTAAATGTGGGGCTTGATTATGGGACTGATCTAGCACAATATTTCGTAGGTTAGAGAGAGAGAGAGGGTCTTGGATGAGTGTTGTGATCAAATGGAATTAAAAAGTGAACTTTTTCTCTCTTAATCTATATTTATAATGAGCTAGATGCATGTATCTGATGTTGCTGTCATTACATGGCAGATTTGTATAGATTGTTGGCACATGGGATTATCTAGGGTTGGTTAAAAACCAAAAATATTGAAAGATTTGCAAGCAAGCTCAATTAAATAAATCAAAAATGCTATTTTAGTAAATAAACAAAGTATTTAAGGGTATTCTTGTCCATTGTACTTGAATCTAGGAATAAATCCATAGATTTTAAACATTAAGGTTTTCCAAATAATTTCTAGGGTTTGAAACATTAAGATTATAATTTAATAAAATTTTAATTATAACTTACTAATTAAAATTAGGGTTTTTAATAAAGAATTAGGGTTTTAAAACAAATACCTAGGGTTTCTTGATATAATTAGGGTTTCCCAAATTATGAATTAGGGTTTCCTAATTGACATAATTATTTACTAAAATAATAATTAGAATTACCATTTGAGCAATTAGGGTTTTAAATTGGAAATTAGGGTTTCTAGAAATTAACAAATCTAAATGTTAATTAGGGTTGACCTAATTAATCAAATCATTATATAATACATAACATAAAACATATAACACCGTCATATAACAGTCTTAAACTCACAGTTGATTTTCAAATTAGGGTTTCCCTCAGTAAAAATTAAGATTTTGACATTAAACACCATAATTGACCAACCATCACCAACACGTACATACAACACATATTTATAGTACTGAAAAATCAAAATATAATTAATATTATATTATTATTCTCATACCTTGACAATAATCCAAAATTAGGATTTGGATTCCATATCTGATTTATTCTTCATATTTAACCTTAAGAATTAAGATAAAATAATTAACTTAATAATCTGTACTAAAATTCATATAATAAAATAATTATTCTAAAAATCACTCCATATATTATTTAAATAATATATGAATATATTTTCATGAAAAATAGTTAATAAAAATATTTCCACTATAAAATTAAATATTATTAAAAATATAATTTTTAATAATCAATTATTCTAAAATAAATTTACTTGTAAATAATCATGTAATAAATATATTTTTATTTACCACATAAATACATATACAAATTATCTTGTACAAATCCTCATCCTTAAAATATATAAAAAAAAATTTATACGCAAAATTTCTCATTTATTTATATAGAAAATATCGGGTTGTTACATTTCCCTTTCAGACAGACTCCTAGATGAGTCTTTTCGCATGTCTTACATGCCTGCATCCTACGTTTAGGATCCCCTTATTTCACCCCAGTATTCCCGGAGTTAAAATTCTTCCTTTTGGATGAACTTCCACTGCCACTCGCTCCCTCTGCCTTAGTTCCTCCCTCTCCTTTACTCTTATTCTTTCTCTCTTTGTGGTATTGGGTCAACGCCTCACTACCACCTTCTGCAATGATTGCTTTCTCCAGAATGGTCCCATATGAGGCACTCTGGAAAACAGAAATCCTACTATAGAACTAGGGTTTCAGGCCCTGCTCAAACCTACAAGCCTTCCTTTCTTCAGTGTCCACTTGGTGTGGAGCAAATCTTGCCAATTCATTAAATTTAGTCGCGTACTGGGGAACCGTCATGTCCCCTTGCTTAAGTTCTAAGAACTTAATCTCCATCCTCCTATGCATGCTAGTAGGAAAGTAGTTCTCGAAGAATACCTTCTTGAACTGTTCCCACGTAACCGTATCAGTTCTAGCCCCACCCTGGTGAGTCTCCCACCAGAAGTTGGCTTCCCCCCCTTCATCATGTAAGTCGCAAAAGAAGTCTTTTACGCCTCAGCTACGTTTGTAATAATAAACGCCTTTTCTATTTCTTTTTCCAATGTCTGGGCCTCTATTGGGTCCGTTGTTCCCTTGAACTCAGGTGGACCTACGCTTTTGAATTCCTTAAAGGTAGTCGTTCTGGCTACCCTCTGTCCCACGGGTGCTCTACCCCCGTTTTGGTTAAATGCAGCCATTAATAAATTAACGAACTCCTGCATAGGGTTATTTTGACCCCCTCGATTATCGTTATGGGACTCAGCCTCCTGATTACGTTGTCTTCTTCTTGACGGCATTATTCTGATTAAATAAATAAAGTTTCATTATTATCTATTTACTTACTTAGTTATCATTCCACAATAATAACTCATACCACAACAAAGCACATTTAATAAAAACTTCATTATATTAATATGCTTCTTCATAGTTCAAAACTATTTACAATTTGCTTCCATAGCCAAAAGCTATTACAGTACTATCCCGCGATTCACTTCTACAAAAATTGGGATTTACAAAAAGACTACCCTTTAACTATACAAAAGAGGGTTTTACGTCACAACACATATACAAAAAGATCTACCGATCTACTAACATTGCCTCACAGCATTCTCATGCTTTTGATTCGCTAGAATCGAAACAATATCCCGACTAATAGTATGTCGCGTCTGCCCCGACTCAATGGAATAACAAGCAATCTTTAGCTTGAAATCCTCATGAGCACTCTCATGGATGTAGGACATCCGTGCTATCTTCTGGTCTTTCTCCACTAATTTCTTACGAAGTTCTACGACCTCGTTCATATAATCCCTAGCCTTATTTGTCATGAGCACCTTCTCATCATACTCTGACTCAAAGTCTGATTCTGCAGACTCCTTCGCTTCATAAAGATCACTAATCTCTTCATTCTAGTTCTGCATCATTGTGCGCAGTTGCACATTACGGTCAAGCACTACCAAATACAATACTCTCATTGCATCTGGAGGTGTTGACTCCTGAGTAGGTACCACCGTATTAACCGATGTTACCTCCATGTCATCCTCCACATCTATCATCATATCAAGGTATGATGTTAATCCCATAGTTCCCTCGGAGTAGTCCTCCTCAGAAAAATACTCCTCTAGCTCCGATTCTTCTAGAATCACTAAGGGTACCTCCACCACTGGCATAGGTATAAACTCTACTCTGTTCACAGACTCCTCACGCACCACCACGTATATATCTATACATCAAGCTATTGAATCGACATCTACAATAACACATAGCATGTTGATTAGTACATAATACACAATAATATAAGCACAAATCACATTTAATTTATTTAGGGTTACTTTCCATCTTTTAAATCTTTCGGTACTGAGTTTCCTAAATACCTTATTAACTCATTCAACTCGAGTTTACTTCCTTCAGACTTTTCCTTCCTTAACGAGGTTATTAGCCTAAGGTTCTTCCCCCTTAAGTTTTATAACCTAATGCTTTGATACCAACCTGTGACGCCCCCAAATCCGGTATCTTCCAACCCGACAGATGATGCTATACGGTACTCATAATCATACATTCATTCCATTGAAACAACATTAAAATGAACATAATTACTACTTTCTTATTATAATAATAATAAATCCTTTCCCTAGGTTCTATAACCGAAACATTCGTTGTTATCATATTATGATTTATACAAACATACTAGTCTATTACAGAATAATCTAATTATTCATCTTCGTTTCGCCTTTATCTTTACTAGAACCTTCAGTTCATTCGGCCTTAGCTGCAATCATATAATTCAAGCAAGAAGTGAGCATAACTAGCTCAGTAAGTCTAACAAAGGATAATATAAATACCACATCGAGAATCATATGATTATCTTTCATAACTGAACAAATAGCTATGAAGTACTATAAAAACATTGACTAGCACCTCTCATCTCATAACAACAATTCCAAAGTATATATAATACTTAGGAATTCTGAACCGGTCAAAAGACCATGAACATACTCTTTTTGTTTTCATACATGAAAAGGACATTCCGACACTAAGGTCGTACATCCGTTCTTTCTTACGAGCACTTCTAGGTGATCAGCCTATAGTACTCTATGTTGATCAACATTCATCCGTTAAACGTATTTATGTTTAACATTTGGCAACCTCGCGTGCCCATCGAATAATCGATGAAAATACATTTGTTTGTCCATATACAAACTTACCTTTGAATCTGTACCAAATACTTGGCATAGGATAACGTTAATAGTTCTATATCGAAAGACTTGTAAACAAATCAATCAAACTCTTAAGAATAGTCTAGCCGAGTTAAAACTGGCATCGACCCTTTCGTAAAACAATTCATGCATCTCAGAACATGAATCACATAGAACTTGACTAACACGGAGGTTAGACAAGCATTAAGAAAACTTGCTTTCAAGCGTCTTCAAATATAATATTCAACAATTCTTGCTCGTTACAGTATCTACATGATATATTCACATAGCACACTGAGATTGGTTACTAAATAATCTAACTTCATTGTTTTTAACCAACTTCCTTCTCTTCTATGTCTTAAGTGAATTTATTTCATTAATAAATGTCAACTTGACTTACTATGCTTCCTCATGGCTTGTTAACATTCTTACGTTACTAACCGAGACTCGATCATCTTTGGTTAAGTACACTTATTGAATGTCGTTCATGGTTTACTTACTTACACTTTGCGTTCTCTGTTTACTTACTATTAAACCATGCTCAAGTTCCTAAAGTCATCACTAAATAAGTGAATTAAGATTGATCTTACTATGTATATTAAGTACATACATGCTTCACTATTGATTTCCAATTACTTTGGTTAAAAAAAAAAACTTAGTCAACTTTTTTTTCAGTACCCCCCGCTCCGGCGGGGTTCTAGCCTTTACATAGCCCGCCCCGGCGGGGGTCCAGGCTGTTAATTCCTTATGCTTCTTTTCTTGCCATGTTTTACATGTTCGTTTAACATTAGTAAGCGTTCCTAATTCATTTACATTCGTATTGGCTCATTCAAAAGCCATTAGCTCCTAAATCATGTGCATTATGATTTCATTTTTGAATCTTTTAATACGATTTCACCGCTTAGTTCATTATTATAAGCGTTCGCTTATCAATCGTGAGCGTTCATAGCTCG